>BPLT01000061.1:2177500-2609125 GCA_019656295.1 Rhododendron mucronatum var. ripense
ATTCCCCATGAACAACTTCTCACCATTAGCAACTGGCTCGAAGGTAGTGAACAACTGCCTGTCACAACAGATATGGCGTGTAGCCCCAGTGTCAACCCACCATTCCTGCGGGTTTGAACCAACCATGTTCACTTCAGATACCATAGCCGAGAGGTTGATATCGGACACTCCTGCCTCCACCTGAGCTAAGTGCGCCTGAGTGCGAGGGTTAGGTGGCTTCGTACACTCCGAAGCTTTATGCCCAAATTTGTTGCAGTTGAAGCAAGTGCCCTGAAACTTTTCTCTTTGTTTCTTGGCAACACCACCTCTCGGTCCCAGATTGACACTCTTGTCTTTCTGCTTGGCAGCTTGCTTGTCAGACCGCTTGTCAGAACGCTTGTCAGAACGCCTGTCATTTTGGTTTTTCCTCCCACCGGAAGATTGGCCATGCTCCATCATGTTTGCCTTGGCCATGTAGGAGGCCTTTGCACTCCTATCCATACCCCGATTCTCCTCTTCAATACGGAGCTTAATGAAAAGAGCCTCCAAGGTCATCTCCTTATTCTTGAACATGAGATAGCTCTTGAACTCTTTCCATGCTGGAGGTAGCTTGTGGATGACCGCGGCCACCTGGAATGCTTCACTCAGAATCATCCCCTCAGTCCTGATCTCATTGAGCAGGAGCTGCAGCTCTTGGACTTGGACTGCCACAGACTTGGAGTCCACCATCATATAATCAAGGAACCGGCCCACAACAAACTTCTTGGACCCAGCACCCTCGATCTTGTATTTCCTGTCTAAGGATTCCCATAACTCCTTAGCCGACGGAGCCTCACCATACACAGAGTACAGCGAATCATCCAGAGCATTCAAGATGTAATTCTTGCACATGTAATCATGCTCTTTCCACCTAGCCACCTCAATCTGCTTCTGAGTGTCAGGATCATCCTCAGCAATAACAGGTGCTTCCTCGACAAGCCACTTTGCCAAGTTCAAGGTGGTGAGATAGAACAACATCTTCTGTTGCCACCTTTTGAAATCGACCCCAACAAATTTGCTCGGCCTCTCCACGTGGGACATTGGAACAGAGGGAATCCCAGGAATAGGAGCATGAGTTGGAATAGCCACACCGTCATTTCCATTGCCACTGACATTGCCAGTCTCTTTCTCTTTGCCAGTGCCAGTAGCTTTTCCTTGCTCAGTTGTCATGTTTTCCTGAAATTAGGAACAACCACATAAGAGACCAAATCTCAATCTCAAAATGACAAGCTATACATGCATAGATTCACAATCTATCAAACAAGCTAAGTCTAACATCCCCCACAATACCACGTACCCTGGGGGTCCCAGGGGGCGCGCCCCCTGGCGGGGGTCCTGGGGGCAGCGCCCCCGGGCGGGAGTCTGAGGGCAGCGCCTTCAGCGGGGATCGACCTGTCCTGAATAGAACACTTGCCGTGCACAAGGGCTGAGCACTCAAACCTTCCACTGGTTAAGTACTTCAGGCCGAGAGCAACCCAGGCATCAAGAACATGAACTGCACACCGGGCAGATCATTGACACAGGATCAAGGCCAGGCGATGTCAAGGCAGAAGCCAAGTAGATCACCCCAGAGGCCATCCAAAATTGATCCAAGGCCAAGCCAGGCATGACTGCCTTAGCCCCAAGGCCAAGCCACGCATGACTGCCTTAGGCCGTGGCCCCAAGGCCAAGTCACGCATGACTGCCTTATTAAAAATTTAAAAGGAATTTTTAAAAGTAAATCCAAATAGTTAAAATAAAATTTAAATATTTAACGAAATTTTTATTGACCGAAAATCAGGGTCGTTACAAAAATCTTAATCTCATAGTTCCCGATCAAATTTTGATGATCCGAACCGTTCAATGTGTTCAAAACATGGTTTTAAGGGTACCCACGAGAAATTGGCAAAAACATAACCGGGAATGACTTGATTTGAGCAGTTTTTATTGAACCGTTCAATAAATTAATTAAAAACTGTTTGGATAAAACCATTCCCGGTCATTTTTTTTTTGCTGATTTCTTGAGGGTACCCTTAAAATCACATTCTGATTATATTGAGCAGCTTGGATCATCAAAATTCGATCGAAAACTTGCGGAGGTTTTTTTAAGAGTCCCCGGAACCACCCCGTATGTATATATTATATATATATAGAGAAATCTTCAAGTAAGGACCTTAAAATGAAGACCTTAAATGCGGACCTCCCATTTCTCACCTTTCCCGATCTGTTTTCGATGATCCGAGCCGCTCAATATGTTCAGAACGTGATTTCAAGGGTACTCACGAGAAATCGGCAAAAAAAAAGACCAGGAAGAGCTTGATTTGATCAGTTTTTATTTGAACCGTTAGATAAAAAATAAACAAAAACTATTCGGATGAAGCCCTTCCCGGTCTTTTTTTTTGCTGATTTTTCACGGGTACCCTTAAAATCATGTTCTGAACACATTGAGCGGCTTGGATCATCGAAATTCGATCGGAAAAGAGAAGTCCGCATTTTATTAAAATAAGGTAGTCCTTATAAGAAGGGGACTATATATATATATATATATATATATATATATATATATATATACACACACACACATATATCTTCTTATAAGGGCGCCATTGTAAGGATGCCCCCTTTTTTCGATTGAACTTTGATGATCCGAGCCGCTCAATGTATTCAGAATGTGATTTTAAGGGTACACGCGAGAAATTGGCAAAAGAATAATACTGGGAAAGGCTTGATCAGATCAGTTTTTGATAAAAACGCTAAATTTGCACTAGTTTTCTTTACATAAAATCGGTCCAATTGAAATTTAGGAATCACAAAATAGACCCAAACAGTGAAATTACTTATTAGAAATACTAAGGTGTTAAAAAAGAAAATAAGGGACGGGTAGAAGAATATATTGTGCTGATCCATAGAAGAAGAAGAAAGAAACGCAGCAATTTGCAAACGCTTCATACTTCAAGCTTGAGGAGTCGAAGGGAAGGAAAGATAACGACCGACAATCGTATACGGAAAATACATGCATATGGAATCTCTTGATCAAAAATTATCTTCGGTCAATCATGTCTGATGAAAAATTAAATGGATTGACTATATTGTCTATCAAGAAGAAGTTGGTGAAACAGCTTGATTATGGAGACTTAATTAGTACGTTTGCAACAAAAAGTGTGAGAAAACTAATTTTCAAATGATGGATTTTGTGGTATTGTAATAGTTGTATTTTTTTTAAGGATAATTTTGTATTACTCATATGCTTCTATTTTGTAATGGTTTTTTTAATTTTTATTGAGACTCTTTGTAAACCACTTTTGTATGAACAATATAAGGAGGCCTTATTCAAGAAGTTCGTTTCTGGCCTCCAAAACTTATGAGTTGGCCCTGCAGATGCTCAAACTGAGATATATTATAACAGAGTAAATTTTACTGTAATCTGATGTCTTCTACGGCATGATACTCCCTCCGTCCCAATTTAATAATCACTTTTGAAAGTTTGTGTCACTTTTTAATTGATTATATCTTGTAATTTATAATGTTTTAGGTGATTTTGAAGATATTGTATTATAGAACAAATCAAGATTGAGATCTATCAAATAAGATCCATATTAGATATAAAATTCATTACCAATTTAACGATATAACTAATTTTTTTGTCCGGTTAGATAGAGGTGTCAAATGGGCCGTGCCGGCACGGCATGACACGAGTACGGCACGAGCATGGGGCGGCACGACACGTCATAGGCACGGTTTTGGCCTACCACGGCACGACACGACACGACACGGTCTTAGTGGGCTCGGGGCATGACACGGGCACGGAAGTGGGCGGCACAGCACGGGCACGGCACGAATGGGCACGGGTATGGGCATGACACGGCACGACACAGGCACGAATGGGCACGACACGAGGCATAGAAAAACAAAAAAATAAATAAATAAGCCAAATGGCTTTTTTTAATTTAAAAAAAGTAAACAATTTCTATTCAGTAAAAAATATTTGTTTACCTTTAAGCATCTAAGATATTTAATTTTAAAAAAATCAATTTCTTAAAAAAATCAATTTTTTACCTTTAAAAAATTATCAATTTTTATTTCGGTAAAAAATATTTGCTTTGTTTTTGTTAGTGAATAGGCTTTGGACCTTTCGTTTGTAAATTTAACATTACAAGTTAATGAGTAAAATTAAAAATATTTATTAAAATATTTATGGTGTAAGAGTAATTTAATACGAAAGGAATTTATTTAAAACGGCACGACTTAAAATGGCAAGGTCCGACACCATTTAAGAAAACGGGCCGGCTACTCGATGAGATTGAAATAGCACGGCACGACATGATTTAAGAAAACGGATCGGCACGACACGACACAATTTAAGAAAATTGGCTGGCACGACACGACACGATTGGCAAACGGCACAGCACGACACGACACGATTTAAGTAAATGGGTCGGCACAGCACGACACGATTGACAAACGGCACGGCACGACACGATTTGAGTAAATACAGTAAACGGGCCGGCATCGCACAGCACGAAGCATGGTTAACATGGAGTTAAACGGGCCATGCCGGCACGACAGGACCCGTTTGACACCTCTACGGTTAGAATAGAACTGGGACAAGTAAATTGGGATGGAGGTAGTATATAGCAAGGCTTGAATTGCTCAGCCTCTCTTGGCTTTTGCTTTTGCTGCCTTTTCCATCTCACTATGGTATAGCGATGGCCATGACAAATATGATTAATTTCCTTTTGTCCCTGCTTTTCTTGTATAAGTTTCTCTGTAATGGGTTGGATGTAGTTTTTCCCTTAAATTGTATTCGGATGGAATCATTGTAAGTACCGTTTGGCATTTTAATGAAATGTGCTTCAGATCAAAATATATATACAAGATTAATTTGCCGAGATAAGTATTGATGGGAGAAGGAAGTTTTGTTATTTTGCTCAATGCATGTTTGTAGACTCTAGGAGATGAAAACATTCGAAACTTCAAAAGGGCATAGGAAGGATGACATAGTGGATACTTCGAAAACTCTCTCTCTCTCTCTCTCTCTCTCTCTCTCTCTCTCTCTCTCTCTCTATTTGTGTTTTGAGAGATACTTATTCACTACTCAACCATGAACAAGTTGTTTACAACAGCGACCAATTGCGATCGTTCAAAAGTGTTGTGGATGGTTCAGATTTTAATGAATTTAAACTCTTGTTCAGAAAAGTTTCATTAACATTTGAATCGTCTAAAACACTTGTTTACGATCGCGATTGGTTCTGTAAACAACTATTCACGACTCCGCCAGTAAAAAGATTCCTCTTTGTGTTCTATATCTACATACTTCTCTTAGGCTCCGTTCCGGAAACCTTCTTAAAAAATAAGTACTTATTTTGCCACTTCTCATTCAAAAATAAGAAGGGGCATTCCACAAAATTCAAACAAAAAGTTCCTTTCACATTTTCAAACTCAAAAATAATGTAAATGAAAAAAAAATTCAATTTTTTTTGCACCGTATTAAAGATCTCAATGAGATCTATCAAACAAGATCTATAGTGATAGGAAAATTATTTGCGTAAACACAAGATTTTTGAGCTTGAAATTGCCTTATACAAAAAATAAGACTGTTGCTACGGTAATGGGCGCCGGCGGAGGGAAATCGCATCGGCGGCCGCGCCGGGCCGTCTCCGGCCACCGGACGGCCGATCTGAGCCGTCCAAAAATTTTAAAATTTTTTGACGACTCGGATCGGCCGTCCGGTGGCCGGAGACGGCCAGGCGTGGCCGCCGGTACAATTTCCCTCTCCGGCGCCATTGGTACCTATATAAATTCTGAAAAATAAGCACCTCTTTCTTATTTTTTTGG
Source organism: Rhododendron mucronatum var. ripense (assembly GCA_019656295.1). Lineage (NCBI taxonomy): Eukaryota > Viridiplantae > Streptophyta > Magnoliopsida > Ericales > Ericaceae > Rhododendron > Rhododendron mucronatum. Next base: position 2,183,333 of record BPLT01000061.1, read on the forward strand.
GGAACAAGCCTCCTTATTCAACAAAAATAAGTTCTTATTTGGTTTCTGGAACGCAGCCTTAGTCTCTTACCTTCTTTCTCCTCCTTTCACCCTCCACCGACAAACCTGAACAATCTCTCATTTATTCGTAATGATGTTTAAGCATACTGATTAGAATAAATCTTATTTATAGTTGCTACGGGCAATAATTTACTAAAAGTATTCATTTTGTAACGGAAAATAATGATAGAATAATAAATATTCCCTCCGTCCGGATTTAATTGTCCCTAGTTTTATTCCAACCGGCTAAAAAAAGGATTAAATCTTGGAATCCGTAATGAATTTCATATCGAATATGGATCTTGTTTGATAGATGTTGATTAGTTCTATAATACAATATATTTAAAATCACGTAAAACATTATAAATTGAAAGATATAATCAATTGAAAAATGTCACAAACTCCCAAAAAAGACTATTAAATCCGGACGGATAGAGTATTTTATTTCTATTAAAGCATTATTTTATTCTTATGTGATAGGAACCCAGAGTGGGTCCTGTCAAAAATCAGCTCAATTTTATATGTGTAAGTGTTTAATTCAATCTTTCATTTTTATTCACATTTCAGAATCCTATAATATGAATGAAAAATTAATGGAAGATTAAATCGAACACCTACACGTATCGAATTGAATTGATTTTTCAGTGAGCCTCTCAATTATTTTGTAAATTATTGAGCAGAATGAATCATTCATGAGGATGAAATATCAGAACCAATTTCTGGACTCTCCAGGCATCCACAGAGGACAAGAGATTCTCTGAAACCCAGCTTACAACAGTACCGTTCCGCTTTTTTTTATAAATATTTCTTTTTAAAAAAAATGTAATTTCAAACTCATATATAATGAAAATAAAAAATAAATTTTCAATTACTTTTTCACCATTTAAAAGATCTCAATGAAATCTATCACATAAGATCCATATTGGTAGAAAAATTATTTACGTAAACACATAATTTTTTAGCTTAAAATTACCTTTCTTTTCAAAAAATTCCTTCTCTAAGAAACTGGAACAGAGCCAACGATCCTTTGAGCAGAAACCACTTGCAGATGCTCAGTCCCAAAAAGAGAAATTCTAAATGCAAAGAAAACGTACCCAGAAATTATTCCGAAAGGACAAACCAACGGTAGAGATTCACTTTAAAATGCATTTGTACCGTTGATTTACCTTTCCGAATAATTTTATTCATAATTCATATCTTCCAGTGTCTAGTCACAACACATTAATTTCATACTCCCTCCGTCACTTATTTATAATCCGGTATTTCATTTTGGGCTGTCCCGTAATAAGTGTCCATTTTGTAAAGTTAGGGGATAAAAGTTAGGGAATTGTCTATTTTGTCTATAAAAGTATATTTATTTTTGAGAAGTAAGTGAGTAAAAGTATAATGATGATGGGTAAATAGGGAAAGTGAAGGAAAAAGTTGATGTGAAATGTATAATGATGATGTATTTTTAATAAGTTTGAGTTACAAAGTAGGACACTTAAAAAGGGACGGAGGGAATAGTACTTGTGCCCACAATGTACAATATCTTCCGGTGTATCTTCCGGTGTCTAGTCACAACACATTAGTTTCGTTGTACTCGTCCCCACAATGTACAATATCCTCCAGTGTCTAGTCACAACACATTAGTTTCGTAGTACTTGTCCCCACAATGTACAGGTAAAGTTGCTTTTCATTTTATTTTGTTGACGTATATTATGTCCAATTCAAAAAAAAATATTATGTCCAATTCACAAGTTTAAGTGACTTTCTAGTATTTACTTTGGCTTTAAACAAATGATCCACTCCAGACAACATAACGATGAGCAATAAATTATACTTTAGCTAAAAAGTATTAAGGAAAAAAAAATTGAATGTTTTGAATCCAGAGGGTTCGCTTGAAAACCACTCAAATAATAGTGCAATGAATTGTTGAAAAAAATTTGAATTTTTTTGACAAAATTGTACTATTATTTTTACGTTCTCATTTTGTAGACCAGACAAACAATATTGGATTGAGAGAGTAGTAAATTTTGCAATTCGTAGACAGTAAAGTGTTGGAGAATTTTCCGAAGTACAAAAACAAAAAAAAAGAAAAGGGAAAGTGTTGGAGTGATAAGGTGCTGAGGAACTTACACAAGAGCTCCTGTGTTCGGGGGAGCGGGGGCTCTTCTGTGCACAGCACCCCCTGCCCACACCCCAAAAAACGGTACCGTTTGGAATTTAAAAAAATATTAAGTTATCTATTTGCAATCCTATAGAGCGGAAATTTGATTATGAGAGATTTAGAGATAAATTTTAATTATGCCCCTTTAAAATAATATGATCTTCACACAGGTTCAAACTGATTAAAAATTGGAGCAATTAATTTTTTAACCATATTTTTTTAATATATAAACGGTCTAAATTTTTTTTTAAATGCTCTAATTTTTAATCCATTGAACAAGTGCAAAAATCTTATTATTCTGATTATATTATTCTAAAAAGATATAATTAACTTTTGTCTTTAAGGCTCTAATAATCACGTTTCTGCTCCACAAGATCCTAAAAAAAGAGCAGATACTTAATTATGAGAGTTTTATAAACAAAAGTTAATTACGATCCTTCAGAAATATATGATTAGAATAATAATATTTTCGCACTTGTCTAAACGAATTAAAAATTGGAGCACTTAATTTTTTAGATCGTTTATATATTAAAAAATATAGGTAAAAAATTAATTATTTCAATTTTCAATCAGTTTGAAACAGTATGAAATCTTATTATTCTGATCATATTATTCTAAAGAGGCATAATTAAATTTTATCTTAAGACTCTCATAAGCACGTTTCCACGACATAAGATTGCAAATAAATAATTTAAGATTTTTTTTAATTCCAAACGGTACCGTTTGGGGTGTGGGTAGGGGGTGTTGTGCCATTAGGCACAGTAGAGCCCCCGCTTCCTGTGTTCAGATATTGGTGCCACCAACCGAAGGTGCTCTGCAGGCGCTCTCTCTCTCAAGGGCGGACCCATGTGAGGGCAAGGGGAGTCATGTGACCCCACTGCCCTCCAAACTACCTCACGATGGCTATACATATTTGGGACATTTTAGTAAATTTGCCCTAAGTACTACAACAATAATTCAATTCTTGCCCTCGCCAAATCCTCATATCACCCAATTATTCATTGCCCCGAGGGCAACACGTGGACTTAGTCAGGTGGTGCCTCCCACCAATAAAAATTCGCCCCACTGAAACACAATTCTTCTCTCTTCGGACACAACTTTCTCTCAAAAATTAAGTGTTCCAAATTACAATCCGTTTGGATGGATGAGAAGATTTTATTTTATTTATCATTTAATTCTAAAGGGTCATAATTAAATTTTGACTATAGGACTCTCATTAATTAGCCCTATTAAAATCGTAGAATCAAGTATCTTTTAGGACTAACCAGCGAGAGTCTTAAAGTCAAAATTTAATTATAACTCTTAAGAATTAAATGATTAGAAAAATAAAATCTTCTCACCCATTCAAATGGATTGAAATTTAGAATACTTAATTTTTCAACATGTAGTTCATATATTAAAAAATGTGGTTAAAAAATTAAGTGTTCTAAATTTCAATTCGTTTGAACTGATAGAAAGATTTTAGTTTTCTGATCATTTTATCCTAAATGGTCATAATTAAATTTTGACTATAGGGCTCTCGTTGATTAATTCTAAGAAAATCGTAGAATCAAATATCCCTTAGGATTAACCAACGAGAGTCCTACAGTCAAAATTTAATATGACCCTTTAGAATTAAATGATTAGAAAAATAAAATCTTCCCACCCATTGAAACGGATTGAAATTCTAATGGGTTAGTAGTTGTTAGCGGTTACAACAAGGGTCAAGCAAGTGGGACAGAGGGAGTGTAAAATTTGAACCCAGTGGCATGAATTTCTGGGTCCACCACTGCTCTCTCTCTTTCTTTTTTTTGCCAATTCTATGATGAAAAGTAAAGCTCATAGTTTTGAGAGATTTGCGACAACTGAAATTTGTTACAAACGGTTAGTTTCATGATTTCCAAGTGCAAGTTTTTGTGACAACTTGAATTTTTATTTTTTATTTGGTAAACAAGATGATATCCGATTACAACTTGTATATTTAGTGAGAGGAAATGATAGCAAAAATTGCCATAAATGGACTATTTTCAATGACAACGTATGGCTCGTCAATAAAAGTGAGAGGTATTTGAGACAAAATTGGTTAGGATTTATTTCATTTATGACCGGTCATAAATCGTTACTAGATTATTTTTAATCCAGACCGTTCAAGCACTTATAGACCATCAGAATTAATTGCACAACTGTTGTGTTGATTGTGCATGTAGCATTTTTGGTTTGCAATTAGTCATCATTAAGTGCTTTTAGCTACACACTTATACAACTGACAACTCTGTGCATGACACAAATTTTTTTGACAACAAAGTTTTTAGTGACGAGTTTTTGACATTCATGATTCATTGACGAAATTTTGTCACCACTTAAGATCAATCTTCTTTTACTGCGTTCACTTCGTATACCTTGAAGCGTAGAGTAGTCTCGCGAAAAATTCAATTGATCAGAACGAATCACATTTTCCTCTAAGGAAACGAACGGCGAATTACATACACAGTCAAAATAATTTGGTTTGATCATTGGGTTACTAACATCCGAGAGTTTTTTTTGAATCACACACAATCAAAATAATTTGGTTCGATCATTGGGTTACTAACATCCAAGAGTTTCTTTTGCAGGTGTAAATCTACGCGTTAATGTCTGCAACAACAAAGCGAACAGCTCGAATCATGTAATTGGACTCGGAACGAGATCCATTTATGGAGACATAACAACATGCCGCCCTTCTTTCCCCAGACCCTGATATAGGACATATTAACATACTATAGCAACTAACAACTCGCATCTAAACTGCAAACATGAAAAATAAAGTATTAGACTTCTCTCTGCTATCATAACCCAGACTACGAGAAACAATCGCATTTCAAGCTCGCCCATCATAACAATTAATAGTCCAAATTTGTTAATGACCATGGCTGATAAGATCATCTATTCTTACCTGTTAGTGTCTTTTAACAAATCAAAAAGTATTTTTGATGGGTATCCAAAATAAGTTCTGGAGTAACCGTATCCACAAATGAAAAGCAAGGAAATAGACAAGATGAAATGGGAAACACAAAGCTGAGAAGCACTGATTAGAGACCTTAATTACATGGCGCCACTGACCACGCATTTCTTCTTTTGACCCATTATATATAGCATGTGAAGCTCAAGACAAAATACAACTAACTTGAGCTAGCTCTCTCTCTCTCTCTCTCTCTCTCTCTCTCGAGGATGTTAACCTTGAAGGCTTCCTACACAGTGAAACCATTGGAGCCGTCACCAACAGGGCTCGTTTACTTATCAGATTTTGATCAAAGCGTTGCTCTAACTCACGCACCTACAGTCTACTTCTATAGACCCATCAGTGATCACTTACTAAACCCAATAGAAATCCTCAAAAACTCCCTAGGCAAAGCACTCACCATATTTTACCCACTCGCTGGACGCCTCCAAAGGACTGGAAGGGGCCGCCTGGAAGTCAACTGCAACTCCATGGGCGCTCTGTTTTTGGAAACAGAGTCAGAGGCTAAAATCAGCGACTTTGGAGACTTCACTCCGACTTCAAAAACCAGAGCTCTAATACCATCTGTGGACTACAATAAGCCTATTGATGAGTTGCCATTGCTTTTGGTGCAAGTAACAAATTTTTGTTGTGGTGGAATTAGTCTTGGCTTGGGCATATCACATGTGATTGTTGACGGCCGATGTGCAGCTCACTTTGTTTCCGAGTGGGCGAGGATTGCCCGCAATGAGGAACCTGAAAACTTACCGTTTCTTGATCGGACAGTACTGAAACTGGAGGAGGATGATATGACACTGCCGAGATTTGATCACTTGGAGTTCTGCAAACCGCCGATGTTGATTGGCCAAACGAATAACTTAGAAGAGCAGAAGAAGGAAACGACTGTGGTGATGTTGAAATTGAGCAAAGAGCAAATTCAAAAGCTGAAGAAAGAGGCTAATGAGTTCCCAAGTGTTTACACTAGTAGTAAGCCTTTCACCAGGTATATGATATGATCCCGTGTGGTTTATTGGGTGGTCTTGGCCACGCCACGTCGTGTCCAACAAGAGTTTGGGGCACCACTACATGGTTTCCCAACCCCAAGGGCATGGAATAATTGCTCCTCGATCAACACCACACATTTATGTGAAATTCACTTCTAAGTGTATGAACTCTAAATATAGGTGTGGTGTTGAGAGATATTAAGCCATCATGCGGCGGTGCCCTAAATGACTGAATAATTACTCTTATTTTTGTCCTTTTTAATCATTCGACTTTTTCTTATTAAAGTTTGTCATAATTCATTTTGCATTGAAATTGGAACAAAAAATTAACAAAACATAGATCAAATTTTGAAAACTCCACCAACAAGTTTAAATTTGCGTTGTTGGTTGGACCCTTTCATCCTACCTTTGGGTGGATTTCCCTTCCCCTCCCCCTTTTCCCATTCGATATACCATTTGTCAAGTTTCTAATAAATTTTATTGCTGGTAAAAAAAAAACTACAGGAAGAGCAAATTAAAAAGTTGAAGAGCAAAGCTAATGAATGTGATTAATTCTATGATGAAACCTCTTCTTACCAGGTATGAGGCTGTGACTGCACACATGTGGAGGTGTTCATCCAAGGCAAGGCTGCACGAAATCGAGCAACTAACAAGTGCGCGGGTTGGCGTGGATTTTCACAGCCGGATGGTACCGCCATTGCCAAAGCACTATTTCGGGAATGCTGTCTTACCGATGAGAGCAACAACCACCTCAGGAGAGCTGTTGTCAAAGCCATTAGGATATGGCTGTAGCAAGATAAGGGAAGCCATAGAGAAGGTAACAGACGAGTACGTAAGGTCATCTCTAGCTTACTTGAAAAAGGAAGACGATTTGTCCAAGTACAGGTACTCTCATGTCCAGGGATCTGCTCAAGGAGCTTTCCTTGGCAACCCGAACATTGTAATCACTAGTTGGATCGGGTTGCGTTTGTGTGGTGTTGATTTCGGATGGGGAAAGGAAATTTACATGGGACCCGGAACAATTGCGTTTGACGGGAAGTCGTTCATATTTCCCAGCCGAGATGAAGATGGTTCTTTCGATGCTCCATTCCGGTTGCAGGTTGAGCACATAGATGCCTTCAAGAAGTTCTTCTATGAGAATATTTGAAGAATGGGTAGCTCGGTTTTGCTTCCCCCGCAAATAAGTCAGATGGCTCCGCTGCGGTGGATTCCGATGACAATTAAGCTCCTCTATGGCTTTTTTATTTTTGTTTTATTTTTCTTTGTTTGTCCTCTGTGTGAGATTTCTCTCCTTTATGGGGCTTTTCTCACCCCTGTGTGGCTGTGTGTTTGTTGGATGATTCCATTTGTGCTCCATATGATTTGAATTGTGGTTCCTTAAGGTTCTTTTACTACTACCAAGTGTTTGACTGCTCGATCGCTAGCATTTACTGTATGTTGGTTTACTTCCAAATTGTGTGCTCATATTATCAAGATTCTGGTAGTTTTTGTTCATTTTTGTGTTGAAATCATTGTATTGCATTATGGCTCGATTTTATCTGAAATGGACTGGATGTTCTTGAAAAAAAAAAACTAGAATCAATAAAGTACAACTAAATAATCAACGGCCCCACGTCGTATATTGCCTAGGCTTTGTCTTATTATGTGATTTTCCAAGCTTGATGAAAGCAAATAAATATTTTCTACTGTATTCAACTGTTTAGCGTAAGTAATTTTCACACTGTAAGCTGTTTGTCCCTCATTCATCAATTTTCTCTAGAAATTCCAGGATACCTTTTGGTAACTATAGCTTTTCTCTAGAAACTTCCACACTGTAATCTGTTTGCCCCTCAAAATCATGGGTTTTGACCACTTCCGCGTGGGTTTGGATTGAAAAAATTAATAACTTATTTTTTTTGTCTTTATTTAAATTTTTTTGACATTTGCTTTTCTACCACTAGTATTTTTTGGTTCCTATGAAATATGGCTGCTTTCCCTGGAACTTGATATAGGTCATTAAGCAGGGATCAGCAATTATTTCTTTCCCTAGAACATGATATGGGACGTATAACATGGCAATTAATTCCTTGCATCTAACCTCCAATCATGAAACTCCAGGATCCGAATTCTCTCTGCCGTCCAAACCCGGACTACAAGCAAAAGTTGCATCTCAAGCTCATCCATCTCAGCAATCAATAATCCAAGTTTGTTAAAGACTTTGGCTGATAAGCAGCGCCGACTCAAAGATATTTGGGGCATGAAGCAGAAGTCCTAATATGAGGCCATTTACCTCCGCATACGCATCTTTGAATGAAATTTTGCACAAAATTGAGGAAAACTCAAGGGTTAGAGATTCGAACCCAATTCTTAAAGCATCCAAAGAACCTAAACTCCTAAAGCATTCAAAGAACCTAAGCTGACACACCCAGAAGATGTTACTTGAAATCAATTGGAACTTATTATTTAAAACTATAAGCTATATATTTTGGAGCCATCTTCGGGCCAAAAAAAATTGGAGGACTATCGGCCAGAGTCTTTTAACAAATATAAAAGAATTTTGGCGGGTCGAAATCGCATGGACTGTCTACAAGCAGATTGTGGAGTAGCCATATCCGAAGATAAGAAAGCAAGGAAATGGACGAAATGAAATGGGAAACACAAAGATGAGAAGCAAGAAGGTGTAGCACACATATAGTAGTACAATTGAGGGACCTTTATTTCGTTCACTAGACTCCATTATCTTAGCCAAAAGCACGCTTCTTGATGAGTGCTTAAATGCACCTATTTAATCTCCTTAACCTATACTATGCTTGCCAAGGACAGAGGGAGTGTGCTGCGCAGCGTGCTGCGCGGCCTACGGCGCAGCCTTGCCGGCATCGGTTCGACGATCGGAGACGTCCACTGCGTAGAGCTCGTCGAATACTACAAGTGTACCAAAAATCAACCCGATCAAATAACGTTAAGTACTTCATCGGAATACATCTAACTTGAAAAAAAAATGAATCTTAATGGATACGAAACACTGGATCAAAACCACTGAATCCATTCTTTTTGAATTATATGTGTTCCGATGAGACACTTAACGATACTTGATCGGGTTGATTTTTGCTACACTTGTAGTATTCGACGAGCTCTACGCAGTGGACGTCTCCAATCGTCGAACCGATGCCGGCAAGGCGGCGCCGGAGGCCGTGCAGCACGCTGCGCTGCACGGGGCTGCGCAGCACACTCCCCGGGTCCGCTTGCCAATTTATGTAATCACTTGGTACTTTTATGCGATTTCCATGATGCAGGTCACTCAAGTTGTTTGCGTAGAATCTGGCTTTAAATTAGAGATATAGAGATTCGAAGATGTGACTGGATTGCGATTCAGGAAAACCCAACATATTATTTGGAGGCTTAACGCGCTAATGGGCTTTACGTAAGTTTGATTAGTGCAAAAGTGGGTGATATTAGAAATACTCTTGGTCTTTATGAAAGCTGTGCACATGGGAGCAGGGCTAGAAGCCATATGACTTGGTAGTGGGCCAGATCAATGAATTGCAATTGAAAGTTAATTCTTTGGGGCTGCCAAGTATTATTGGTAGCACTATAAAAAGAGAGAAAGGGCAGCGCCTTTTGGGATATCACTATTTAGCACGGACAGAATTTCTTCCCAATGAGAAAGGAGGGCTGCGCGGCACATATTGTTTAGTATTTTGTTTCCTTTAGCTTTGTTTACTTACTCGCACTCCGGTAATTCGTTTTAATTTCTGTTCTTAATAAAAGTTATTCGCTATTATTTGATTAGTTTATATTTCTTGTTTATTTTCCATCTTGCGTAATAGAAACATGTTTCAAAATAGGGTTTCTTTTGTTTCTTACTTGATAATGAGTGAATAGTCGTATGGGTAGGATCACGGGGTGATTAGCACACTGTGATCAGTTCGGGTACTGCTCCTATTTTCAAACAGTAAAAAAAAGGCAATTTTAGGTTAGTAAAAGAACATTCATCCCAGGCATTGTCGGAGCCCATGTGAACAGGGGAATGGGGGACCAAAACTTATTCTTCGTTGCGCATGGGTAAACGGCGACCATAAAGGTTCACATCTCTCGGGTACCTTTTTCTCTCTAAAATCGAAAATTTTTAAGGACACTGAATGTAGCAGGTTAATCCGGACTGGTTGCGAGTGGCATGAATCCTACGACCGTACCTCCTTTTTAATTATTTGAAAAGAAATAAATATTGTCCTAGCTTTTAGTTAATCTCAATCAATCGATAAGGGGTGGCTACCTAAGAGCCCGTTTAATTAATAATAATCCGAGTTTTTAATCAGCACACATCACCGTCTTTGTAGATTCGACTCCGGACTTACCGGATATTATACTGCGTCGGTTTCCACCCTACGCTTGGGACAACCCATTATTTTAGGACTAAAAAATCGTCAAGCACTTCTTTCAATCCGTCCCTCTCCTTTTCTCTTCTCCATTTTTATAGCGACCGGTACACGCCAGAAAACTCCGAGTCTTGAAATTAAGGGAAAAATTCAAAATACCCCCCAACCTATATACCCAAATTCAATTAGACTCCCAACTTTTTAAAAACTTCAATTTTACTCCCAACGTTATATTCCGTTAATCAAAATGCCCCCTTCCGTCCGAATTACTAACGGATTCCGTTAAAGGCTCCGTTAAATAGTGTCCCGATGGAATTTCGATGATCCGAACCGTTCAATGTGTTCAAAACGTGATTTTAAGAGTACCCGAGTGAAATCAGCAAAAAAAATGATCGGGAAGGGCTTCATCTGAACAGTTTTTTATTGAATGGTTCAATAAAAAACTATTCAGATGAAGCCTTTCCAATCATTTTTTTTACTGATTTCTCACGGGTACCCTTAAAATCACATTCTAATCACATTTAGCGGCTCGGATCATCAAAATTCGATCGGAAAAGGGGAGGTACAGATCGAAGCAAAATCTGGACGTCCGAACTTGAATAAAATCCGGATCTATCCACACCTCCCCTTTTCCAATCGAATTTTGATGATCCGAGCAGCTCAATATGTTTAAAACATGATTTTAAGGGTACCTTCAAGAAATCAACAAAAAAAATGACCGGGAAGGGCTTCATCTGAACAGTTTTTTATTGAACTATTCAATAAAAAACTGTTCAGATGAAGCCCTTCCCGGTCATTTTTTTTGTTGATTTCTTGAAAGGTACCCTTAAAATCACATTTTAAACACATTGAACGGCTCGGATCATCGAAATTCGATCAGAATACTATTTAACGGAGCCTTTAACGGAATCCGTTAGTAATTTGGACGGAAGGGGGCATTTTGATTAACGGAATATAACGTTGAGAGTAAAATTGAAGTTTTTAAAAGGTTGAGAGTCTAATTGAATTTGGATGTATAGGTTGGGGGGTATTTTGAATTTTTCCCTGAAATTAATCAGGCGACGTAAACCTGTATATATTCAGGATAAGGCGCTTAAAGCCAGTAAATTAACAATAACAGAATTGGGAGTACTGGATAGTGCAAGTTGCAAGTTTGCGTACGTTACTGTTCACGAACTTGGTTAAATGCAATTAGTTTGGCCAGAAAGACCATGAAGAGAAACTAATAAAATGAAAATTTATTTGACATTCATTGACGAAATTTTGTCGCCACTTAAAATCAATTTTTATGTAGCGCGTTCACTTCGTATACCTCGAAGCGTAGAGTAGTCTCGCAAAAAAGTGAGCAATTCGAATTATGTGATTGAACTTGTTGAGATGAGATCCATGAACAGTAAAGGAAAATTTATAACAGCATGCCGCCGCTGTTTCCCCTGGACCTTGATATGGGATACATAACCTAGCAACTAATGACTCGCATCTAACCTCCAAACCTAAAAAATCAAGGATTTGGCTTCTCTCTGCTATCCTAAGCCGGACTACAAGAAACAGTCTCATCTCAAGCTCGCCCATCACAGAAATCAATACATTGTCCAAATTTGTTAACGACTATGGCTGATAAGATCGTCTATTTCTACCGGTTATAGTTTTTAACAAATCTAAAAATATTTTGGATGGTTGAAATCGCATAGGTATCCAATACAAGTTCTAGAGTAACCATATCCACAAATGAAAAGCAAGGAAATAGACAAGATGAAATGGGAAACACAAAGATGAGAAGCACGAGAAATTTTTCGGTCCCGGTGGTATATCCCACGTGGTATCTGTTCGGCACATTCAGGCCGTCCAATACATTTTTGGACGACTCGGATTGAAACATTCTCTTTTTTCTCACGCCAACACTCTCTCTAATTTTCTCTCTCCAAATCTGAGCCTTCCAAAAACGCAATGGATGGATCAGATGCGCCGAGCAGGCATCATGTGGTACCCACCTGACACTGAAAATTTTTCCTGAGAAGCACTAATCAGAGAGTAGCATATCTAGTACATTTCAGGGACCTTTATTACATTGCACCACTGACCACACATTTCTTCTTTTGACCCATTATAGGATACCATGACAAAATCAGTAAATCGAAATAGAAGTGAGAGAGAGAGAGAGAGAGAGAGAGAGAGAGAATATATCTTGATCTACGGAGTATTATTTCAGAGAGAGAGAGAGAATATATCTTGTTCTATTATTTCCTCAACTATTTTTCTGTCTTTACAGAGAAGAGAAATCCCTATTTATCTCTCGTGATGAAACAGCTCCTATTGGACCACAAATACACTGCTTGGATTGATGAGCTGGCAATCCAAACTTACATCTCAACTAACTCACAGGGAAAGCACAAATGAAATACAATCAATTGAATTTCAAATGAATTTGAACAAACAAACTTCTAACTGTTGTGCACTGTTGTTCTTTCCTTTATACTAGCAAGTGGAGCTCAGGACAAACTTCACCTAACGCGACAGTGAGTATTCTCAAACATCAATGGAGGCAATGATCATGAGCAACAAAGTTTAGAGAAGCCAAATCCAAATGACTTAAATTTATTTGTGCAAGCAATTTCATCCCCTCTCGATCAATCGATCAAATGTTGACCTTGAAGGCTTCCTACACAGTGAAACCATTGGAGCCGTCACCAACAAGGCTCATTTACTTATCAGATTTTGATCAAAGCGTTGCTCTAACTCACGCACCTACAGTCTACTTCTATAGACCCATCAGTGATCACTTACTAAACCCAATAGAAATCCTCAAAAACTCCCTAGGCAAAGCACTCACCATATTTTACCCACTAGCCGGACGTCTCCAAAGGACTGGAAGGGACCGCCTCGAGGTCAACTGCAACTCCATGGGTGCACTGTTTTTGGAAACAAAGTCGGAGGCTAAAATCAGCGACTTTGGAGACTTCACTCCAACATCAGAAACTAGAGCTTTGATACCATCTGTAGACTACAATAAGCCTATTGATGAGTTGCCATTGCTTTTGGTACAAGTAACAAATTTTAGTTGTGGTAGAATTAGTCTTGGCTTGGGCATATCACATGTGCTTGCCGACGGCCGATGTGCAGCTCACTTTGTTTCTGAGTGGGCGAGGATTGCCCGCGGCGAAGAACCTGAAAACTTACCGTTTCTTGATCGAATGGTACTAAAACTTGAGGAGGAGGATTTGACACCGCCGAGATTTGATCACTTGGAGTTCGGCAAACCACCAATGTTGATTGGCCAAACGAATAACTTAGAAGAGCAGAAGAAGGAAACGACTGTGGTGATGTTGAAATTGAGCAAAGAACATATTCAAAAGCTGAAGAAAGAGGCTAACGAGTTCCCAAGTGTTTACACTAGTAGTAAGCCTTTCACCAGGTATATGACATGATCCCATGTGGTTTATTGGGTGGTCTTGGCCAACGCTGCGTGGTGCCCAACAAGAGTTTGAGGCACCGTCAAGTGGTGTCCGAGGGCATGAAATAATTAAATTTATGTGTGGTGTCGAGAGGTATTGGCCACCACGCGGAATTGCCCTAAGACAACTGAATAATTACTCTTATTTTTGTCTTTTTTAATCATTTGACTTTATTCATTAAAGTTTGTCATAAATCATTTTGTATTGACGGAAGAATAAATATAAATGTGTGTATATATATATATATATATATATAGATCAAATTAGAAAATCTCAACCAACAAAAAATTTTACAAGGGCATAGTACTGTATATGCTTTTAGCTTAACTTTTAGGATTGTTTGATAACTTAATACTGAATGTAGTAACTAATAAGTGATTGAGTATGTTTGATAACCACATTTAATAATGCTTAAAAAGATTTAATAATGCTTTAAAATATAGGATAAAAAGTTTATAAAAATTGAAGTATATATGAGCTACTTAATTTTAGCTGAATTCAAAAAAACTTGCATTTAACCATTTCCTCCCCCATTGCCCTCTATACCCACTGTCACCATTTATTGTCATCGCCACCAATATCACCAAAACCATCATCATCTCCAACACTACACCACCACCACCACCACCACTCCACCACAACCATCACTCCACCACTGCTCCCACAATCACCATTGCTACCACAATCTCCACTGCCACCACTAATACCACCGTTACTCCCCCACTGCCCCCACAATCACCACGCCACCACCACAAACCACTCCACCACTATTGCCACACCACAACCACCATCACTCCAACACAAACCCACCACCACGCCCACCATCAATCCAGCACCCTCACCACTCCACCACCACCACTACCACTTCATACCACCACTGCCCTCACAATCACCACACAATCACCACTTTACCACCGCTGCCACAATCACCACTCCATCGTCACGCCATTACAATCACTACTCGACTACCACAAATACATGGTAACCATTAGTAATTAAAATTAAAAGAGAATCACAATAATTAATGGAACTAAAATTAATTAATCATTTGTTTTCATTCAATGCGTAATATGTTTATGAAACAACTTTTAAATTTAAAAACTTCAGCATCCGACTTTCAGTTCCAGTTTTTAGTTCTTAAATTTTCAGCTTTCAGTTTTTCGTTTATCAAACACCACTTCGATTTTTGCATATAAGTTTCCTTCTTTCTGTTTCTCAATTCTCGGAATTCATTTTCATTCAGTGAAAGGAGTAGAAAATCTTAATAGAATGCCTCACATATGGGGGGAAAATAAAATCTACTAAAGCTAAAAATAGTTCAAATAATGCCTTTTGATCAGTTTGAACTTAATTTTGTCTTTTTTTTAAGAAGTGGTCCGTTTTTTTTCTTTCCAATTCTCGTCGAGAGTCTCGAGACAATCATTTATACGAAATTTCATTTGACCAAAAACTACAGGAAGAGCAAATTAAAAAGTTGAAGAGCAAAGCTAATGAGTGTGATACTATGATGAAACCTCTTGTTACCAGGTATGAGGCTATTACTGCACACCTGTGGAGGTGTGCATCCAAGGCAAGGCGGCATGAAATCGAGCAACTAACAAGCGTGCGCGTTCCCGTGGATTTTCACAGCCGGATGGTACCGCCATTGCCAAAGCACTATTTCGGGAATGCAGTCTTTCCGATGAGAGCAACAACCACCTCAGGACAGCTGTTGTCAAAGCCGTTAGGATATGGCTGTAGCAAGATAAGGGAAGCCATAGAGAAGGTAACCGACGAGTACGTATGGTCATCTCTAGCTTACTTGAAAAGGGAAAAGGATTTGTCCAAGTTCAGGTACTCTCATGTCCTGGGATCTACACAAGCAGCTTTCCTTGGCAACCCAAACATTGCAATCACTAGTTGGATCGGGTTGCCTTTGTGTTGTGTTGATTTTGGATGGGGAAAGGAAATTTACATGGGACCCGGAACGATTGCATTTGACGGGAAGTCGTTTATATTTCCCAACCGTGATGAAGATGGCTCTTTCGACGCCCCATTTCGGTTGCTGGTTGAACATATGGATGCCTTCAAGAAGTTCTGCTCTGAGAATACCTGAGGCTGCCTCGATGTTTACTGTTATATAAGAGCAAAGTCCACTTTGACTCTGTTAATGTAATTGGCAATTTCCAGATGCGACAAACCGTTGGAGTCTGTAGTTATTCTTTTTCCATTTTGGGTTTGGGAGGTGATTTTATTTTGTCTAGATTAGATACTCCGCCCGTTGATTCAAGAGTTGATCACGAAGGCCGTGCCGTGCATTTTGCTTGGAAAGGTATATGCATCTCATGTGCATTTAGCTTAATATTTTTCCATGCATTATTAAAGCTTTTCAATGACTTAATCTTTTATGAAATATCTTTTATGCACTAACCTTATATTATTGGCCTTGTTTTATTTGAAGGAAATTTCTGTCTAAGGCCTTTTATGTGCTTGCGCCTTAGCAGCGCCTTACCAAGCTAAGGCCCTTGCACGCGTGTTAAGAGAGCCTTAACAGTGCCTTAGCCGAGTAAGGCCCTTGTACGCGTGCTAAGAGCGCTTTTGTAGGGCTCTCCCGATTTTTTCCTTGACTGGTCATATTTAAGCTTTATCTTCACTTTTCTAGGGCACAGAGGAGATACAATAGCCCACCTTAGAGAGAGAAAGCTCTATCTCCTTTGCTCATGTGCCTTCATTTGCATTTTGGATGAGTTGAATCTAGCATTCAATCATCTTTGTTCAATCTAGAGAAATGCTTTGATGATCCATGTATTCTCTCTAGATTGATTCTTTTTCATAAAAACCTTCACTTCACAAAATCCATACTTTCATGCCTACGAATCTACATGGCCGGATGATACCGGAGCCGTTCTAGAGCGGAGATCGAGATGTTGTTGCTCGAGGAGTCCATGGAATCAAGAAGGGGCACGGGGTGCTAGGCAAGAACCGGAGTTAGGTGTAACTTGGGGTAAAAGTTGGTAATTCCTAACTTCTTGTATTTTGCCTAACCTTTTGATTTATGGAAATTTGAGTAGAATAGGCCGTGGTTTTATACTTAGGGTGTTTTTGACCCTAAGTAGTTTCCACGTATATCTCGGTGTTTGTGTTCTTTAGTTTTATCGCTCTTTACTTATATTGTTGAATTGAATTGCGTGGCATGGGGATTGGATAGTTGTTTGAGTTGTTAGTTGCTATAATTTTAAATCGGTCGTCCCATTCACCCCCCCTCTGCGACTTTGTAGTGCATTAGATAGTTTCAGACTCCCTATGGTTATCGCCATGTGCAGATACCCTCCTTATAGTTCAAAACTAAGCACATAATCTACCTGTGGTTTTGAAAATGTGCGAATAAATCCCCTGCCATCATGTTTTCCATCCATATTAACGGATACAGCATTAAAAGACCTATATACCCTCGTCATGTCCCGTGATTCTTCTTTTTTTTTTTTAAATCTAATCACACCATCCCTTATACCAAAAATTAAATCCAAACCGTTGATATTGTAAATTTTGACGAGTACTACATCTATGCCAAAATTCAAGTCAATCAAAAAATAAATAGCCCATAGTCGAATTGATTTTGTTATGAAATTAAAATTTCAAATTTGAATTTATTAAAAATTAGATCACTAGGTTATTGATACCTGATCAAGATGATTTTTTACAGTGATACTCTATTCTTTTTATAATACATTATGAACGACTTAGATTATATTCTAGAGGCGTACGTGCGAAATACACCTCCGTTAATATGGATGAAAAACGTGACTGCAGAGAGACTATCCGCACATTTTCAAAATCACAGGTAGGTTATGTGCTCAGTTTTGAACCATGAAGGAGATATCCGCACATGACGATAACCACATGGGTGAAAGTAGACTTTCCTCTATATATAAACTAGAATCTACAAAGTACAACTAAATAAAGGCCCCATGTCGTAGATTGCCTAGCTAGACTCTGTGCTATTATGTGGTTTTTCAAGCTTGATGAAGGCAAATAAATGTTTTCTGTTCGACCGTTCAGCATAAGTAACTTCCGCACTGTGATATGTTTGCCCCTCAAAATCGTGGGTTTTGACCACTTCCATTCCTTCTTTATTTCAACTTAGCGCTCACAGTTTTCCTTCTTTTTAACTTCACTCAATTCAATTTTCTCAGGATTTATTTTCCTGCACAACTTTCCTAACAATTTAACAGCGCTTTAAGATGGTGCAGCAGTTCGTCTTTAGGAAGCCGGAAGGATCAACAAGTATAAAATATATATTTTGGAGCCCTCCTCGGGCCAAAAAAATTGGGGGCCGGAAGCGATGGCTTCCTTGGCTTCCCCTTTAAACCAGCTCTATTGATAAGAGTCCATTTCTACCGGCCAGAGTCTTTTAAAAAATACAGTATAAAAGTATTTTGGAGGGTCGAAATTGCATGGGTTTTCTGGAACCGGATTGTGTGGAGTAGCCATATCCGAGTGGTGCTACAGTTTGATCCTGACCGAATTCCCGACGGCTCACCGGGCCCACTCCGGCCACCGGACGGTTGATTGGAGCCAACTAAAAATTCTAAAAAATATATATATACATAAAAATTGTATTTGGATTGGCCACATACACACATTGAATGCCGTTGATTCCCGCGATGATCCACTTGATTGTTTTTGTTTAGAATTTTTGGTCGGCTCCGATCAGCCGTCCGGTGGCTAGAATGGGCTCGGCGAGCCGTCAGGAATTCGGTCGGATCCCCCGGTCGGGATCCTTAGACTTTCTGATCCGAAAATGAGAAGCATGGAAATGGACAAAATGAAATGGGAAACACAATGATGAGAAGCAAGAAAGTGTAGCACATATAGTACAATTGAGGGACCTTTATTTCGTTCACTGGACTCCATTATCTTAGCCAAAAGCTTCTTTCAATCGAGAAATTTTTCAATGTTAAACGGGTATATCCCACATGTATCGTTTGGCACATTCGAGCTGTTCAATACACTTCTGAACAGTTCAGATTGAAACCCTCTCTCTTCTTTCACCTTAACACTTTTTTTCTCTCTCCAAATCCGAGCCGTCCAAAAATGCAATGGACGGCTCGAATGCACTGAGCAGGCACCACGTGATTCGGCACTGAAAAATTCTTCATTTCAATCCGTCCCTCCTTTTCTCTTTCTTCATTTTTTGGGCAACCGGTATGCGCCAGAAAACTCCAAGTCTTGAACTAAATCAGGCAACGTAACCTGAATATTCAGGATAAGGCGCTTCAAGCCAGTAAATCTACGCGTTAATGTCTGCTGCGACAAAGTGAGCAGTTTGAATTATTTGATTGGACTCAGGACGAGATCCATGAACAGTAAGGGGACATCTACAACAGCATGCCGCCTCTTTCCCCTGGACCTTGATATGGGATATATAACCTGGCAACTAATGACTCGCATCTGACCTCCAAACATGAAAAATCAAGGATTTGACTTCTCTCTGCTATCCTAACCGGGACTACAAGAAACGGTCGCATTTCAAGCTCGCCCATCGATCACAGAAATCAATATATTAATGTCCAAATTTGTTAACGACTATGGCTGATAGAAGATCGTCTGTTTCTACCGGTTATAGTCTTTTAACAAATCTAAAAGTGTTTTGGATGGTTGAAATAGCATGGGTATCCAATACAAGTTCTGGAGTAACCGTATCCGCAAATGAAAAGCAAGGAAATAGACAAGATGAAATGGGAAACACCAAGTATGTAGTACATTGCAGGAACCATTATTACATAGCACCACACATTTCTTCTTTTGACCCATTATAGCATGTGGAGCTGACGGAACCCGGGGGCGTGCTGTGCACTATCTGGATCGTCCTTGTCAACAATAAACAGTCTAGATTTATAATAGGAAAAAAAAAAAACTTTTTAGGAAAGAGTTTGCTTGAAAGAGTTGTTTTTAAATCTGGACTATCCAAAATGCTTTTGAACCGTTGAGATCGCACAATACCGTGCTACAGCACGCCCCCGGATTGGAAGCTGAAGACAAACTAGCAATAATTAGAGAGTAGCATATATAGCACATTTCAGGGACCTTTATTACATTGCACCACACGTTTCTTCTTTTCACCCATTAAAGCATGTGAAGCTCAAGACAAACTACAACCAACTTGAGCGCCCTCTCTCTCTCTCTCTCTCTCTCTCTCTCGATCGATCGATCGATCGATCGAGAATGTTGACCTTGAAGGCTTCCTACGCAGTGAAACCATTGGAGCCGTCACCAACTGGAATCATTTACCTATCAGATTTTGATCTAAGCGTTGCTCTAACTCACGCACCTATAGTCTACTTCTATAGACCCATCAGTGGTCACTTACTAAACCCAATAGAAATCCTCAAAAACTCCCTAGGCAAAGCACTCACCATGTTTTACCCCCTCGCCGGACGCCTCCAAAGGACCGGAAGGGGCCGTCTTGAGGTCAATTGCAACTCCATGGGCGCGCTGTTTTTGGAAACAGAGTCAGAGGCTAAAATCAATGACTTTGGAGACTTCACTCCAACATCAGAAACTAGAGCTCTGATACCATCTGTAGACTACAATAAGCCTATTGAAGAGTTGCCACTGCTTTTGGTGCAAGTAACAAATTTTAGTTGTGGTGGAATTAGTCTTGGCTTGGGTGTATCACATGTGCTTGTCGACGGCCGATGTGTAGCTCACTTTGTTTCCGAGTGGGCAAGGATTGCCCGCGGTGAGAAACCTGAAAATTTACCATTTCTTGATCGGACAATACTGAAACTGGAGGAGGATGATATGACACCGCCGAGATTTGATCACTTGGAGTTCCACAAACCGCAGATGTTGATTGGCCAAACGAATAACTTAGAAGAGCAGAAGAAGGAAACGACTGTTGTGATGTTGAAATTGAGTAAAGAGCAAATTAAAAAGCTGAAGAAAGAGGCTAATGAGTTCCCAAGTGTTTACACTAGTAGTAAGCCTTTCACCAGGTATATGATATGATCCCGTGTGGTTTATTGGGTGGTCTTGGCCACCGCCGCGTAGGGCCCAACAAGAGTTTGGGGCATCGCCAAGTGATGTCCCAGCCCCAATGGCATAGAATAATTGCTCCTCGATCAACACCACACATTTATGTGAAGTTCACTTCTAAGTGTATGAACTCTAAATATATGTGCGGTATTGAGAGATGTTGGCCCACGACGCCGCAGTGCCCTAAACGACTGAATAATTACTCTTATTTTTGTCCTTTTTAATCATTCGACTTTTTCTTATTCAAGTTTGTCATAATTCATTTTGTATTGGCGGGAGGAATAAAAAATTAACAAAACATCAAATTTGGAAAACTCCACCAATGAGTTTAAATTTGCGATGTTGGTTGGATCCTTTCATCCAACCTTTGGGTGGATTTCCTTCTTCCTTTTCCCACCACCCGATATACCATTTGTCGAGTTTCTAATAAATTTTATTGCTGATCAAAAAATAGAAACTACAGGAAGAGCAAAATAAAAAGTTGAAGAGCAAAGCTAACGAGTGTGATTAATTCTATGATGAAACCTCTTGTTACCAGGTATGAGGCTGTGACTGCGCACATGTGGAGGTGTTCATCCAAGGCAAGGCTGCACGAAATCGAGCAACTAACAAGTGTGCGGGTTGGCGTGGATTTTCACAGACGGATGGTACCGCCATTGCCAATGCACTATTTCGGGAATGCAGTCTTACCGATGAGAGCAACAACCACCTCAGGAGAGTTGTTGTCAAAGCCGTTAGGATATGGCTGTAGCAAGATAAGGGAAGCCATAGAGAAGGTAACAGACGAATACATAAGGTCATCGCTAGCTTACATGAAAAGAGAAAAGGATTTGTCCAAGTTCAGGTACTCTCATGTCGTGGGATCTACCCAAGGAGCTTTCCTTGGCAACCCGAACATTGTAATCACTAGTTGGATCAATTTGCCTTTGCGTGGTGTTGATTTTGGATGGGGAAAGGAAATTTACATGGGACCTGGAGCGATTGCGTTTGACGGGAAGTCGTTCATATTTCCCAGCTATGATGAAGATGGTTCTTTCGACATCCCATTCCGGTTGCAGGTTCAACATATGGATGCCTTCAAGAAGTTCTTCTATGAGAATATCATGATTTCTTGTTTGTGATGATTATGTTATAAACTAGAATCTATGAAGTACAACTAAATAAAAGCCCCATGTCGTAGATTGCCTAGCTAGATTTTGTGCTATCATGTGGTTTTTCAAGTTTGATGAAAGCAAATAAATGTTTTCTATTCAACTGTTTAATTAGCGTAAATAACTTCCACACTATAACCTGTTTGCCCCTCTCCTTCATATTGGTATATGAATTTTCTCTAGAAATTCCTGGATACCTTTTTGTAACCATAAGTTTTGTGTGATAAAATTGGTCTTCCAAGGTTAGTTAAGGTGCCCGTAAACTGATCGCCCGGATACTTAGTTATGAAAAAAAATACGGAGGGTTCTATCATGACACGTGTCTGATTGCAGAGGTGCCACATGTCAAAGGGTGGGGGGTAGATATGTTTCACTATGTCCTGCATAAGTTAATCAGATTAGTTGAGATATGAAAACAATGAGACTTCCTCAAGGCTCAAGCATAGTGGTGTGACAGTTTCCCAGTTGTCCGCACAAAGACATAACCGGACATCACTCCGGTTTAAATGGAAGTAAAATTTTTTTTTTTTCCCAATCATATCTGTCTTTGTTTAAAAGTTTAACAGCTCAAAATTCTCGTTACACACTACCGATCAGTACTCCCCGACCACTCCTCTCTCACACATGTGTCGCCCCACAATTAATGTGCCCCACACATATGTAAAAGAGTAGTGACCGAGGAGTGGTTGGTAGGAATATTCCTAAACTTATTGTTTTACCCTGTCAAAATGAAAAACCGAACATGCAACTAAAGAAATAGTCAACATATAATCCTCTTCGATCTACTACTAAACGTTAGTACTGTCATGATCGATCAGGATTGAACCTTGTCAAAGCAGAATCTTTTTCTTATATACTTGGCCAAATGTTTTTTATTTTGCTCAATAGATTTTTTATGTGGAGACTGGAGAGGTCGACTATTGTGAGTGTTTTAGGATAAAACGCTGACTATTTTTTTTCAAACTAAAAATAAGATGTTTGGCCTAGCTTTCGCGTATCTTGACTAATACAAAGGCCCTGAAGTTATTGACTGGGCAAACCTCCAATGACCCCAAGGTTGGAAATTAATGTTTAGCCTTCGTGAGATTCGAATTTAAAAATTCTGGGGGACAAGTCCTTTAGTTGCTTTCTCGTATATACCCACTCGGCCAACCTCTCGGGTTTGATAAAACAGTGACGACTATCGTGGTATGTTTTCTTAAACAATACTCCTTCCGTCCCACTTTGTTGTGCCTGTTTCCTTTTTGGCACGCTACAAAAAATTGTTTATATCTCACAATCTATAATACTTTTTACGATTTTGAAAACCTTGTTTAATAAAATTAATTGAAATCTATCAAACACGGTCCATATTGAGAATATATAAAACATTAAAGATTGTGAGATATAGACAATTTTTTGAAACGTCGAAAAAAGGAAACAGACACAACAAAGTGGGACGCAGGGAGTACCATTTAAGCGATGGGGCAAAGCATTTTTCTTGTTGTGAATCCTCTTTTATTTTTGAACAATAAATTAAAGAAGAGATTTTATTAGTTATATATCTTTAAACTAAATGATACGAAGACCAAAAAGACAAGAATAAAATCGCATCAGAACTACAGGAAATCATCCCAATTAACAAAGTTGGCACAAAAGCCTAGAACAAGTAAATCCATTTCAAAACATCCTATATCCTTTGCTAGGACGATTCCTTGGACATTGCTTAACAAATAAGGCTCTAGCTAGCTAGATTAATGGAAATTATAAAACTGTTTTTCAAGTCATAAATACTCGACAGACAGACTTTGGAGTGTGGATTGAACATATACATTAATTAGTTCCAAATTTGCGTTTAGATCATGTCACAGTTAATTACCACATATAGATTTCATTTAGAAGGTCACTTCACAAGTCACCAAGGGACAAACTTAAAACTCAAATTGAGCAAGTGATTTGTTACATAACTAATCTCTTCTTTTTGAACTTATTCTATAGACTCTTTTTCGCTCGGCAAAAGTCAGTATTGTTAGTTGTAGTTAGGGAAGTTTGACTGGCGTAGTTAGAAGTATGTATCAATGGGGGCACTATGAAATAAATATTCCGATGACAGCGAATCTCAGACATCACATCCCACCGACCCAGAACTTGATGTTTTTTGGCAATACAACGATGGCTTGTGTGTTACATTACAAAAAATGAACGCGAGTTTTCAGATTGTAGAACAGTGTTCTGTTCACCCACCTAGTACGAATCCTAAATAAAGTAAATAGTAATGTTATAATGTCCCCTCTATTCTTGAGTTGTAGAGCAAAATATACTTTATATATGCGTATTTGGACGAGCTGGTTGAACTACGTAAAAAGAAATATCTGTTTTGATTCGAGAAAAAATAAAACTATATAAAAATTAATAATAATGCAGTGGGGGCCGTGCCCCCGGTGAGCCTACATTGGCTCCTCCACTGGTCAAATACCTAGAAGTACATGCAAATTTTTGCTTAGTGACCCTTAATCACGATGTATCATTTATATATATTTATATATATATATTTATATATATTTATATATATATATTTATATATATATATATATTAATAAAATTCTTTTTCACTGTTCAAAAAAAAAAATCTCGATCTACTATTATTTGAAGTCTTTGAATTGCATAATTAAGTTGATGGACACCTCCCCGGATTCACGTATGAACTAAATTCTTGTAATAGTTTTCCGTAGACATCTTACATGAATACATGCCTGGGTCTGTTAAGTTGTACTTTCATTTCCAATTGAATAACTAGAAATCATCAGAGCTAGAGTACGTACCTGCAGGTTAATTAATTAGCAAGCCCAGAAATAATTGATGGCCTACTTGTCGTGCACTTAACATCGAAAAACAGAGTTGAATTATACGTCAAATTTTGACGTATAGTCTGTCGATTATAGTTTTATTAATCGTATGATCATGCAACGCGTAAGAATTCGTCAGTGACTGTTAAATTCCAAAAAAATATAATTGTGTAAATGCTGGTGGCATTTGTTCAGTCGTAGAAGAAATGGCCCTGGTTTCACAGTCGGGACCATGCATCCTTTTACAAGGAAATTATAAACTAAATTTGAGTGTTGATCGGGAAGAAACCTCGCACTGATGAGGGTTGTTGTCAGGCAGCTGGCTTCATGGATACGATTGTGGGAAGCGTGCCGCACGCCTCCTCTGGTGACTGCGACCTAGGACGACTTCGTCGGCTAAATAATTCATGCATGGTGAAGTAGTTGCAAGGCCACTGTCAAGTAGCCCAGACTGTAGAAGCATTGGCAGTACTATATCAGTCCTGATATCTCTATTATAAAACAGAAGGGTGTGGGGACAAGTTGTTAAAACGGCTTAGATTCATTTGATCCAAAGGCCGTAGTGCATCCTACCACTTCCCGATTAAGTGCCCTTGGTTTTTACCTAAATCACACAACTGTCATCCCTTCTAACAGGAATGCGTAGTGCCGTAGGCACGGGCTAGCACTAGTGGATTCATATTTGGTAGACTACTTGTCTAGCACTTCAGATTTAAAAATCTAATTCTTTTGAGAAAACCAAGTTTTTATTGCAGCGTTACGTATTTTCCGGTTATGAAACTGATTCGAGGAACCTGTTTTTATGAATGGAAATGAATTTGAAGTGGTTGGAGTAAGAGTGCACACACAAGAAAAGAATTGAAGGGAGAAATTAGTAGTTTTTTGGGTAAACTTTGTTTCCAAAAGAGGTGCAGATATTCAAGACAGTGGTTGCAAGTCACAGTAGAGATGAAAGTAATGTGGAGATCTAATTAAACGCTACCAATTCCTTGTTGTTTACATAACTGTGCTTCTACTGCATATACTCTGGGAGAAAAACGTTTTTGCGGTCGTTTTCGGGAAAAAAGTTTTTGGAATCCAGATCGCGCGCGTTCAAAATGAATTGGATGGTCCAGATTTTAATGAAATTTTTCCGGAAAAAAGTTAATTAAAATTCAGACCGTTGATTGCCGAAATGGACGGCTGTGACTTGGCGCCTCAGCAAATGACTTGTTCACTGTTGCGCCGTGACTCATACTCTGGACTGTATGGTTTTAAGCCATGAATTACATTAAGGCCCTTTGGACTCTCGGTAATAATAGATTGATCATGCAACTTTTAGACAATTTGCACTCTGACCCCAAGCTTCTTTTAATCTTCTTATTAATCAACCCAATTTGCACATTTTCGCACCCATCAGTCTTTGAGGCCTGCAAACACCATAAAACATTAAAACGCGTCAAGTAACAAGGTAAACGGATAAACAAGGCGTAAATTAGAGGGAGTAAATGGGTGTTTTTCAGCACCTATCACAACTGAAGAGAACATTGTTCGGGGCTACATTTTTTTTTTTTTGAAACGGCAAAATATTTTTCGTAGCTACATTGCATCGATCGCATGGGAACGCATCTACACACCCATAGTTTGAGTACCCAAAATTCCATGTGAACTATATAATTAAATTGTGCTGATCAAATGGTGATATTTGTATATTCTTCAATAGTAGAATGAATTTAGGTTGCAGGCAAGCGGCTGCGAACAGTGTCGGCCTTGAGATTATCGGGGCCTAAGATGAACTTGTGAGGGCAAAAAATATTTTTATAGGGAAGGAAAAGAGAGGCCCCTGGGACTTGAACCATGTACCTATTAGATAGCAAAACTAAGCTATTCCTCTAGGATACCAGTCCATATTTATCTAGGGCTCTAGTTTTGAGCAAAAATTCGAGAGCTTAAGTTCGCCGACTTGTTCGGCTTAGATCGAGGTCGGCCTGGGAATATCTCTTGGGCTGTGTTTCGATGTAGGATTTATATATGAAGGTATTCAAAGATGAACAAGAGACACTAGAAATAGATATATATCAAACAAATCCAACTTGTCCCCTTCTTTTTTCCTTGCACTGTTTTCCCTCCACTAATCCCTCACAAGTCCAACATGCAAACACATCCTGAGACCTAGACATATATCCAACCACATGTTGAGACCTAGACTTCAGGGGTACTCTATGTCAAGAACATTGTTTCTGAAGCACCTAGAAAGGCTATGCATGACCTACAAAGAATCCCGTTTATTATAGCTGAACAAAGCACATTGCCATCAAGCATCACATTGTTTGGAAGGTTGTTGTCACGACCCAAACCCTACATTGGAAGTCATGATCGGCCAAGCGGGTGTTAAGCCGCCAAAGGCCTGCACATATTCTAGTTTAGGGATTTCTCGCATATCATTATCATTTTAAACCATATAAGCAAAGTATGCGGAAGCGTAGAATAAATAACATAATCCCAGAGCTTCTAAGTGTACAAGTATAATAGTTACAAACCATTAGACAATACACAATTCACCACGGTTATTCTAACACCTCGTTCAGCCACAACCTGTATCTACCTTAACCTGAAAAAAAAGGTTTTCATAAGCCGAAGCTCGGGTGAGAAACGTATACCAAAGTTACAAGTTTGACCATGAAAATACATTATAAAACAGTTCAAAGCACAATCCAAATATTTCATTGAACATTCAGTACATGCATTTTAGCCTGTAAGCTCATTTCTTTGGTCCAAGAGATGGACCCTTTTCAATTTCATTTCTCTTTCAACTTTTGTACTTTTGAGCGATAATATCATTCAACGGTATTTTTGCCAGTCGGTTGGGGAGCGACCCCATTGAAGAGTGGTAAGATATCGTTCACCGGTGATGCCTGGCTGCATCTCCTACCTTATTACTTCATGCCGCTAGTTTCTTTCCACGTCCCCTAGCGCTCGAGACACTGTTCCAATGATTCATATTATCACAAGCATGTACTGACAAGAAGTAAAATTCAAGTTCCCAAAACATATTGCCATGGTCTAGATTATCTGTAACACAAGAGATTTGTAAATCAACCATTGCATTCATTAACATCAAATAATCCAAGTAGGAAGCTCAATTCCCATATTTTCCAGCAAAAACAAGCAATGGCATTTCTTTCCAAAACTTCAAAAAATACATGTAACTAAGGTATGCGCAACTCACCTTTAAAAAAGTGGCGATCACTTTACATGCATCACCTCACTTCACAGTACTTGCACCTAAGTAGAAATGCATTGACTATCACTAACCCATAAATGTTGCTCAGTAATTTGTCTAATTTAGTACTCCCTTGTAGGACCCGTAACAATTCTAGCTTGTGAGGTCAGAGTATGACCTTTTAGGACCTCAATTGAGGCTTAATCCAAAATCACCATCGACAAAAGGAGTTTATGAAGAAGTTAAGGGACTGAACATACACAATTTGAAGAGTTGGCGATCATAGAATTCCAATTGGCTACACTACATATTTTTCCATAACTCGGGCTAATATTATAGATATTTCAAGACCCAAATTGAACAATCAGATCACTGGGTTCGGTTAGGGATTTCGCAGGTGCTACTCCAGTGAGCAGTCGAGAAGTTCAATTCAAGTTTCTAATTAAGACTCTCATTTGGGGTTTAATTCGTTGTTAGTCCGAACCCCAGCGGCAAGTCCCTGTTCCGGAAATAATAATTCTAATTTTGAGATGCAAATGGTTATGGGCTACACTAAAGATACATATATATTTTTCCTACTCTTATGTAAACTAGGGACTGAGAAATGAAGTTTACCGTGAGAAAGAGGAGAGGGATTTCGATGAAATATGAACGGAACGACAGTCGGCGCGAGAAGTTGGAGGAACAGGAGTCGTGCTGCTGCTATTTCTTTCTCTTTGTGTTTTCCCTCTCTTTTTTTGGTTGTCTTTAATTCCCTTTAATTCCCTAGAATATATTATAGCTATCCCATATGAGAAGCTTATGCTGAATAAGCACCCACGTGTCATTCCATTTGAATCACATGAGACACATGGCATTGTGCAACAAATTGTCACGACTTTGGTTCGATCGCGTCCAAATTCCAGTCTGCGAAAATTCTTGTAAATTCAACATAGACCAATAAACATATGAGGACTATCATGGTAGTGTCCGGCTTTTAAGGAAAAATACCAACTTCGGGTAACCCGTACCATGTAACAGATGTAACTCAATTGTCTCCGAGTATTTACAAAATTAAATCAGAATTCATATACGCATTCAGATAACGATACACTTCGCATAGCCTAACTTAATTACTATTATAATTAAATTAGAGTGCCGAGTTCCTATTCGGGTCACGTGACTAAAATTTTAAAAGTCAGGATTTTACAGTTGTAGAGGCCGATAAGATTCAACTCAAGTATATATTGCAAGACCGAGGATAAAGTAGCAGACACCTCTACAAAAGCTCTTGTGAATGATAAGTTTCAATATTTAGAGTAGAGCAATGCTATGATGACCTCATTTGAGTAACACATTTTGGACAATAAGTACTATGTGCTATGTCACCAATGTACGAATACATTGGTCACATCACATGGTACTTACCCAAAATACGATACTCAAATGTGGCCACCAAAATATTACTCCCTCTGTTTCATAAAGTTGATTTCTTACGAAACTACGTGCAATATTTGAATTTTAAAAAAATGTATTTACTAGAATAACTTTTCAAGTTATAATTTACACTGTTCAAAACATCTCATCGAGATCTATCAAACAAAATCAATATTGCAAAAAAAAAATGAGTATTTCTTTAAGTACCTTATTTTTAAACTCAAAAATTACACTTAGTTTTGAAGGGAACCAACATTAATAGAATGAAAGGAGTATTATTTAGGGAAATGTACATTTGGTCGCACAACAAAGCATTAATAAAGTGGTAGAGTGAAAATTAATACTCCCTAGTCCCTCTATGCCATAATGTTTGTCCAGTTCACAAAATGATGACGTAAAAATAATATACAATTTTTGGTTGAAAATTTTAAAAAAATTTAACAATTCACTAGATATGGATGAGTTCTTTTAATTTGTGAAAAAATTTTAAATTTTTTCTTGAAAGAAATGCATTATTTTTTAGTACTCGCTTTGCGAACTGGACAAACATTTTTGGGACGGAAGTAGTAATAACTTTGCGTGTTATCTTTTTCTTATTTGGGCTGAAAATATTATCTTTGAATTGGGCTAAAATGTCACTTTTAGGCCCATGCAGTGCTGTTTTGCAGTTGGGCCAGTATACGATTAGGCCCATATTTCTCTATGAAAGAATTGAAAAACAAGTCGGTGCTTCCGGTGCTGTTTGTTCGATATCGTGTTCCCCCAGGAAAACCAGCGTCGCTCAATCGCTTGTTTGGTTACTCGGAGATTAATTTCGTTCACCCTCGCTTTGTTCATTTTCGGCGAAGGTATGCTCATTTCGAGTCTCATTTATATGATCATTTGTTCCTTGTTAGGAGACCATGCAAAACTTCAACTCAATCGGATATTAGCAACTAATTCATGTAAAGTTTATATTTTTGGCTTCAAAATTCTTGACTCAAGAATTGGGCCTTTAGATCCAGCATTTACCAGTGGTCGATTGAACTAATTGTTCAATGAACATAAAAGCAGCAAATCTGGACAAAATGAACAATTTTGATTATCGAAATGAGGCTTGAAATGAACATACCTTCGTGAGAGTGAACAAAGCGAGGGGGTGCAAAAGAGATAAGCAGTTTTAACAAGAATCAAAGGGGATGAAAGCTCCCCAATTCTATCACTCGGATCTATTTCCATTTCCATTTCAATCTCTTTCTTTTCACTCAAACACACCATTTCTACCTCCAAACGCATCAATAACCAATTCGTTTTACGGGTATAACTTATCTCAATTACCCAAATGACAAACACAAGAAAATCATTTTAGGACCCGTACGTATTTAAACTTTTGAATACAAACACAGAACATATGGAAAACATTGAAATCAATTTCATTGATTGAAACAGCATTCGTCTCATACAATCGAATCTGAACAAAAAAGCTAGAAACTATTCAAAGCAAAGTTAATTGAGAGTAAGCTTCATATCCACCCTAGAAGGGTGTTTAACAGCTCATGCAGAGGATCTTCAAGTGCTGGGGGGGATAGGAGACATGGAGATAGCTACTTCTTGTTGCTCTTGCCTCTCGATCTCTAGCCTTCTCTTAAAAATTCAGAATGCTAAAATTGAACTAGGATTGCCCACTTATAGCTACGTACTGGGCCTAAAAATACATGAAAAATCAAAACATAAAATAAATTAAAACACGCGTCAGGACGGGCCCGACCACTGTCCTAAACAATCTTCCGGTGGGCTCAGCATCTAACTTCCTCAAGGGCCCAGCAGACGTCGCCGGTGACTCCCGCCCTGGAGGAGCAAGCAAATTCCTGACTTTTTCATTTTTTTGATCACTATTCAAGACTCCAATCTCCTTGGCAACACTCCTAGAGCCTTTCGGAAACTCCATTTTGCATCCATCGGTCCATTTATAGAACCTGCGAACCCGTGAAACACACTTAACTCACCAAGTTACTAATTAAATAAAAGAACCGAACAAAAGTAAATTGGAGGACTTAAATGAGTACCATCAACTAAGCAATCAAATGTCCTCTAGATAAAACAGACTTTTTTTTTTTTGCAAATATAGAACATGTAAATGAGAGAAAACCTGATTCTTTGAAGCTCATTAATAGTTTTCCCACATACGACTTTCTTTAGTGGAGAATGGAGATAGGATGGGATAATAGAAGCTTGCATGAAGGCATGCAAATGATTTCCAAAGAGCTGTCCAAATGATTTCAAAAGAGCTATGGCCACAATCTACATGAAGTCCGAAGACACCAATTGATTGATCAAGCACTTCATGCCGACGGATTTTCATGCTTCTCGTGATCTTATGCAAAGTGGTACTAGTGCATTTTAATTTGACTCTTAGGATGCATGGATCATTTTTTGCTCGGCTAGGATGCATCATTAACTGGGCCATGAGCATTTTCAGTTTGTATTTACACTGAGTGCTCAGTGAACACAAGAACAGGTTGCTAAAACCGTTTCACTCACGGGATTTAAAATTTTAAATACATAAAGGAGCTAATTAGTTAAGAACTACTTTCTTCAAAACTTGGCAACCCCTGTTTTTTCAATTGTTGCAGAGGTCTCAGAATTCCTAAAGGCTAGTTTTGTAAGACCCGAGAGAACAGAGGCACTTATTACATTAAGAGAGTACCATGAGTCTGAAAATAAGCAAACAAAATAAAACTTTATAGGAGGAAGCTATGGTACACAGGATATACTGTATATCTAAATTATGACAATTTGTGATTTTCATTATGCCGATTTTTGGTTTTCTAATGCATATTTATGATTCTAATTACGACTTGTACTTTAAAATTTACCTGTTGAACAGGTCATTAGCAGGTTACTCATAATTAAAAAATATTGTTGTTATGTAATCATAATTATTGGTACCAGAATCCATAATACTTGTACCCTAACCAAATATATGCATACAATATCAAAAATTAAATAATGCTACCCACAAATGTTATAATAACACCATAAAATGGCATTATCTTACCACAATGAGTCGTACAAAAAAAAATTGACTCGTATGATATTCCGTAACAAAATCAAAATATGTCGTATCAGAATCAACAATTGTTATACTCAAGCCAAAAATATTTGTAAAATGCCACAAATTTTATAAAATAACCACAATTGTTATGACAACACCTAAAATTGTCATTTTCTCAACACAACGTGTCGTAACAAAAGAAAACATATTTAAATACCACAAATTATACAACAAATCACAATTGTTATGATAATATCATAAATTTACGTTTTCTTACCACAATGTGTCATACCAAAGGGAATTAATTAAAATATTCAGTAATAACACAAGTCTAAATTACCACAAATTCAGTAATATAACCAAATTTGTTATGACAACACTATAATTTGACGTTTTCATACCCACAACGCGTCGTATAAAATAATTCAATCGGAATGTTCAATTAACGATAATTATAATCAACAAAATACCATACCACAATTTTAGTAATATAGCCAAATTTGTTATGACAACACCATAAATTAACGTTTTCATATCCACAGCGTGTCGTATAAAAAAAATTCAATCGGAATGTTCAGTTAACAATAGTTATAATCAGCAAAATACCATACCATAATTTCAGTAATATTACCAAATTTGTTATGAAAACACCATAAATTGACGTTTTCATATCCACAACGTGTCGTATAAAAAAAATTCAATCGAAATGTTCAGTTACCAATAGTTATAATAAAAAAATACCATACCACAAATTTAGTAATATAACCAAATTTGTTATGACAACACCATAAATAGGCGTTTTCAATCGGAATGTTAAGTAAACGATAGTTAAAATCAGCAAAATACCATACCACTAATTATTTGCAATTCCCGCCACAATATTTTTTCAAATTTTAAAATTTCCACCATATTATCTTAATTTTTGATTCCCTCCACACTATTTTTTGAAATTTTTATTTGTCCCTACACAATACCTCAATAATTTAAACTAAAAATGAAGTTCTCGCTCAAAATTTTCATCCAAGAAATTCACCAAAAAAGAAGTACTATACCCAAATTTTTGAATACAACTACAATTTCCTCTCAAAAAATTAGTCTAAATTAAATTCTGTCTCTACAAAATTTAATTCAAAAAATCAAAATTCCTTCAATTTTTCATGGAAAAATGAGGTCACTAAAACTAATAATTACCCAACTGTCTCAAGATACGGATATTCAGAGTGGTGCACTTAATAATTGGCACTATATATTTGACAGATGGATCGGTGCCAAACTTTCACCCTATGCATACAAATCCAAATTTAATGGTGGTCCTTGGAACTAGGTCGTGGAAATACAATATAAATAATTTTGTAATTTTATTGTCATTGTACTTTCTTTTAAAAAAAATTATTATAGCTAGACACTTAATTGGATGGAAAATATCATTCTATTTTTCAATCTGCGTGTTGATGATGGAGCTTTCTAAACTTGATTGAGGCAAAAATTCACGTAGGTGAGTTAATCAACAAACATAAAAGACTCAACGGATTTAATTGTCGTTATTGTGTCACGGCAGCATGGCTACCATATATTCAACGACAACAGAGGACTAGGTTTCATATCAAATATAAATTGAATGTACAATCTAAATGTTATTAGTGAGTGTATTTTTAGAATGATCGATCAGGGCTGTTAGGATGTCAAGTTATACGATATTTAACTTGTGATATTTTAGACATGTATCTTGCTTGAGTATAATAATTATTAATTGCGCTACGACATATTTTAGCCTTGTATCTAGTATTTTTTGATCGATTTTTTTTGGTACGACACATTGTGGTAAGTAAGTGCCAATTTTTTGTATTGTCATAACAATTGTGGTTATGTTATATAATTTATAATATTTTACATAAGAGGGAGAGAGAGAGAAAGAGAGAAAGTCAAGGATGAGAGAACAACTTGTTACCTGCTAAGCCCTTTTTTTATTTTATTAATTGATTTAATCAATAGGTGGTCCAGATTATTCACTTTGAAATCCAAGGGTTTAAAATCATGGTGCGTACGGTACACCCCCTAATAAGGGGTGTGTACCATAGGACTACTCAACTTTATATCTATCTCAAAACCAAATGGCAATGAGTTGAGAGGTCTCAAATGTTATTAAATGACCACTCATTCCACTCCCAAGCAATGTGGGACTCTATTTTCTTAACATCCTCCCTCACGTGCAGCCGCGTTTGAGGTCTATCATGTGTGGCCACTTTTGGGTACTATCATCGTGCAACCTTTTTGCTGGTCTGTCATCGTGGGGTGTGGATTGTAAATTTTATAAAATGTGGAAGTGGAATAGGCCCTGCTCTGATACCATGTAGAAACTTTATATCCATCTCAAAACCAATTGGCAATGAGTGGAGAGGTCCCATATGTTATTAAATGATCACTCATTCCACTCCCAAGCAATGTAGGACTCTATTTTCTTAACATGCAGTATATAAAAACTTACAAGATTCGTAAGGGAGTTTCATGCTTCATCTGCAAGGAAAGGGTACAATTCAGCTCCGTGTATTTTCCTATTGTCTGAAAGCCCAATAATCACACCAAATAATTAGGTCAGATAAATTTTTCTATGGATTATTTGACATACGCACACGGACAAGACACACCCGTGTGTCGTAGTCACAGAGAGAGAGAGAGAGAGAGAGAGAGAGATGAAATCAATGAGACATGCAATTAGAAGAACAAGTTATACCTATATAAATGCGTGGAATATGAGCAATCTTGTGCCAATCTTCGCCTCCCTTTTCGCATCTTTTCTCCAGAAGGGGACAATCAAATATACCAAAATATTTAAGAGATGAAAGTCTGCCCAGGCACTCCGGTAGAGATTCCAACCCACTGAACCGTCGAATTATGAACTCTATCAAGGCAGGGAGGTGCTCAAGTTGATCAGGGAGAGACTTGACCTCTGGCCATCCATATAATCTTAGATTCTTCGCGGAGGTGAGATGGCTCCATGGTGGTGATGGAGCACTTGTGGAGGGCCAGGGTAATTTTATATACTCCTCTCCGAAATCGCCTAAAGACAATATTCTAACGGTGGTGGTGCAAAATAACCCCTCCTCCCAACCCCTCCCCCAATTTGGACAGTCTCTAATCTCCAGTTGCTTGAGGGATGTGAGGCTACGTAATGCATCTGGATTGGGTGTGTCTAACTTTGGACACCAAGATATGAATATATCTTCAAGGGTTGGTTGTAGCAGCCCTTTCGGTGGACACATCAACTCCGGGCATCAGCGAATCGAAAGCTGTTGAAGGGATGTCGAGCCGTTGAATGCTGCTGCTTCTATTGCGTCAGTTGAATTGAGCTTTTCTAACTTTGGGCAATTGTCTATGCTTATTTTTACAAGGGTTGGTTGTAGCACCCCTTCTGGCAAACACGTCAACTCCGTGCACCCCCTTAATTGAAAGTCGTTGAAGGGATGTCGAGCCATTGAATGTTGCTATTTCGTCAATTGGAACAATCAGGTTATAGCAACGATGTACAAATTTTGAACTTCTCCAGAAACCCTAGGTTTTCTGGCTGGTTTGGCAAATAACTCAGCCCTTCCATTTCCACTATTGTCATGTCTCTCTTTGTTTGGAACGTGGAGGAAGGAAGGGAAAGAAAGGGAGAGTATAAAATTTTTCTCTCCCCTTGTTTTGTTTGAGAGATAATTGACAAACAAAATGAAAAAACAGAGTAGTAAGGACAATGAAATTATCCTTCCATTTTTTGTTTAAATTATTTTCTCATCTCTTCCCTCATTTTCAATGTACAATATTCATTCTCAAGTTCAACCAATTCTAAGGTTAAACTACACAAACCCCTCCCGGGGTTTTTGGCTACTACAAACATCTCCCCCTCAAGCATTCGAAATCAAACTATTTTCTATTTTCTTTATTCATCATTTCAATCAATCATCCATAAACAGTTTGTCATATCGTATAACTACAACATGGTACAGCTTTGATCCCCTTTAACTGTTCCCCCGCCCTAATTGGCTAAAAAAATGATTAATGAGAGAAAAATGCAAAGGTTTTACAAAATGCCTGAGTAGAGACCGATCTCTGGATTGGGGGGGAGGGGTGCCATAAAACCCTTCCCCTCTCGTAACCTGGCTCCCGAACCTCAGATATCGAAGGTGACGACGGACCGGTCTACGCCTTTTCAAAATCAAACAACGTAGCAAGCGTTTCAAGTTCGGTTCCTTGGGTGTTTCACCGCTAAAACCCGAGTGGCGACTCTGAATCGAAGCGTTTCGCCGCGCATTTTCTAAGAAGAGGGGCCGCACCCAATTTTTCATAAAAATTTCCGGGGTGCGTGCCCACAATAATGTGCACATAAATTGAATTGGGTCTCTAGGTCTGCCCTTTCTGATGTCACTTGGCTTTGATTTTGGGGTATGGTTCTATAGCAAAATAAGTATATGGAGCTACTGTTTAAATGATATTCTGAGAGCAGTCACTTTGTGCATATTGCCAAAGGTTAAGTCTATCTCCAATCCTCCCCCGCTCATACCTCCAATGATTGAGGACTACATGGATTCTGCTATTTTTGTTGGAGTGACATTATCGATACCCAAAATTAAAGTGAAGTCTTTTTTCATATTTCATGTGCAAATGAAAAACATCATTTACTGCAGTTTTTGTTATGTTATTTTAATTTTTTTTCTGGAGCCGATGACTTTAATATTGTAATGCTTATTTTTTATTTTTTTTAATATACATTTCACTACTGAGATGATAAAATCTTGCTTCCGTCCTTAATTCACATGAGAGTTATGTGACCTGTGTATTGTTTCACACGTTTCGAAGGAGACCACTATGATATTAATGGCTTTAACAGAAAGTCTACACATATAGACAATCTGTGTACAAATCGTGCACAGATTTTAATGTGGGGTCCACCACGGATCCCACACAAATGATTCAAGCCGTTCATTAAATGTAAAATATTTTTTTAAGGGTTCCCGCAAAAAATCAGCTTAATCCGATATCTATAAATGCTCGATTCAATTGTCGAACTTTTCATTTAGATTTAAGAATAATGAAAAGCTAGACGATTTGATCGAGCATCTATAGGTATCGAATTGAACTAATTTTTTACGAAAACCCTCAAAAACTTGTTTTACATTTAATGAACAATTCGGATTATTTGTGTAAGACTCGTGATGGACCCCACAAAAGAATCTGTGCACAATCTATGCACTGACTGCTATGTGTGTAGCAGGGCTCTAGCTTAAATTAGCTACTCAAGTCTTGAAAAATCCAAAGTTCTTCATATTTAAGTAAGACTTTCATTTCATTTTTTGCAAAAAAAAAAAAAAAATAGAATTTTATTAATCTTTGAAGTTGAATATGAAGATCAATCTTCAGAAATCAAACGTTCTTCAAATCTACTAAGAATTTCACATCTTTTTTTCAAATCTCCTAAGAATTTCATTTCGAACAACAATATGTTTGGAATCAATGTAGAGAGGGGAGAACCAACTATAGTTCCTCCGGCAGAGGATACAACCAAGAAAGGCACCCTCTACTTCCTCTGAAACCTTGACTACAATTTTCCTTGCAAGGTTACCACAGCAGGCAAGTTCAAGTTTTATTGCAAGCTTTAAACAATATGAAACTTCATCAGCCCCGTTTGTTTGAACGTAAAATATTTTTTGATAAAACTATTTATCCATTTTCCATTGGTTGGCTAGAAAAAGAAGGAAAATATTTTCCAATAGGGTGAAATTATTTTCCTCTAATTTGGGTCGTACGCCATTTTTACATTTTACCCCCGATGGTCCGACATTTCCCAAAACCATGTATTCCCTTCAATTCTTCTCCCAAATCGTATTAGATACAAAACGAGAGAGAGAGAGAGAGAGAGAGAGAGAGAGAGAGCGCTTACTCCATTAAAATATTTTCAAACCAGCAATCTTCCATTATTTTGAAAAATACTTTTCATGTGTCAACCAAATACTTAAAAATAAAAATATAAAGTTTGTTTTCTGGAAAAAAAATATTTTACAATTTTCCATCCAAACAAACGGAGCCTAAATGTGCCAGCACACACATGGGCACAAGTAGTGCCCTTTGCGATGCACAACAAGTTTAACTTTTATTGCAAGGTTTATGCAATTTTAATGGTTGGCTGTCTTGATATAGGGCCAACTCTAGATGCAAGGAAAACTTGGACACACAACAAGATTCTTTCGTTGTCTTTATGATTGTATTTCTACTGCAGGTGAACTAACTGAGAAACCACTATCGATCATACGCGGTGAGACTAGTCCAGGAGACGATTCAATCGGTTACAGATTGCTACATCAAGTCGACAATAGACTACTTGGAAGTAACAAGAGCAAAGCCTTCCTTGGCCGGAAGCCGGATCATTGCTTCCTGGTGTCGACTGTCTTTCGATACCACCAACTTCAGATGGGGACGACCTTATCTCGCCGGAAGAGTGACCTTCCCGGCCATTATGGAATCGGCGATATTCATGGCTCATCCGAAAGAGAAGAGAAGCATCAATGTGCTTCTGGGTTTCCAGCTTCTGCCATGAAGGTCTTTCAAGAACTCGTGCAGATTTAGTTACAAAAGACATGATAGATCGGTTGGAAGAAAATGGATAGCTTATTTGTTGGTTTCTTGCCAACGTTTTGAGTCTCGGATTGCTTTTGCTTGTCCGATCCTTGTCCTTTTTATCATTGTATCATTTTTAAAGATTAATTAAATTTCTTTTGCCGAGAAAAAAATAAAATAAAATGGACAGTGCTGTACAAGGGAAAATGCATATGCATTGCTAGCTTCGTAATCTCTTTCCATGGCTTTCTCTTTTGGTTCTTTGGATCATTTTACCTGTCCAACTATTCTACAGTAATCCATTTTTGGCATGAATTTTCGCTGAGGTTTTTATTTTTTAAGTACTTATTTTCTGCTTTACGAGACATGCCATTCTCTCACAATACGTCACATTTAATTCAAAAAATAACTATTTATTTTAGTAGCGGAACAGAGGCCATGTATTGTGCTTTTAAAACAAAATTAAGGTATTTCTACGTCCTACTGAGAAAAACTGCGCTCCATAGAATAGTGGTGGGCACTCCACAAGCTCAAAAAAGTAGAGACTATATATTATTTTGAATCATCAAACTTAGATCACTGTGGAAAGTTTATATTCATCCCATAGTTAATTGACAACAAGTGGAGAGATCGTTCAGACTCATATACTAGTTTTAAAGGAGATAATTAACCGATATGAAACAAACTCCGGCACTTCTCTGCACGTGCGACTCCTGACTCGCACGTGGATAAGTAAAACAAACGATTCATAACACGCATGGATCACAATAAACAACGGTATACCTATGGCATAAACAAGTGAGAATAAATTTTTCGAAAGCCTAACTTTGATATCATATAGATTGTTATCACAGTCTCATGATTGTGACCTTTTTCTGGATGTGGTTTGCTTGTGAAATACAAAACCCCACATGATATGAGAATTTAAGAAGAAGCAAACTAAAAGTCCCATTGGCGGAGCCAGAATATGGGGTGAAGGGTGGCCGGCTTAAGAGAAAATTTCACTAAAAATGGAGTACTACCTGTGTAGCTTTTGCTCTCTGAAGACCATTAGAAAGTGGCGGAACTCAACCATATCTGCCGTAAAGCTAACAGGACAAACCGATATCTTGGCCAAAGCAGGTCTTGCTCTGCCAGGGGTTTTTCCAGTTCTACCATCATTCTTAACGTTGTTGCTTTTCAATTTCAAGAAGACTATTGTAGGGTTTAAAAATACGCCTTGGTAGTGTTGGTTTAATCTATTTTTGCCTCAGAGCTGCAAACGAACCAAGTTGCTAGCGAGCTTAATTTGACTCGGCTCGTTTAGTAATGTTACCGAAATTGAGCTAGAGTTTTAGGCTCGTTTAGTAAACCAGCCGAGCTCAACACTCAAAAACTCTGATCAACTCGGCTAATTAAGTAAATTAATCTGACCTGGCTCGTTCATAAACGAGATGAGCTTGAACTCAAATTTTTGAATTTTTTAGTAACTGAGTCAAGCTCAAACTAAAGCTCTGTTCGGCTTGGCTTGTTTGCACCTAGTTTTGCCCTCTATATCAACCAAAAAAAATAAAAAATGCAATCGTAGGGTGTTGGGAGGAAAAAGTGGATACTTAAAGGCTAGTTAGCAGACATACAAAACCTTAAAATATCTGGGATGACCAAGTACTAGGGTAGAGCAGAGGTTTTATAGAGTCGTCATCTTCAACCTCTTCAGCTCAATTCTGCTCTCTCTCCCTCCTCTACAGATATCGGACGCCAGCGACCCTGGCTTCCATAGCTTCCTTCTCCCCGAGCCCAAGAGCTCAATTCCACTCCCCATGGAAGAAACCCACCAAAAATCTCCAATACCTAAAAAAACCCCTCAAAACCCGTAAAAATAACTCTCTCTCCATCCCAATCCGTAACACCGAAATTCTAAACTCTTCTTCTTCCTTCCCTTGTTACCTCAAATTACCTTCACTGACTGCTTCAGTTCCCTCCCCCTTACGCCCCGTGTCCGATTCCACCGATGAGAGTTTCGTGGAAAACCCTAAGGGTTTCGATTCTTCAGACCAAATCCCAAATGGGTTTCCTAATTTGAAGCAAACTCCAAATGGGTTTTTGAATTTGAAGCCAATTCCTATTGGGTTGGCGGATTTGCAGACAATTCCAAATGGGTTTGATCGAATTTCAACCGGAGAATCGGTTAGTAGAATATTTATTGAAGACCCGCCTTGGATTAGGTCTCTACTTACGAAGGATTTCGACAATAAGGCCAAAAGAATGGCGAAATTGGAAAAGGTAGAAGTTGGTAGGAAGAAGTATTCTGTGCTGATGAGGAGACAGATTAAGGCAGAGACTGAGGCGTGGGAAAAGATGGTGCAGGAGTACAAGGAGTTGGAGAGAGTCATGTGTGAGAAAGAGTTGGCACCCAACTTGCCTTACGTGAAGAAGCTGTTTTTGGGTTGGTTTGAGCCTTTAAGGGCAGCAATTGCGGAAGAACAGAGGACGCATGAGTTGAAAAAGAGGCGTGGGCCGAAGTGGGCGCCATTTATGAGCTTGTTAACGGCTGACAAGATGGCTGTTATTGTGATGCACAAGATGATGGCTACGTTGTTGAGTGGACAGCAGGGCCACGCGGTTCCAGTTGCTCATGCCGCCATTCAGGTTGGCGCTGGGATTGAGCAGGAGGTGAGTCTTGAATGCAGTCTTTTTCATTAGTGTATACTTAGTGTATGCAAACTGGAATCCCTGTATGATAGTTAGGATAATGCTATCTTCTTTACTCTGTCGAAGATGCAGTCATCAGTTGTGGATAC
This sequence comes from Rhododendron mucronatum var. ripense, assembly GCA_019656295.1. NCBI lineage: Eukaryota > Viridiplantae > Streptophyta > Magnoliopsida > Ericales > Ericaceae > Rhododendron > Rhododendron mucronatum. The sequence goes on from BPLT01000061.1 coordinate 2,225,304, forward strand.
TTTGATATTACTTGTTTGGTTAATGTGTTTGGTTGGTTTTAAGTATTTGTTAAATGGATGGCAGTCGTCAAGTTCATGAGGAATTTGAGTCGATGGGTCAACCGTATTACCAGGGGTAGAGTTAGGATTAACGTTCAAAAGGGTCGAAAACCTACATGGAGACATACTTGAGTAGTCTTCGTATGTAGTATTTGTAATTGAGAAATTATTTTTATATAATACCAACCCTGGCATCTTTTATAAGATTCGAATTGATCCACTAAACAACCCAACTGTTTATCGTGTTAAAAGCTACGTATGTGCACTCGTTTTTTAATGCAAGGAACGAAATGGATCTTTTTAGATATGGGCAAGCAAGTTATTGGTTTTCCACTTATTCCGGCTTAGTTGCTAAGCTGGTTCTTCACAACTTTATGGCAGAAAACAAATTCTCCGATATCCGAATCACCCCTGGTAAAATCATTGTCAATGTCAGTGGAGGACCTGGGACAGCAACAATATTTTGCTAGGGGGTGAACTAGACCCTACTTGCTGATATTCCTCTTCCCCTGTTTATAACCCTTCAATAGCACTGCAACTTATTCTTTTGGCATGTTCAGTTATTGTTTTTAGTGGTGAATATGTGAAGGATTTTTTCTAATCAACTTTTTATTTACTCATGATATAAGGTTTCAGTATTATAGATGACTTTGTTGTTTTCTGCATTATTACTATACCTAGTACAGGTTACGATACATAGTTTCTTGGAGAAAACCGAGATGTCCCAGAGCCAGAAGGCTGTAGCTCCAACTGAAGAAGGCTTTTGTCAGGATGATGTGCTACTAAGGAAACGCATAAAAAGTTTGATCAAAAGGAAAAGGCTAACAGAGGTTCAAAAGCTGGTGAAAGATGAAGAAATTAAGCCTTGGGGTCGTGACATGCAGGCTAAGGTTGTGGCAATAACTATTTCTTACTTTACAATCAAATGATGGAAGCAAGTATGTAATATATGTCATTTCTTTTTGAAGTTGCTAATTATCTTTTCTTTTTGATAATCTTATGCAGCTGGGATGTCGTTTGATACAGTTATTGATGGAGACAGCTTATGTACAGGCTACAGTTGACCAGTCAGAAGACAGTCCACCTGATATTCGACCTGCATTTTTCCATGCATACAGAAGTTCTCATTATCCTCGGTAAGCATGTAATTATTGTATCACCGATTTATCTTTCTTCAAAGAAACGGACCCCATCCCTCCATGTCATGGTAAGTGATGCCAATACCTTACTGTTAGAACTTAGGCCAATTCTTGGTGTGAAATTACCTAATCAGGTGAGTTTTGCAACGACATCCACTGCCTGCTGCTTAGTTGCAGCATTTTGTTTGTTTGTGTGGATACTGCATTTAAAAGGTGGCTACCTAATTGAAATAATTTGAGTTGAATTCATCATGGTTATGTTCATAAAAAAAGTGGGGGGTGGTTCAATGGTGATCATCATCAGTACACCTCTTCTTTTTTACTTGGTTGGGGGTCTTATGTTGTTTACTTGTAGGAAGAAAATTGGGAAGAGGTATGGAGTTATACAGTGTGATCCCCTAGTCCTCGCAGGACTCGAAGGAACTGTGAGTTAACACCCCTCCTCTCTTTTCTGCATTTCGTCTGCATAATCTTTATGGGTTGTTTCACCCAAGCAAAAGAAATATTTGCTAAATGGATGAGAATGGATGCAGAAATTCTAAATCACTCCAGATACTTGATCTGACTTTATTTAGATTCATTTGCGCTGAAAGTTTTGTGGGTTTTATGATTAGGTGTAAAAAAACATGCCAGAAGGAAATGTGTTCTCCATGTTAGATCACTAGTTATCACAAAAGCTTAAACTGCTAGGAAAATAGGCCAACAATGAATGCCATGCGTAGCTAAAACTCCTGCACTGCAACCCTGTCTCGCACATGGAGAGACATACACTCTGACTTGAAAAAAGGTGCAGAAAGCCGGAAACACATACAAAGCATAGTTCATAATAACGTAATAACAAGGTGACAAGATTTGAACTCAAGATCCTGATACTATGCTAGAGCGTCTCCGATATTCACTGCCTAAAATAGCTACATAAAGCTATATATTAGATCCATAATATGAATTTGCAATGTTTTAGCAATGCTAATCCGGTGTTGCAGAACCTATTTCTCCTCTTCTGCTCACTCAATGGCAGAATGAAAATGCTCTGTGGGGCCTATCTGGAGGGGTGAAGAAGCAAAGGGGCTTGCCAAAAAATAGCTATAGTCAAATTTTGTTCCAATTTGGCACAAAGTTTAGCTATGCTAAATTACAACTCATGATTTTTTTAATTGTGCTTCATGCTATATTTTAGCATTAGCAAGCCTTTTACCTATTTTGATTTTTACCTATTTTGATCTTTCCTCATGTATAAAATACCCATGTTCGACAGTTACACTTGGATAAGGACATGGGATCCGTGTTTGACATGTAAAGTTTTTCTAATTCGAATTTACCCGCTAGGTGTGGAACTCCTATATAATGCACCTATGTTAATCTTTCCTCGTGTATAAAGTACCCATGTTCGACAGTTACACTTGGATAAGGACATGGGATCCGTGTTTGACATGTAAAGTTTTTCTAATTCGAATTTACCCACTAGGTGTGGAACTCCTATATAATGCATAGAATATCCTAAGGCAGTCGTAAACACAATTTACCCAAGAACATAAATGGAATATCCTAGTGAATTTGAAAATTTTGTTGTATTCCCGTGTCTTTGAGCTGAAAATTAGATGAATCTAACGTAGTCACATTCTCTCACCCGACACTTGTACCCTATTCCATGTAACATAGCCTGTGTCCATGTATTTGGAGAAGCTCTTAGATCACCACATCTTCTCAAAAGATTAAGTTATAGGGCCCAAACAGTTTTAATCAAGCAAACAATTCTGCAGCAGGAAGAATCCCCTTTGCAATCACTTCTCGTTCTGATATTGGATCTCCTGCATTTTAAGTACATGTTGAGAAAGGAATCTGGTCAAAAGTTGGGGTCTATTATAAAATTGCAAATATTCAATAAGTGAACGGAGTTTTCAATTTTTGTTCTTTTATTTTCCCTTTTGATTTCCTGTTTCCCACAATATGTATTCTTTTGTTTTTTTTCCCTTTGATCTCCTGTTTCCAACTATATGTCTAATCTTGCATATGTTAATCTGTATGCAGCCTAAGCATACAGTCATTCCTTACATGCCAATGTTGGTACCTCCAAAGAAATGGAAACGGTATGTTATTGACTCAACATTTTATGTAGTTCACCAGGCCTCCACTAACACAAATAAGTACTCGTTTTTTGAATTAAAGGTGATTTATTGTGAGAAGAATGAACTGTCTCGTAAAGCCAGGAATAAGTACTTAAAAAATAAGAACCTTAGCGGAACGGGGCCTTAGGGGTCGGCTTGGGGTTTTGTTAGTTGTGGACAAAAAGTTCAACTCATTCTCTAATGATACACTCCACCCCTATCTCCACCTCACAAAATGCTAATAGAACAAAAAAAATCTTATGAAGTGAGAAGTGACAGCTACTTTCAGCCAATATTTTTCGCTTGTACATTATCTTATAAGGCTTTTTACAGGTACGACAGAGGCGGGTACTTCTTCTTACCTTCTTATCTTATCCGTACTCATGGATCTAAGCCGCAGCAAGATGCTGTTAAGAACACTGCAGCCAAACAAATGCAGACAATATATGAGGTAAAATTTGTAAGTCAAAATCAAATAAATTGGACTCTTTTCATATTGCATTTGTGGCAATAAGTTAAAGCCAAAAATGCCAGCTAGGTTGCCTGCCTCTCTCTCTCTCTCTCTCTCTCTCTCTCTCTCTCTCTCTCTCTCTCTCTCTCTCTCACCCACCCACCCTCACATGCACGCACGCACACACACAAACAGATACACACACAGAGGCGCGCACACACACAGGGTGAGGCCGCAACAAGATGCTGTTGAGAACACTGTGGCGAAACAAATGCAGAAAATATGAGGTATATTCTATATTGTATTAGTCAAATAAATCGCTTGGCACAAAGCCAAAGATGCCAGCTAGGTTACCTGCCTCTGTGTGTGTGTGTGTGTGAGAGAGAGAGAGAGAGAGAGAGAGAGAGAGAGAGAGAGAGACCATACAAACAGTTGACCTGCTTACATCATAAAAACAGAAAGTTTTGTATGGTTGGTACTTTTGCTCCCTGCTGCTCTATCTTGTTCACACCCAAACTGCTAGCAGGAGACCAAATCAATCATGTTTCTCCTGATTGTGAAGTTATATATTACAACTCATAAGACTATTATTCAAATTTGCACTTCAGGCCTTGGATACCCTTGGAAATACCAAGTGGAGAATAAACAAAAGAGTTCTGACTGTGATGGAGAGCATTTGGGCTGGAGGTGGCAACACTGGCGGCCTGGTTGATCGCAAAGATGTGAGTGCTTCCTAGAAATTTCTCTTTAAGCAAGCAACTTCCTGTTCCTCTGTCTTTTGCTTTTATGAGTCCTAATATTCTACACTAGTGATCTACCATTGTTAGGAAGTTTGCAGCAATCAGCATGTGTTTTTGTACCGAAGTTTTACAAGGGACTGAAGGGAGCAACTTGATAACTTCTGTAGATCTGGTTTTCGAGTGGAAACAGCTTTTTGACTTTCTTGTTTATATGCAAAAGGACCATCCAATCATTCTGGTGCTTTGTGAAATTCTTCTGGCTTGTTAAGCTGACACTTTATTATTGGTAAACTAAAACTAAGTTTGGACTAGCTTTCGTATAATGAGTTCTTTTGGTCTTTAGTGAACTTGATTTTTTGTTTTTCATGAAAAACATATCACAATGCGATTCATCTCGACGAAAGGGAAAGAAAATATGGACTCATTTTGGAAATAGTTTCAATTTTGCTCATCTCTTGTTTTATGTAATCACTGTGGCATTGTTGCATTTTTCATTCTCTTGTAGGTTCCTATACCTGAGAAGCCAGAGTCAGAGGATGTTACTGAAATAAAAAAATGGAAATTGATTGTGAGAAAGGCAAAAAAAGTAAATCGAGAGTTGCATTCTCAAAGATGTGATACAGAACTCAAGCTTTCAGTAAGATTTCCTCTCTTTTTTTTGGTAAATTAATGGTTATTGCTTGGCTTGGATTAATTTACCAGCTATGGAAAAGAGATGCTTGGGAGTTCTCTCGTTGACCTAGGGAACTCATGGTATTGTATTCATATTTTTAAATCATTCCTATGGTGTGACTTCAATTCAAGTTGATATTAGCAAGTTGCTAGCTACTAGCGAGTATCAAGTTATGAAAATTAGAAAGAAAGGTTACTTAACAAATATATGATGCAGGTTTATCATATGAATACTCACTCTGTCCCACTTTGTCCATTTTTGGCAGCCATCCTGTTTAATCGGTTTAACAAATTATGTATTTCCTTGAAAAAAGATCCGAATTTGTTTCTATCAATCAAAAGATCTCCATTGGTTATCGTAGACAAAGTTTTTCTAAATCATCTGAATAGATAACTAGACAATGAAAATGGTTTTTCCGTATTATCTATGGAACTCTTGCCTTTTTCTTAGATAAATCATCTGAAATAGATAACTAGACAATGACGGGAAAGTACAGACATTTTTTGAAGGTATTTGTTCAGATGTCTGGGATAGTCAATGGGGAATAACAAAGGGGGATGGAGGGAGTATTAACTTTATGAGAAACTTAAAGAACTGTGTGCAGACCAAATGCTTAAGGTTTATTGGATAGGAATGGATTATGAGGAGACTTATTTTGAACAGGTTGCTGCCCAAATGAAGGACGAGGATGGGTTCTACTATCCCCACAGTTTGGATTTCCGGGGGCGTGCTTACCCTATGCATTCACATCTGAACCATCTGAATTCGGATATCTGTCGAGGAGTTCTTGAGTTTGCGGAAGGGCGACCATTAGGAAAGTCTGGGTTAAGATGGCTGAAGATACATTTAGCAAACCTTTATGGAGATGGTGTTGAAAAGCTTTCATATGAGGGACGCCTAGCATTTGTGGAAAACAATCTGGAAAATGTACTTGATTCAGCTGACAACCCACTTAATGGAAGTCAGTGGTGGTTGACTGCTGAGGATCCCTTTCAGTGTTTAGCAGCTTGTATTAGCCTCTCAGAAGCATTAACAAGCTCCGCACCACATACTGTCATCTCCCACCTGCCTATTCATCAGGTATGTGTTTTATTGGATGCCTTGTAATCATAAAAGAACATCTATCAGCTAAAGCAAGTTGAATTTGAACTTCTCCACTGATTTTTTAGTGATGCCTATTATGGATCCTGCTTGATTAGATAAAATCTCTTACTACTGAAGAGTGATGCCTTTCTTTCTGTAAGCTTAGGAATTGAAATATTGTGGACACGCAAGGGAAGTAAGAGACAAATTTGGACGTAACTGAAATGTAAGGAAACAAAAGTTTACGGCGTGTATAAATATTTGTTCAGGCTTAGTAAGGTCTACTCCTTAAAGATTGGTATGCTATGAACTGAGAAAGAAGTCAGGAGCATCTTGATGCACAACAAAAATGCACTTGGATCGGAATGCAAGAAGCGATGTCTGTTCCGTTATTGGAATTCTGAGAATGAGGTAATTGATCTGGGTTGTAAACTGTGTGTCCACTCCGTAGTAGCCATTGATTGTGACTATGCGAGGACATCAATTGGCAAAGCAAGGGGAGCATGAATTGGAAAATAGCACAACCTAGATGTGTCAACAATTTCAGTTGGATAGTTATCCAAGAAGTGATGTCTTCTCCGTTATTGAGAAATGAGGTAATTGATCTCAATAGGTCATGTTTGTAAACTGGGTGTCCACTCATTGTAGCCCCTAATTGAGACTATGCTAGGACTTCAATTGGCAACGCAATGGAAGCGTATATTTGGAGAATCTGAATAACGCAACCAATGTGATATAAAGGATAAACCACAATTTGGGCGTTATCTACACCCTTGTAAAATGTCAAAATATTTGAATCGCGCTTTTCTACCCGCATTTGTCATAACAAGCATGTTGCAGTATGTTGCAGACATTCACCTTTTTTTGGTTTCTTTTTATCTTATCTTTGCTTTGCTGCCTTCTTCTTTTTCTAGGATGGTTCATGCAATGGCCTACAGCATTATGCAGCCTTGGGAAGAGATTCTGTAAGGATGCTGTTTGGGCTCAATTTTTATCATTTATGTATATTAGCAAAAGAAAATTTTGCGCTGCTAATTGATTGTGTGTTACATGCACATCCTCTGCCTTTTATGGGGGGACCACGCGTGCAGGTTGGAGCTGCTGCAGTTAACTTAGTAGCTGGAGAAAAACCTGCTGATGTTTACTCTGAAATTGCTGCAAGGTAGAACAATATCTATTTTGATGTTGTAATCCGTTTATTCTAGTCTTTATCAGGAACAGACATATGAACACGATCGTAGCTTATACTGCATTTCTATGGTACTTCATTGTTAAAAATGAAAAGTGGAGGCCCAAAGAGAAGGGAGAGATTTTTATCATCTGGAAGGGCAGAATGGGGAATGTAATGGAAAACAGAAAGGAAATGGATGAAGTGGTTTCTAGTATTTGATAGAAGGGGAAGGCAAAATGAGGGGGTGGACAGGAGGAAAAGGCGAAACCTTATACTTATCACCTTCTTACTCCAAACAACGATCTTTATGAATGATATTTGGACAATTTGTTTAACCAGTATACCCTTTCTTACCATTCCTCTTACCTTCATTTGTTTCGTATGGCCGTCTGCCTCTTCTCTTTGCATGGGTTTGTTGTTTCAGTATATGAAAGGACTCTTATGAATAAAACCTTTTGTGTGCCAGGGTTCATGATATCATGAAAAGGGACAGCAATGAGGATCCTGCAACTAATCCGAATGCTATACTAGCCAAGGCCTTAGTAGGACAGGTGTTTTCTTTCACTTCATTCTATCAACCTTCAACTGTCCCTTCTAAGCTTTAGACCCCAAGTATTGATTAGGGTAAACGTTCTACCTGCTGACCTTTAACACTGTTAGCTTTCAGGTGGACAGGAAACTGGTGAAACAGACAGTGATGACTTCAGTATATGGTGTTACTTTTGTTGGAGCACGAGAGCAGATCAAAAGAAGATTACAGGAGAAAGGTCAAATTAGTGACGATCGCCTGCTGTTTAAGGCTGCTAGCTATGCTGCTAAAGTAAGATTTTACCAACAACTAGGAAATAATGTTAAAATTGCTTGGGACAAAGTTACTACCACTTACAGTGTTCTTAATAAGTCGTTAACTTGCTGCTTATGTAATGAAAACTAGGAAGATTTTTTTTTTCTCCATGAGAAAATTCGTAAAGAAATTCAAGGTTGCAATGAATTTTCACGATAGTTGTTGGCATATTGTTCTAATGAGTGGTTGTGGTTTACCTTAGGGCTTGTTCGGTCGAGGATTGAGGATTTGGACTCTAAATTATTACCGTACTCGAACATCCACTCGTTACCCCTATCTCCAACCACTACTTTCATTTTTATATCTTATCTCTCTCCAATCATTACCCTATCTCCCTACCCTAATCATTACAAATCCAAATCCAAATCCAAAAACCTTCAACCGAACAAGCCCTTAATAGTTCTCAGCTTGCTTTGAAGTGTGCACATAGGCCCTGATAAGTGTTTAAGATTTAATGCAGTATGCTAGGCTGCAAACAAGCTGAGCCGAGTCGATCTTTAGACTGCTCAGGCTCGGCTTGCCATAATCAAATCGGCTCAAGCTCGAAACGAGCTGTTAAAATGAGGCTCGAGCTCGGCTCATGTTCAGTCGTCTTAGCTCTTGGCTCACTGAAACTTGGAAGTCGCACGAGAGACCAAAGGAAGGAACTTGGGCTGGGTGCTTTAATTATATAGGAGCATTTGTATACAACTTTGTTGAAGGTAAACAATGTGGGACTGATGTAGAATGTAGAAGGCTTTGTTGGGAATCTTTCATTTGCTTTGGAGTACTTGTTTGTTGTCCCACGTCGTAAAAGAACAGCTTCATCAGTCATCCAATTAGCTATATAGCCTTCCCACTTCCTTTTTCCAAAGGTCTAAAAGATCGTTTATTCACCCAGAGGTGACACATGGCAGCAACTATGCATACAAAAATATGCTTAACATATGATATATTTGTATTTAACATATATAGCTTGGCTCGCAAGCTCATCTGAGCCAAGCTATTAGTAGCTCGGGCTCAGCTCGTTTTTTGAACGAGCTAAAATGTTTGGCTCGAGCTCGTGTTTATTGACCGATTTGAGCCTGAACGAGATCTTCTCAAGCCAAGCTTCAAGCCGCTTGGATTTTTATGTGGATTAAGCAAATCACGTTTCCATAACATTGAAAAGAAAATATTACCCCCATGCTGGTTTTGTGAATAAACCATGGGGCACTAAATCCCAGAAATGCGTAGTCCCCAAAAATTGTATCATCTGTTGGCGGGAAAGATTTTAACCCATCAAAGCGGGCTATGAACTTGTTTGAGATTTTCACCGTAACTATAGGTTCATTGCTTCTTGGCATTTGTTTATTTAGAAAAACAGTGTTTTTTTTGTTCTTACCTCATTTGTTGAATTTGAACCTTATGTTGTATGCCCATGATGTGCAATGGCAAGAAATGAACTTCTTGTCGATCAAGTAATAATGCTACCCTACTGTTGTGTTCTTTGGTGCTACAACTTTAACTAGGTGACGATGGCTGCCCTTGAGGAGATATTTGATGCTGCACGAGGCATAATGAGTTGGCTTGGTGATTGTGCAAAAGTATGCTTGTGTTTCAAATATGCGATTGGTATTATTTATAAAAAAGATGTCCTATTTTTTGTATGGAATCTTAAAGTATGAAATCTACAGGTTATTGCTTCACAAAACCAACCTGTGCGGTGGACAACTCCTATTGGTCTTCCAGTTGTGCAACCTTACTTCAAAACGAAACAGCATTCTGTGGGTATTTGATCTTTAGTTGCTGCATTTGTACTTTACTGCATTGCCATTGGTTGTTAAAGAAAACAAGAACATGATCCATGTGTCAAAATTATGGGCAGTTTTGTCTCAAGTGTTGGTTTTGATGGATTCCATTTGCTCAAGTTCCTTGCATGGGGAAAAGTTTCTGTAACTGAAACTATTAGGAGAAGTGTTGCCTCAAGTCATAAGTGCTCATAATTATTTTATTGTCATAAAATATTGGAAGAAAAATGCATGACATGTCTTCAGTCCGGTTATGCCTTACATCCAAATAATCATCTTCAAGCAATAAGCATGAATGACAGCAAAAAAAACCTGATTTTTTCCCTGAACATGTTTTAGAGATATTTTCTGTAATTCGTTTTTAGGGAAGTAATCTGTTCCCCCAAGTAACAAGCTGCAGATTTCGAGATAACTTTTTAGTCCATAACACAACGTGAGGCTACTTTTTGGTGAACTGTATATTAATCCCAACAAAGAAACTATACATTACTTTCCTGATGCCTCACATGATGTAAAAACTTGGTTTGGGTTATTTTAGGCAATATTGATCTCCATCTGTTTTTTGAGATTCTTATCATAACTCATATTATACCATGGGGATGCAGGTTACAACAACACTACAGATTTTGAGTTTGAAGCGAGACGGTACCTCTGTAAGTTCATATCACTATCTTTTACCAGAGTTGCCGTCCTTTTCAGGCATCTTCTTTGCTTTAACTCATGTTATCCCGTTGGAATACAGGTTCAGATAAGAAAACAGAAAACTGCATTTCCTCCAAATTTTGTGCATTCACTTGATGGTTCACACATGATGATGACAGCTGTTGCATGCAAGGATGCTGGATTGCGTTTCGCCGGTTTGTCCTCTCTTAAATTAGAACGTGAATCTATTCAAAAGTAACTTCTACAAGCAAAAGAACCTTGGATTATACAAACTAATAAACATCAGAGAATATTTTGGAATCAGCAGGCTCCTTTTAAATTTGGTGAATATTCTTCAGAAGTTCCTTCAGAAGACACTTGCAATCTTAGAAGAAGTTTGCAGATTAAGTTGATTAACCATGTATAAGTTTTCAACCTTAGAAGAAGATTTTTGTTTTATTGAAGTTTGTTTGACTGGACTAATACTGAAGGGGATATATAATCCCGCATGATCTATAATACCACCGCATGATCGATTTAGTAGGATCCGACTTCCGAGTATCAATGATGAGATCAATAATACCACATTTCCCATGGTATTGTATTTGCGTTGCTTGGAGTATGATATTAAATATAAGTGTTGCTCAAAACCTCCACGCAAAATGATGCCCATCTAAATTACCCTTTACCTTCACGCATACCCTATGGCTTTCACCTAATAGCTGGTCAATTGCAGGTCATGCCTCTTCTTTGGCCGTTATTTTTTCAGTTTGAGACTATGGCCTGCTTCATAGATTCCTTAGGAAGTACTACAGGGGAATTTGTATAGAGTGAGAATTATCTGTTTTTAATTCAGTTCTCACATCCTCATCCCTAAATCTGCTACAGGGGTACACGACTCTTTCTGGACACATGCATGCGACGTTGATAAGATGAATAGAATCCTCAGGCAAAAGTTTGTGGAGCTATATAGCACCCCGATTCTTGAGAATGTGAGTATCTTATGATTTAGTTTCTCCCTATTAGGGTAGGTAAGTACCTTGTCAAAATTGCTCGAGAACCTGTAACAACTGACAAGAGTGAATTCTGTTACCTTTTTATGTTTGACTTGACTTTTTCTTAGTGTCTTATTTTCATCATTAGTGAACTTTTTTTTAGCTTTTCGGTCAATAATATTTCCCAATTTGATTCATCTTGAGTAGAGTTGAAAAGGTAAAGAATAAGGATCAAATTTGAAAAACGTTCAAGAAAGACAAAAATAAGCCAAAAGGTTGGACTTTTGGGCTTGTCTTGAGAAGATGAAATTTAATCTATGTTTAGTTATTTTTAAAGATTCCTATGGTCAGAAAAATCAAATTAATTACAAAATTTTGACCCAAACGCAGTATTAAGATAACGAAGTATTAATAGTATCAAGAAGAAGTAGAAAAGGGGCAATACTTAAATTGGGCCTATCTTAATTTTAATCGGAGGGAGGTATTAGGTATAGATCATATATGTGTGTTCAACAACTTCTTATTATCATCATGCAGTTGCTCAAAAGCTTCCAGAAAGAATATCCAGTGTTGACATTTCCATCCCTCCCAGATAGAGGCGACTTCGACTTGCAAGAAGTTATCGATTCTCCGTACTTCTTCAATTGACTGTTTGCAGAGGTGCTGCATTCTTTGTAACTTGACTAGAGGATATTCCTCCCTTCATTCACCGGAAAAGTGTCAAAGACTCAGCTGAAGTGGTCTTCCCAGAAATGGCGGCTGATCTTACTAGACAGCCTGTAAGTTGGAATTGAAATCTCTGGTTTCTCCCCAATGAATTTGTGGGCATGGAATTTGATGTCTGCAATTGCGATGGGACCAGGAAAATTTGTTGTCATTCATGGATTAAGGGTATGAAACTGGAAAAATATCCTAGTCATGGGGAAAAAATTGATCGTAACTCAAGCAGTGGGATTCCTGAAGTCGGAACCTCGTATTTCTTCAGTTCCGCTGATTTCCGGAAAATAACTAAAGGCTAGTGGTTGACGGCACAGATTCGTTGCAATTGCTGATTGATCATGGCGGTAAAATTGGTGAACAATTTTGTGCTCACCAGTTGATTCATTTTTGTAGTATGTGGTATAGAACAGGGGATTGTAACAGGGAAGATGTATCCATGTTTTGTATTTTGTATATTATGAGCCTTAGAGAAATTTCAGTATTTCATAAATGTTGCTGATTATAGGAGAACAATAAAGACTCCAATTGATGAAAATGTGTGTTTACCAGCTCTTCCTGTGTTTCAATACTTGTGCTTCTGGTAGATGAAATGTTAACAGTATTTCTCCTTATGTAACGAATTTTAACGTTGAATATCTATTTTGAAGATGTCAGGTTCTCCTCAATTTGAACCAATTGAATGTCTTCCCCCTCACATTCTCTACTCTCATGTTGTTATGAAAAAGTTTGCATTGCCTTAGCACGAACAAAGCTGCATCAAGCAACAACGAACACAAATCAACAATTGAGAGTAATTACTCGGCAAGACAAATCCATATCATGTAAATTGAACATCGTGTGTTTGAGCAATTGAACAAGAAAGACCAGCAATGTGCCACACTTCAAACAGTTACTTTAATAGAACTCAATAAAGCCCTCCGCTAAGCCATTACAAAGTGCAGTTGTTTACTGATTATTGGATTCATAAGTAAAAATACGTAACTCAAGCCAAGGAACAAATGCTCTCTCCCGTACTTGAGACTACAACAACTAAGCCTGCAGCGATTGAATCCTGTCGAAATCTATGTTCTACACTATTCCTCCGTAAAGACTATTCTACAACAGTCCTGCATTTCATGAACAATTGATATTAGACTACAAACGAACTGTTTATTAATCTACAACTTACATATAAAAACAACCAAAGAAAGAAAACCACTCAAGCTTTTGCCCTCGCAAAGGAAACAAACTGCCCTATTTGGGTGGGCAAGGACATGAAAAAATGGAACCAAACCAAACCAAGCCTTGCGTCCCAATCACTTGGGGTCGGCTGCATGAAAAAATGGAACCAACCAAAAAAAAAATGAAACATGACATGTAATGGGATTTGATTGGATAGTTACCGCTAGTCAAGACCGGGAAATTTCAAAGCTGCGTGCTGCAGTTATAATATCAGATTTTGGAAACTTCCCATGCTATTTTTGCTTCTCTGCAGCCTGCTCAGAATAAAGGACAAAAGTTAGATAGATAATACGCCAAACTAACCATATTTGCCCATTACCTAGAACAACATGAAACTTGGCAAGCAAAAAGAAATATGTTCTGTGACAAGGAACATTTGACACGCAGTGAGCCAGCATAGGCCAAAATGAAGACAAATAAGGAACTCTACAAAAAAAAAAAAAGCATACTCTATAATTCTCACAATCTTCACATAACAATGCAACATCCAAATGAAAACTATGTGATGCAAATCCCCAGCTCTTTTATTTTACCCAAATGAACAGAACAATAGCAGATGCACTGACAACAAGCATCCTTATCTCATCTTCATGTTCTCTGAAGTCCTAAAATAAGAACATCACATATCTATACTAGACAAAAAGTACTTCCTGACGCAAGGAGGTCAGGTATGAGACAGACCCCCTTCCAGATCTCGATCATGCCTAGAGAGACGCAATCTCCATTTCTACCTCACTTGTACCCTTAGTTGCACAAAGTGGGGACGGGAGAGGGAGCCTAGCCGGGAGAGCGAAGATTGTTAAAGCTCCTCGTTTGAGAGCTTTGGTGGGAGTGTTTAGGAACAATTCCATAGAACTACAAATATATAATCTACAAAAGTACAATTATATTTCAAAAACCGAATAACTTCGTGAAAAATAAAATCAGTACTTACTCCACAATTACATGTAGCACAGTGAACTGAAATATACATAGAAGGACTTTGTACAAAATCTGTACTTCCGACTAGAGGAGTGTTTCTATATTATAGAAATAGGCATTGAAGTAGTTTGTACAAAACATAAACCACCGAGTATGGTTTTATTGAAATAAGTAAATACAATGTTTACACTAGTACTTGAGCAAATTTAAGTTAATATCGTATTTTCATATCAGTACTTCATATTTTCTGTTAGTATCTTCCTTTTGTTTCTTTGGGGATTTTCATGCTTGAGAGGTTCTACTCTAGTTGTGAGCGGGCTCTTTTTCAATGGGAGCGAGGTTCTTAGGGGGTTCTGACTTGGAGTGTGGAAGCGAGGGTATAAGGTGGCTTCGCCACCCGGATAGGAGGTTCCAGCAACTAGGCTTAATCAGGGTTGGGCCGCCCATTGTGGACATTGATCTTTTCTTCACTGCAACTGCTCTCATTAAGGTGTGCATAGACTCATACATATTCATGTCATCCACGTATTCTTACATTCACAATAGCCTAATGGTAATAGACAAGCCAAATCAAATCTCCGATTGTTAATGTGTGGACAGGAGGATGGGAGGGAAAGTGAAGGTGAAATGCACAAACCTTTTGCATCATTTTCTTCAATACTGAGTCTTCAAATAATTGGTGCCCAGCACCCACAAGATTACTCAGCTTTGGACCCTCAGGTTCTGCGTGTTTAAGGGGGCTTGAGAAAGCAGTAGTTTTGGCTGGATCAAGAGGCAGGACCAGTAAAGGATTTGAGAGATGTCCACACACACTACCAGTAGCAGCAACCTGCACAATGAACAAATTGGTCCAATCAATCATACAAATCCTCGGTAACTATCACAAAACTAATTGAAATGATACCAAATCCTGAGTGCCACCAGAGAGAGCAGTCAACGAAAGTTTATAACGGACTAACAACTTACAACTGCATCTTTAGACGCCATCACAACAAGTGCAGAGCCTCTTTTCTTGGAACTCTTGATCACTACATCTTCAACCACACCAAACTTCTCAAACAACTCCTTCAGTCGTTGAGCACTATAATCCTCACCAATCTTCTCCCAATACACCTTAAGCACCTTCTCCTTGTCCAACCCGCTACCACTACCGCCACCACCTTTACTCTCCCTTCCTCCAACTGCTGCATTCTCCGTTCTCCGTGGAGTCGTTGATGCAACTTTATTGGCATGTTGGGCACGAATTCTAGAAATCTCTTCATGGAGTTTCCTAGTAATTCGCTCTTCTTCCTCCTGAGCTTTTGTTACAGGGTCAGGAGCAAAAGCAGCCTTCTCTCTTTCATCAAGATCAGACATCATCTTCCGTCGCTTGGAGCCCTGCTGTGATTGGTGGAGAGCCTTCTTACGTTTAACGCGCATGAGATCATCAAATAATTTCCTAGCTTTTTCATCCTTGAGAATGGCATATGAAGCATGGAGCTGATGGAAGTCGGCGTTTGCATTGCGGTCATCTGGCCTCTTGTCCGGGTGTAATTCCAAAGCCTTCTTTCTATAAGCTTTTGTAATCTCTTTCTCTGAAAGATTGGCTCCTTCTTCACCAGATGGCAAACCCAGAAAAGTATAGTGATCAAACTCATCATCCATCCTGCCCACGCGATTATGACAACTGCAATTAGAGAAACCATTATTCTTTTATCAAGACATACAAATAAAAGTCCAAAAACATGTGAAAAGTATATTCCTGTTTTAAACCCATACTGATCAAAAGTTCATAACATGCAGTAAATTAGATTCCTGACAACTTCAGAAAACCAAACTGTAATCAAAGATCACCAGTTCAACCATGAAGTTAACCGGAAGGTCCGGAATAGACTTTCGGTGTTGTAACCAGTAACCACACCATGTAAATATTACTAGTATCAAAGATGCACTGTTTCATGCAAAACCTAAGTTTTATCAAGTATTTCCCTCTCTCTCTCATCCCAGAGTAACAAAGCATGGTACTGAAGCCTAAAATCAAAATTAAACAAGCTCTCTGAATTGTTCTATCAAAGATTCATAGTTTCATTAGAAAGGCAACTAAATTTTCTCAAGTACTTATTTTCCTCATGTCCCATATTAAAAAGCGTGGTAATGTGCCTAAAATCACAATTAAACAAGCTGTCCAAAACAAGTAGTATTTAAGTACATAAGTACATGTCTCTGGACTATATAACAATTATAATTAATGGTCCAGTTCAAAAGAACAGAATCAACAAAATAAAGCAAGACTAGATAGAAACTGATAATCCACATTGAGGAGGTATTGTATTACGAAAGGTGATCAACCCTACTATATCCAATCAAACAAAATTTAACCCATAAAGTGGTCTAATTTTCACTTGTTGATGGAAAAGAAGTATTAGACTGAATACCACTTACCGACTTACGCAAATGCAACAAGGTAGTAAACCGAAACAAATCAATGGACAAAATTACCACTAAAAACAGATTTATAGCCCTGACTAAGAACAGAGACAGCAAGTATAACTTTGGAACAGAGACAGTAAGTATAATCCCAAATAGCTAGATAATAAAAAGAGGATGAGTGCTGAGCTGTAGACAAGATTCACAGTATACAACAAGGAAATCTAAGATTACGCCTCGGAATCCAAGCGTGGAAAAATACTATGATTACTTGATGACCCAGAAAGCACTTATTAGTTATCACGACTAAGTTTGTAAGCCTACTATTGAATTGGAACAGCACATAAAATAATATCCCAAGACATGGATTTTTTTCCAAATCCTTGCTATTTTTATCCAACTTGTAAATGATCACCAGTAGAGGTGTCAAACAGGTGTCAAACGGGCCGTGCCTTCTTGCCTTGCCGGCCCATCTCCAACCCAGTTTTGTCGGGGGGAGGGGGGAAGAATTGTGTAACAGCTAACTTAGTATTTGTTGTGTCGTGCCCGTGCCCTTTCTGCCCGGCTAGAACCGTGTCCAGCCCAACCTATGTGACACCTCAAAATCAGTGAAAAATCTATGCTATTTAATTGGTGCCTTAACAATCAAAAACCCATATTTTCCTAAGGTAGGTAAGTTTTGGGATTAACTGAAGTACATAATAATTAATATGTGCATGTAAAGAAAACTTACAGAATTCAATGGACTCCACAAAGGAACTGAATTATTCTAGCACACACAATAATAGGGATAAACCCTAGGGACGAAATAAAAAACACAACCCTTGGACAAGATTATAAGAAACAAAGGAATTGGCAAAATTGAAAACAAGAAAACGAAGAGAACCCAAGAAACCGAACCTGGCTTGAAGAGCAGTAGGGATCTCTTCGGTTGGTTCAGAAAAATCAAACTTTGAATTGGTAAACTAGGCCTTTCAATGAAACTCACTGATATGCAGTGGTTTATGTATTTATCTGTACCTGTCTATGCGGGGGGAGAGAGACGTCGGAAGAGGAGAGAGAGACGTCGGAGGAGAGAGAGAGAGAGAGAGAGAGCGAGAGGCGGTGCGCGATGAGTTTGGCTCTTTGTGGGAATCGGAAGATACTCCGATTCTAATCTAACGGCTAAGAATATAATATTAAACACAACCTATCGAAGGATTTGAGAATGAGCGCATATAATTATTTACTCCTCACAGGATCCTTCCTAGATTCTCAAATAAGGACTTAAAAAATAACGACATATTTTTAAACTTAAAAGATTAATGGATTTATGAAAATAATTTTTAATTTTTTTTTTGAAGAATTTAATAGATTTTTTCAAAATTTATCAAACAAGATCTAAATTTCATATTTTTTAATTTTAGTAACTATTATTTTTAAATTTGAAAATTATAAATAAATATTTATTTGTTAAGGGGGAAAGCGGAACCATCTTCTCCCTCACCCCGCCATTTCAACTACTGCTTAATCAATAATCCATCCATTCTAAAAATGTTTGTCCAGCCGCAAAGCGAACAACTTAAAAATAATTCATTTTTTTCGAACAGAAATTCAAACTTTTTAAACAAATCAAAAGAAGATTTCATTTTATATAGTAAATTGTTGAAAGAAACTCAAATTTTTCTTGAAAAAAGTGTATTATTTTTAAGATCTCATTTTATGAAAAAAGTGTATTATTTTTAAGATCTCATTTTACGAACAGGACAAATATTTTTGAACGAGGGGAGTAGTTCACAATTTTGCCTTCAGAAAACATGGCCGCTAACTAGTTTTTGTTGACCGTGATGATTAAAGATTTGAGAACCCCAATTATTAAGGCTAGGGCTGGGCTACCGCGGGGAAGGGGCAGCGGGCATTAGCGATGGATTCGTCGGAGGGTTGGACAGAAATGGAGGGAAGGGGTGGTCATCAATGGTGTCTAGAATAATAGAGGGGAAGTGAAATTATTCGGTGTTTCATTGGATGACAAGGATTATGTGGTCATTAATAATCTTGGCCGTTAAATTTTATAGTTATCATATGTTACCTTATTAGTAGGACTTGAGGATCTTCTAATTCCCCGAGGATTCGAGATGAGCCAAACTCATGAGTGATGGGATTAGCCGTTGCGTACAGGGCAAGGAAGAAAAAGAAAAGAGAGAAAACTGTGGGACCCAAACGTAATTAAGTATACATCGTGCCTACACAACATGCTTTAATTTCCTGGCCGCATACCTGTTGAACCTGGCCGCAAACTCTTAGCCTAAGGCAAAGGCGTGCCTACAGATCGCGCCATGTTAGCCATGGCCGCTGCCCTATGCATAGAGGTGTATATATGCATCTCATACCTATATTTTACTTACATTCACTATTGGGAAACGATTCCAAGTAATAACGCGTATAGATTAGACAATAAAAAAATGTGCAAAACACTACAAGACGGAACTAAAGCTTTACCTCAACTCCCGCTACACAATACAAATGCTGATTGATTTACTTGTTTGTTGAACTGCTACAGCTACGTCTCAACTCCTGGCGACACGAATGTTGGTGGACTTGCTTCTTTGATGAACCTAACTGCTCCAGCAACCCTACGTTTCTCTCTCCCACTGCTCAATTCGTATATTATGAAATTCTGTGAAAAAACATATAGCCTACGTTGGGGACTAAGGACTAATAAGTTCGGGCTCCCAGTGCAAATGAGAAATTATAATCCCATCAGCAAGGACGGAGGGAAAGGGGGGCACGTGTCCCTACTCGAAACTAAAATATTTTTGTATATTTTGCATAATTATGAAATTAAGTGTGCTACTACACATAAACAAGTGCATATATCTTGAAAATGTACATATAAAATTGATTTTATGTTTAAATTTCGTCATATGGTGCATTTATACTTGTTGATTTTTGAACTATTTGTCTACTTAGATCAATTCTTTCTTAATTGTACTTATTTTTAACCGTCTAAAAGCAATATTTTAAAATAATATCATTAATAAAACTATATCGATCATTCTAAAACTTATCGATGTTCATGTAAAATATACTCTCAAATTTTTTCTGAGATTTTGTATTTGTTTTTACATAATTTAAGTGAAAGTATATGTTATATATTTTTGTAGTTTGTATTGCATACCTTAATTATGTAACGGTCTTATTATGGTTAACTAGAAAAATAAATTTTCATCACTATTATTAACAAGGAGCCCCCTCTAAACGACATTTCTAAATTCGTCTCTGCCCATCAGGATTCTATTTCTTATTCCACTAATTATAATTGCACTCCCGTCCTTATCTCAATTATATTACGAGCTCCATAATATTAAATATTTAAACATTATATCAAAGATGCAGTACTATTTCACGTAAAAACTAAGGTTTCTCAAGTATTTTCCTTTCTCCTATCCCAGAGTAACAAAACATGGGGCTGATATGGAAAATCAAAATTAAACAAGCTGTCCAATTTATTCTATCAATCAGAACAAGAGCACGGAAACATCCAAATTCCTAAAACAACAATATCCAAAAACAAGATACAATCCAAAGGGGATGAACAACCACATTGATACTGTAAAATTACAGGGTTTTTTCGATCTCTAGAAGTGGCTTTTGTTTCTGAAACACAATCGCAAGTGCCAAACCAGGGTAGCAAAACCGTTCAATAACAGAAAGAATTGCAGATACTACACAATCGAAGTGGTCCTCGTTGCAAGAATATTGGAGGCTCTTAATCAGCCAAAGCTTTGGTTTTCGCGCACTTATAAGGACAAAACCTTTATTACTTGGACTTGGCGGAGGAGATCGGCAACCCTCTCGAAAAGGAACTAAACAAGAAACTGGAATATATTTCCTTAATCCATCCATCAATTAGATGCATCCCGACTATAGTACTGATCAAGAGTCTTCGCTGGTATACGATGGAGAAGCTCACGCGGGAAAATACGAAGCAGCGTCCATGCCAAGTCAAGTGACTGGAAGATGTTGCGGGTGTCGTAGGCTCCTTGAGCTACAAATTTCCTCTCGAATTTGTCAAGGAACTCCAGGTATAGCTGTTTTATTCATGAGGCATTGGGTTAGTTATTTAACAAAAAGTTGTTGAAATTATGGTGAAACATATAGGTATTCTTGTACCAGATCCTCGGAAGAGAGGGCTTCTTCTCCAACCACAGCTTTCATTGCTTGGACATCCTTCCCGATGGCATAGTTTGCATATAACTGAAATTTAAAAATTCAAATAAGAGGAAATCAAGCGATTAAGGCC
Organism: Rhododendron mucronatum var. ripense; assembly: GCA_019656295.1. NCBI lineage: Eukaryota > Viridiplantae > Streptophyta > Magnoliopsida > Ericales > Ericaceae > Rhododendron > Rhododendron mucronatum. The sequence continues at coordinate 2,246,505 of BPLT01000061.1, forward strand.
ATGAACTAAATCTTACAAAATTCAAGTGACAAACCTGGTTGGATACATCTGCATGATCCCTGCGAGTCATCCCTTCACCAATGGCACTCTGCAATAGCAGCGAAGAAAGAGATTTGAGGCAAGCGCTCTACTAATTACAAACAATACTCTACTAGTCATACTTGTCCGAAATTAGTTATACCACATAATTACATTACAGGCAGCACCCCTGTTATCTCTGAAAATTCATGACATCCTCTTTTTGGATTTTGGTGGCTATTTCCCTTAGTTTTGGGTAGAGTAGCCTATTCGTGTTCTTTCTGGATTTCTGTTTTTGCTTTATTTTTTGTATGTTCGTAGGTTGACTTCTTGTCCTCTCTCTCTCTCTCTCTCTCTCTCTCTCTGTCTTCTTTCGTTTTCAATGAAAAGGAAGATCTTGTCTCAGGAGGTTACAATATTCTGCAACCAAATATCTAACCAAAGTCCATGGCCTATTCAAGTGACTTAATTAACTACTCCTTTAATAGAGGTGATTGTAGTGTTCTGGTGAAGGTGTTAGATCTGCAGCAGATTCTGAGGGAATTGGTGGTGATTCAACTGGAGATATTGTGATTGTGGGTTACAACTGGCAGGGGATTAAAGGAGGTGTTAGTGTGTTGAGTAAAACAGAAATGCTTACTCTGAGAGAGAGAGAGAGAGAGAGAGAGTCTCAATGGCAATGAATAGGCCTTGACAGCGAGCAAGAAGCAACACCACTTTTCCATTCCTACAAGGTGCTTGCTGCTGATGCTGCTAGTAGTGGTTCTACTGATGTTGGGTCCATTACACACTTGTTATCGCCTTCCTTCTTCAACGGTTGGTTTTTCCTCAACATAGATATTCTAGATACCCCATTACGAATTTTATCTTCTTCTTTTTTATGTGGAATTGTATGTTTGGCTATATCCATCTCCCAATGAACACTAAAAGGAAGGTTGGTCAAATTTGAGAGACCATCAGACTGCTATATGTGTCCTTGACAAACTGTGGGGTAGTTAAGGACTCAACATGATTCTTCCATGCTACTACCATTCTGCTACTATGGTTGCTGGCGCACTAGTAATTATAATAACAAAACAACAATTATTACAGTAACAGATCTATTCATAAATAAGATAGACAAAGCAACATACATACCTTCATTAGACGGGACAGAGATGGAAGCACGTTGATTGGAGGATATATCTGTCCAGTTAAACAGAAAGAAAATAAAACTTCATGTTACGAATTTATACACCTTTTAGTTGTCACTTTATCATTCCTAGGCTTCCTATAGTTTATCATAAAGAAATTAAATGCAAGCTCTATTGATGGATCTGGAACAATTTACAATTTTGAAATTAATCGCATCAAAACCAATGTCCATGTCCCTAATGTTATTACCATAACCATACCGCTTGTCTTCCTTCAAGTTACGCCATGATTAACCAAACATATCTTCCGAGCACGACAAAATCACCACAGTTATGCAAAGATATGAAACATCTAGTTCTTACTTGTGCCTTCAAACAAGAGCGAACTTGTCCTACATGCACATCCCTATTCTCTTTTATGCATGTAATGGCAGGCATGCATACAGTCGTACCCTAGTTCAGTTTAAGTAGCATTTCCAAGAACTAAACAAGAAAACTTGATGGTGGTAAATAACTCAGCTTTGCAATCTTACTTGTCGATTATGGAGCTGTCTGTCAATATAAATCTGTCCCTCGGTAATATAACCAGTAAGATCGGGAGTGGGATGCGTGATATCTGATCAATAAAAAAGTCTAAGTTCAGATGAAGTGTGCCTTCAAAAGCTCAAACGAGTAATATGCCAAAAAATTGACGTGGTTTCCCAAAACTGAATTACCATCATTGGGCATCGTTAAGATTGGAATTTGTGTGATGGATCCCTTTCGTCCCTCAATTCGTCCAGCACGCTCATAAATTGTTGCAAGATCAGTATACATATAACCAGGATACCCACGCCTTCCGGGCACTTCCTCTCGGGCAGCAGATACCTGTTTAAGCCATTGTCCATTAGTAGTTTGTCTTATGCCAATGGTCTCAGAACATAATTACAAAATATTACGAAGAAACTTGACCGCTACAGTAAAAAACTGAAGTAGAATTTATTTTACGAACTTCTGTAAAGGTTTCACCCCTTCCGGCATATTATTTGTTTATACACCCTTCTTGGAAAATCACCAAAAAATGGCATAGGAGATGCATATCAGATTATTGAATTTATCAGGTTGACATACATGATACATGCTATCAAGTTGCACTGTAGACAGTGCAAGGTACACTAGTACCATAGTACGTGATTACCTCGCGAAGGGCATCAGCATACGAACTCATATCTGTTAATATGACGAGTACATGCTTCCCACATTCATATGCCAAGTATTCTGCAGTCGTCAGAGCAATCCGAGGAGTAATAATACGTTCAATGGTGGGGTCATTTGCCTGAGAAAAGAAAGTACAAGAACTAATTTTCATAAAAGCCAGCACTTCACACTAATTTTCTATTATTGAACTTCCAGATGACAGTGCAGGAAATTGATTCGATGATGCAAAAACCACAAAAAAGGGTTTGAGCTTAATTTCGAAATACCAGGTTTAGAAAAAGGGTCACTCTTTCCATCGATCCGTTTTCCTCAAAATCACGTTTAAAGAACTGTGCTGTCTCCATGTTGACTCCCATAGCTGCAAACACAATGGCAAAATTGTCCTCTGCCCCGTCCTGTGAAAGTGTTGTTAAACCAATCAGATCCATGAGTTAAAACACAAAATCAAAACAAATAACAGTTACGCCTTGGATAACAAGAAAGCAGTCATCTCCACAATTTAGGCTTCGAATCCAACATTAAGTGATCCTATATTTGCAGAACAAAGTCAGTTTCATCCACACAAGTTACATAACACATTTCAGTCTAATCTCACAGGGAAGCGAAAAGGCACAAGAGTCATACACTAGAGTTGTAGTTTCCTAGATCATAGTAGCACATCAGGTAAAAAATCTCAATATTGAATTGTTACTAGATGGAATTAAAATGGTAGGCCATATATACCTCTAGAAGAAGGCCATATATACCTCTAGAAGACTTTCTGATTTCTCCAACCGCTTCACCAATCCAGCCTGGCGGCATATCTGAGCAGCTATTTCATTATGGGGAAGACCAGCGGCAGAAAAGAGTGGGATTTTCTGACCTCTGGCAATTGAATTCATGACATCAATCGTTGAAATCCCCGTTTGTATCATCTCTTCAGGATATGTCCTCTCACTAGGATTGATAGAACTACCTGGAGAAGACAAAAGCACATTACACTACATAGAAATAAATAGCACAAAAGTATACTAAGTATTAACAAAATTAAATATCTACTAAGTTGGTTCTATAATACCACATACCAGAAATATCCAAATAAGCCTCAGGCAGAATAGGAGGCCCATTATCAATGGGTTTCCCAGAACCATTAAATATGCGTCCAAGCATGTCCAATGAAACAGGAGTTTTCAAGACCTGCAAACAAGTAGCAACTGAGGTTTTCAGAAGAGCAGAATTTTAGTTTTAGAGGAGATATCACACGCCGAAGAGAACCTACATTGCAACAAGTGAAATGGAAGTATACACCATCCTCATTCCTCAAGGACAGAGACAAAATAACTTTCACATTAAAGCCACACATCAAGGAATTGATCCCTCAAGCTTACGCAGAATAGAAAGACGAATACTTCTCATTTTTTTATTTCCTTTTTTGAACCTCTTCATAGTAAGACGACCAACTCATCCTTCAAAACAATCACTTTGTTTGGCTCTCCTCTTAGAATTAATCTCCAAAATTTTTGACTGTTTTGTCATCCCTGTTTTTTCATCTTTAGTGATTTTTTGTCAATTTTTTTTCCTTATTTTATACTTTTTGGATGTACATAGCGTACCTCTATTCAAAAAGTAAAAGAGTTTGTTAAAATGTTTAAAAAAATTACTAAAGACGGAAAAATACGCAAACTTATAAAACTTTTTTATCTCAAAACTGACAACCAAACAAAGTAATGCTTTTGCTTATTTCCATAAAGGAGATCCATGGAAGTGAATTAATTGAAGTACTGGAATACATCCATCCCATGCCAAAGAACAAGATTTACAATTAATGCGAAATTCATTACCTCGCCCGTAAACTGCACTGTGGTGTACTTGTTATCAATTCCAGATGTTCCTTCAAAAACCTAGTCCGAGCTCACAATGAAACAATCAGACAATCCAGTCACTTGCAAAAAATTAACGAGAAAAAGTCAAGTATGAAGGGGCATACAACTGCTTAACAGAAAACAGGGGCATACAACCAAAAGAGTTTTCAGGAGGAGCATACACCACAGCTGAATGAAAATAGCTTTCAGGTACCATGCAAAGTTAAAAGCACCATAATAAGACCCATGTAACCTATATTGACCCATCTCTGGTTCCGGTCAAACATGGTAAGGCTATACCAAGGGACTAACCAAACCAAACTGAGCCGTAAGTCCCAATCAATTAGGGCGGTTACCCCTACCATTCAGCAATAGGTTTCGATTCTTATTCTATCACGCAAAATTTTACTAGACATCCATCTCAGCATTCTCATATCAGCTACACTCATCCTACTTGCATGACGTTTCTTAGTGGCCCAACACTCTCTGTATAACATTGCTAAATCTATGCCGTAGCACATGAATTAGACGACATTTTTTAAAAGCATACAGGAAAGTAGGAACAGAAAGATTGAACTTGCAATGTGAAATATCAAAGAGCCAATTCTTATTGCAATTCACATCAGGCGTAGACCAACTTCAAACTTTGAAGCTCCATTAGACCTAACAGGTGATGGACGGTAACAGAAAATTAGGAGGTGCGAAGTAGGTGACATTTGACTCGAGAGAAACAAATATAAAGCACAACCGTGTTTCCAAGTATGGGGAATGATCAATAACATACAAAGTGATGCTGAAATGGTTATGGTAATCACCTGAACAACGGCCTTCTCCCCATCAACTTCTAGGACTTGACCACGTCTTGTTGTTCCGTCTCCCAATCGAATATTGACAATCTCTTGATACTTGGGTCCCTGCAATTATAACATCAAACCTTTTGTTACACGTTCAAATAAATATGCAACTCAAACAGTGCACACCAAGTATGGAGAGTACAATACCCACCTTGACTTTGTCAAGGATAACCAGTGGTCCAGCAACTCCAGAAACGGTTCTGTACTCTGCAAAAACACACAGCAATAAAGGGCTACATCAAGCCAAGGAAGGAGATTGCTTATTTGAGAATGAAGAAGGCGGCTTTTACCATAACTAGATCAATCAAACCATCGAGTCTAACAAACCCTGTGTGCCACGGAAATGTGCCAGAGCGAGTACAAGGTATTGGTAAATACCTTCTGTTAGTGACACATTGTTAGCAACACAATCTCCAGAGTAGTGGAGCCAAGTATCTCAGAAATTACGACGCATAAGGGTATGCTCCTCACGAATGGAGGAATCCAAAAGCAAGCACGTGTCTTCACCTTGGTTCAGGGATGTTTCTATATACAGGTCTTGTTCTCTAGGATAGATAGAGTTAAGCGTTCCCGAGCGGTATCGCGAGAGGTATCACACAGACCCGAAGGTTTTAGGCATTGGGTCACAAGGTAGCACCATGACACCCATAATTGCAGCATTTGCTTTGAGAATGTTACAGACCTTGCTCCTGATCTACCCTATAATATACAAGGCATACAATTATCACCCTAGAGCAAGATCGATAAGTCTTTTCAAGAGGGTGGAATGGATAAGTATGATAGTGCGAGCATGGAAATGGCAGTGCGAGCATGGAAATGGCATGCTCAGCGGAGGCTATCTTAATCGGGTAGAGGGAAATTGAGGCAAGCTAGGCAAGCAAGCAACCTTGCCCTAATTCGACATATAAGAAATTCAAATCCCATCTGAATTCTGCTGTCAACATCCTCAAAAACGCTTTCTAATTCGGGGACACATGCTATATTGAACCGACTTTATTTGGTACCCATCATCAAGTAAGGCATTAGCATCCAACTCTAAACGCTTTCTGTTAAAGTCCTTAAACTTGTTTTAGAGTACAAAAATCAGAGTTCTTTCCCATGTCAGGTCCCTGTACCGAAATAATCCTGTACCTCTTCGTTGCGGCTGAAATTGCACGGGAACAGAGGTACAGGCACAAATCTGGTACAGAGGATATGAGTCTCGTTCTTTCCGATGATCCATTCATAGCAAAATGAACAAATTTCCAACTTGGCCGGAGGCTATAATTGAATTTCACACATTATAAATATTGCTAAGATCTGAAATAATCAATCAGATACTTGATTCTATACATTTCCAGGACTTACCCATGCCGATCTCAAGGGTACCCTCCTCCATGTCGACGTTGTTCGTCGCTGCACCCATAATTCAACCTGAAACATAAAACACAAAAATTCGCTAAAAAAAGAAGGGACCAAATGTAATACTCCTGAATCTGTGTTGCATGGATTGTAACATGGTTTGTGGATTGGATTGGAACATCCCCTTACTCTTGAAGGTGATTTATTTGCTAGGCGCCAAACAAGAGAGAGAGAGAGAGAGAGAGAGAGAGAGATCTGTACCTTTTGGATGCAAGATTTTGGGCTGGTTCTGATCTCTGGTCGAATATAATTGGGGACACTAGGATATATCTCGTGTAAATTACATATTAGACCATATAGTTTGTTGTCAGTGTCTCAGATTACTCATCGTACTTAATACTATTTTCACTTTACACCCTGAGAGACTTCTAGTTGGATTATTGTTTCTTATCCTTGTTGGCAAATTACTTATATCGTTGCGTTCTTGTAAACTTATAAGTCTAGAATTTATTTTAATATTTTTTACTTTTTATTTAGTTTTTCGTTATAATTTTTTGCATTAATTATCTGTCTTGACAAGAAGAGTTTACAAAGTACAAAGTTATGACAAAAAACAAAAAAAAAAGTTATCAAAGCTGTCTTATTTGTTTAAAGTGTCGTCTTATTTGAATTTTTCCAACATCGGTCTATACTTTTATACTTTTTTGATTCATCTCGTTAAGACGAGCGATTAACACCAAAAACTACAACGAAAAGCTTAAAAAAAGTTAAGAAAAATTAAAAATACCATAATAAATTTCAGACTTATAAGTTTATAAAAATGCACTATTTTCCAACCGCTCATATTTCAGGATATAATTCTCTCATTTCTCAAAAACCTGAGTTTAAATGTAAGAATAAAATGCTCAAAACTCGACAGACCGCGCACACTCTTTAGTGGAGTTCATATGCATTTCGTACACAACGTTGCTACTCACACAGCAATTATGCACATATTGTAGTGTGGGGCTCAATACCAGTTCCATACAAACGATCCGTGCCGTTTAGTTAATGTAAAATATTTTTTCAAGGATCCTTACAAAAAAATGGTTCAATCCAATACATATAAGTGCGCAATTCAATCATTTAATTTTTTATTAGGAATTCAGGATAATGAAAACAAAGTATAGCAAGTTTTAAGGTGTTTATGAGACCTGCAGATGGGTGTCTTTTCCTTTTTTGTTTTGTGTCTTTCTCTAGGGTAAAAGTAGCAAATGAGCCAAACAATTAATCGTCGATCAATTTTTGCCAAAAAAAAAATATGGAAGTACCAAATAGGCTAGGTGTATATTCAGCTAGACATCTAATCGAACACCAGGCCGGCCTATCACCTGATGGTTTGAAACCACAAACCAAACAGCCATAGCACTTTCATCTTGAGGAAAACCGCATGGGTTGTAGTGCTATCAAAGGAACATGCTTTCAGAAATATATATATATATATATATATATATATATATATATATGTGTGTGTGTGTGTGTGCGCGCGCGCGCGTTCAGTATTGAACAAAATAGATGAATGCAAAAATTGTTGAGAAGTTGCTACAGAGAAAGAGGAAGAAATTTGCTTTTACAATAGTTAAATGAGTGACACCTCAAGCTCAAGAGAAACTCTAATTTTTCATTTAAGCTTCAGCCAGAGGCGGCGATTATAGGAAACTTAGTTTTAATTAATCGTTCTATTGCAGAAGGTGAAGGTGGACAATATATATAGGCGGCCGTGATGGCTTTCTTTCTCTTTCTTTTTCCAAGGAGCTGTCAACATTGCCGGTTACCAATTGGGTGACCAACGGCAGTACATTCTGGCGTTGAGACAGTGGAGGAATGCAGATGCGGGAAGAAGAGGTTAGGCAGTTGCTTAGGAAGAGGGTACTTTGGTCTTTTAAGACCTGCTGCAGGAGAAACCGCCCAACTGCCTCTCTTTTAATAGGCAGTAGATGCATATTGATTCAAACGCGCGTTGCTCTAATAGAGGACTAGTCACAGCTATCAACCAATTTTGTAATAACAAACCAGATACTAAAATTGACACATAATTAATAATTGCCAAGTATACAGCATGCCAAATAACACGTTGGACCGCCACTTTTGAAACCATAATTGCAACCACATTTAGAGATATTGGCTTGCAAAGAAGAAACTGTGATTGATAACATTTTTTTCATTTCATAAAGCAGGATATTTTTCACTATGATAATATTCTGACATAATGAAGCTTTCAGCAGGCCAAGCGTCGAACAAGCTAGCACAAAGAAATCTAGATCAGCACATGGAGGGGGTTTGTCCTTGAAGCTGCACAAGAAGATTTAGAAGACCAGTTAACGCACACATATACTAGCGTCATAACCGCGTTATTCGCACTAGTCTCGTGCCCTCGTGGGACAGTTGATAAAGATTCAGCCAAGATTTTCTATTAAGAAGTGCACACAAGTAATTATCAATGCCATAGATGCTAATAATAAAATAGGCCTCTGGTCACGCCCATGTATGGATTTAGCAAACATTTCATCGATGAAACTAATACACTCTTGCATCATGCAATAGAGAACCAACAGTTTATTGTAATGGAAATACTTGCTCTGCAATCAATCGGCAGAGATATAGTTGGTGTTCAACAAATGATGTACGTACAGATGGCGGTCAACCATAAGGGGGTTGGGAACAAGGCCACCACAATCATTTTCAGATTAGTTAGCTACAGGAATGACATAAGGTGGGACAAGTGACAGCAAAATATAAATATGTTAAGGAGTAAAAATATAAAAAGTCACCTCCCACCAAGCGCAGTTTCATAACAGCCCTAAGACAGGAAGGCATAGTGGAATTTCAAAAACCTCGGGGTAGGTGTTAAGTTACCAAAAGAAAATAGTGTGAAAAGTCATATCTCTCTCTCTCTCTCTCTCTCTCTCTCTCTCTCTCTCTCTCTCTCTCTATATATATATATATATATATATATATATATATATATATATATATATATATATATTACTCAAGTACCCAAACCAATGAAGAACAAGTAGTAAACATCTCTTTCTAAGAAACTGATGACCCGATTGACATAACCTTAGCAATCCAGAGTAAGCAATCTGAAGATGCAATACATGTAAGAGGAGTGTGTGTACAGTGTTTAGCAAGACATTTTAGACAAGGAACCACAAGAACTTTGCATAGATTGAGTAATTAGAAGGATAAAGAATCCAATGAAATTGGTACATCTAACTGTTTGAATGCATAGCAGAAAGTCTTATCTTTTTTTTTTTTGTTTTTTGAACTTCAGAAAGGCTATCTTAACTAAGTCCAGAATCAATGTTCGAACAGACAACTAAAAAAGTATCATCATTCATTATCCAAAAGGCCAAAGGTTTATGAAGGAATCCTTCTCTTTTGCTTACAAGGGGTTCTGTTTGAATGCATTGCAGAAAGGCTATCTTTCTTCTTCTTTTTGAACTTCAGAAAGGCTATCTTAATAAAGACCAAAATCGATATTCAACCAGACAACCTAAAAAGTATCGTAATTCAAAATCCCAAAAGGCCAAAGGTTTATGAAGCAATCCTTCTCTTTTTCTTACCAGGGGGGTTCTCTTACATAGTCCGCGCCTTCTAAGTAGAATGGACACAACATGGAACAACAAGTAAGGTGGGCACAACACCAATACGTACTAGCAGTTAAACCTGTGAAGAGGAGTTCTTACATACAAACCAATTTTAGAAACTTTGCAGCAAAAAGCAAACTTGATGTGATTAAGCTGACGAACCTGCAACATAGTTCAAGGAACCTCTTCCATGTCTTCAACACATAAATTCCCATGCTTCACCCAGTAATAAGTAAATGCAATGCCAGATTTCAATGGCACTAGTTGTTATCTTTATTGTCACCAATGACCATTGTAATCATGATGCCTATTGTAATGTAATGTAACGGGTGGAACTACAGAAAGTTCAACGGAAAAAAATCAACAAAGGATGCGCAAGCACTCATAGGCATAGATCTTAACTTAATAGACTTAAATCTTAGACACAAAATATTAGCTCCTTTTGTTAGGGAACGAGATAACCTTCATAGAAACACAATAAATACGACTTTAATTTTGGAAACAAAATAGCAGTGAAAATGCAAATGAGTAAAATATAATGCGGAGATATGCTACCTAAAGAATGAGGTAAACTCCAAAGAAACACGGGCACCACAAGTCAAAATCGTACTCACGCTTGACACTGGGATTGCGAAGTGTCAGTTATCGAAACTCCTTGGACATGGGTCGACCACATCATTTCATTTTCCTATAGAAATGTTGAGGACACAAAAATTAGGATTGTAAAGCCATGTACTAAGATGCTTGAGCACATTCATTTAATACCTGAGCTGAAATCTCTGCTCAAGCTTGGTTTGAAAAGCAATCGAACGAACTTTAGCAAAGTCTTTACATAATAGGGCAAAGTACGGATTACCTCCCTCAGTTTTGTCCATTTGGCAGATAACCTCCCTGGGTTTCATTAATGACCACATCGCCCCCCTATGGTTTTGGAGTAAAGTGCAACTCCTAACTCCGTTAACGGCAAGAGTAAAAAGACCATGCTACCCTTTTGCCTTTACTCTCTTAACACGTTGACAGAGAGAGTGAGAGAGAGATGGCTATGGAGATTTGGGGCAAACCATGTCCGAGTGACAACATTTGGGGCAAGCCAGATTCTCATAGTCTTCAATCCTTACAATCTTACTTCACCTCCTCCCTCCAGGGGGAGGGCTCCAGTCCACGGCAAAAGGGAGAGGCGAGGTTCCATCGTGACGGTGCCTCGAAGGACTCGCCTTCTTCTTCTTCGGCATTACCGGCGGCGGTGGCCTATCGTCGTCGTCATTGGCTTTTGTGAAATTGTAGAGAATTTGAAACGGAGAATGGGATAAGGATCCGACGAATGACGGAACGGAGAATCTGAAATTGTAGAGACCCGGCTCCAATCTGTACATGTTCATCTCCGCTTATCTGGAAATCTTCTCTCTCCTCTTGTCCTTCCCAGCCCTAGTTTCGATTCAGAGGTGAAATCAAAATCAGCTTAATGTCTAGGTTTTTTTTGTTCAAATTAACGACGACAATTTTGATATTTCCTTGAGTTTTTTATTTTCTGAGACTACATGGAACAAAGAAAGGGGCTGTTGGGTGGCGGTGGTCATCGTAGTGGGTGGTCGGCAGTCTCATGGAATAAAGAAAGGGATTGGGTGGTGGTGGCGGTGGTGGGTGTGGTTTTTACAGTGGAGGAGAAGGAAGAAGGTGAAGAGAAGGATATTATTGTCATTTTACAGTTAATTTCAATTTTCCCTTTTTTTTTCCCTTCCCACTAACAAAAAAAAGGCGCGTGTACCCTACTTTCTGTTAATATAGACAGAAAATCCAACGGTTGCACTTTACTCCAAAACCACAAGGGGGTGATGTGCTCATTAATGAAACCCAGGGAGGTTATCTGCCAAACGGGCAAAACTCAGGGAAGTAATTCGTACTTTGCCCTACATAATATTCAAGCTCAGAACAGCTTGACATGGAATATATCATTTGACAAATAAAGAATGGAGCCAAAGCAAAAAACATGAACTTCAGGTTTAGAAAAAGTAAAATTAACTTCTGAAAAAGAGAGAAAAATGAAGCGTAGAATAACACGTGCAAACACATTCCTAAGATATGGGTAAGAGATAACCCAAGTTGCCCATCCTCCACCTTCAAAAGATTGCCAATTGAAAGGTCCTTAAAGGATGAGCCCATTGACATTCGGAAGAAGACAATAGTGGATCCACGACTATTGAACAACATCTTACTACATACCACTAACAAACATTGTAAAAGTTTACAAGGCAATGTTGGTGTACGTCAATTTTACAATAGTATATAAAAAGGCATTGTACAATACTATATAACAAATATTTCAAGTCCACCACCACCCTTGTCCTTTTATTAATTTCTTTTCACATCCAACTAAATATGCAGGGGCGGGCCTGCCATATAGTAGGGCATAGTCACAAAAGCCAAAAATGAACCCAACGGTGTTGTTGGGTCTATTTTGGCCTCTTTCATTCTCAATTGGATGATCAATACTACGTATTTAATTTTAAGATATTAATCTATTATTTTCAAGACAAATGATTGTAAAACCATATTTTACCTTCAGAAGTAGTCAAACTCTCAGTTTCCCTGGCTTCAGCTTCATTGCCAGTTTCATGGCTATATCTAATGAGAGTCTCTTCCAAATTATACCCAAAAGATTATGAGGATGCAGAGCCTTTGTGATTACAGAACATAAGCAAGCAAATTGTAATAACTGCATTTTTGTAAATCAAATTGTGGGTTTATTAATACTTTATCTTAGAATAACAAGAAAAGGTTTGGGATTTGATTTATGAAATCTAGATAGATATTGACTATGGAGGCACGTGAAATGCAAGCGAACCATTTGGTGAGGTGACAACATAGCATGCTAAGCTACTTATGAGATTCACACATGCACAAAAGAAAGAAGGATTACGTTAGAAAATAAGGGGGTACGATCAAACTTACTTTGTTTGGTGTTAACTCTAAAGGTCGGCTTCCATTCTTCATTAAGATCGATCATTTCTCTTAAAAATCATCCACAACTTGTCCACGGGCTATTTTTTAGTTTCAAGTTTCATAATCCGCACCAATAAACTAGCAACTTCATTTCCTTCTTTAGGAATATGACAAATATCATAGTCTTCGGACGAGTTAGGGGAAGGTTCCTGTAATCATCCCAACGTTTTGTTGGAAAGGGGACTCTCCACAAGGCATTCGCTACCCTATTGCAGTCCATTTCTACAGGTAGTTTATCATATCTTTGTACTATTGCTTCATTAATTGCAAATTCAAAAGCCATAAATTCTGCATAACCAGGGCAATGAACATCTTCAAATTGCTTTCTTTGATACCCCTTAACTCTACCCTTGGAACATGTGAAAACGATCACACCTACACTAATGACTCCCCCCTCTATTTCCTCAAATCCAGCGTCGCAATTTACTTTAATCCACTCATCATGTGGACGTTAGGTGATCTGCGCAATTACAGAGTCAACTACCTGCCTGTTAAAGAGCTCAATTGCGCGGATCACCCAACGCCGCCCATAAGATGAGTGGATTAAAATAAATTACGACTCTGTATTTGAGGAAATAGAGGGGGAATCATAAGTCTAAGTGCGATCGGTTTCACATGTTCCAAAGGTAGAGTTAAGGATATCAAAGAAAGCAGTTTGAAGATGTTCACTGCCCAAGTTTTATAGAATCCATGGCTTTTGAATTCCCAATTAATGAAGCAATAGTGCAATAATATGATAAACTACTTATAGAAATGGACCGCAACAGGGTAGTGAAGGCCTTGCGGGGAGATTCCCCTTCCAAACAAAACGACACGATGATTACATGAACCTTCCCCTCAAGTCGTCAAAAAATTATGAGATTTATCATGTTCCTAGGGAAGAAAATGAACTTGCTGATTTATTGGTGCAGATTACAAAGCTTGAAATTAAGAAACAGCCCGTGGACAAATTGTGAAAGATTTTTGAGAGAATGACCGATCTTAATGAAGAACGGAAGCCGAACTTCAAGGTTAACACCAAACAAAGTAAGTTTAATTTTTCTACCCTAATTTTTAACGTAACTCTTCACTTTTCCTTTTTTTTCATTTTTCTATTTGTTCACTTGTGAATCTCATAAGTAGTTTGTCACCTAACATGTCATGTTGTCAACTCACCAAACTATTTGGTTCACTTCCATTCCACGTGCCTCCATGGACAATCTATATCTAGATTAACACAAATCCCAACGTTTTCCATGTTACTCCAAGACAAAGTATTAATAAACCCACAATTTGATTTCAAAACATGTGGCTATTACAATTTGTTTGCTTATGTTTTGTAATCACAGAAGGTCTGCATCCTCGTAATCCTTTGGGTATCATCTGGAAGAGGCTCTCATTAGATATGGCTATGAAACTGGCAATGAAGCTAAAGCAAGGGAAACTAAGAGTTTGACTACTTCTAAAGGTAAATTACGATTCTAAAATCATCTGTCTTGAAAATAATAAATGGATATCTTAAAATTAAATACTTAGTTTTCATCCAATTGACTATGAAAGAGGTCAAAAATAAACCCAACAATACAGTTGAGTTCATTTTTAACTTTTGTGCCTATGCCCTACTATATGGCTGGCCCCTGCATATATTAGTCGAATGTGAAAAGAAATTAATAAAGGGCAAGGGTGGTGGTGGTGGACTTGAAATCTTTGTTATATAATATATTTTTTATGAGTCGAGTCCTGTGAGCTACAAGTGTCATGATAGATCTGAAATAATTGAATTTTGCACATATACAATAGGGAAATGATATTGACGCTCCAAAAATTGATGCAGGCACTCCAAAAACAAAGAAAAGTGGCTTTGAAGTTGCACTGATTTTGGAGTGTCTGCATCAATTTTTGAAGTGCCAATATCATTTCCCAAACAATATTGCTAAGACGTAAGATATGAAATAATCAACTCTAGTGATCTAAGGCTTGGGACTTAGGGGTTCACTCCCTTCTAAGGTCTCAAGTTCAAAACCTCTTTAGGTGCTATCAATTCCTCTGGCCAGTCCATACGGAACTTTACTCAAAGTCTCAAACTTTAATTTTGGATTTTGGTTCCCACAAATGGGTGCACATAAGCTGGCCCAAACACCTAAGTTATAAAAAAGAAAAAGAAAAAGAATACATGAAACAATCAAGCAGATAGACGATTCTATACATTTCCAGGACTTACCCATGTCGATCTCAAGGGTTCCCTCCTCCATGTCAAAGTTTTTTGTCGCTACACCCATAATTCAACCTCAAATAAAAAGAAAAATTGCTAAAAAGAAGGGTCCAAATGTAAAATACTCCTAAATATACGTTGAATGGATTGGATCATGGTGTGTGGATTGAATTGCAAGATTTTGAGCTGCCTCTGATTTCTGGTCGAATATAATTGGGGGCACGAGCATTTATCTTATGTAAATCACATATTAGACCATATAGTAGTTTTTTATCCGTGTCAGCAAATTACTCTTACTTTTTTTTTGAACGGCAATCACTCCTCGTACTTAATACATCCTGAAACTTCTAGGTTCCGTTTGTTTTGACGTAAAAAAAAATTTACTGAGAAAAATATATTTCATGTAAGTGTTTGGTGCAACAATTACAAAAATTTACCATAACAAAAATTCTCCACCAGATAGTTGAGATTAAAAATTCAATTTTTACAATCATGCGAGATCACTACCCACTTGTAGAGAGACTAGGTGAGATGTGACGTGCAAGGCACGTCTGTCATGCCCATTGAGAAGAGAACGATGAATATTTATGGAATTGTACAAGTAGTTTAGTCCAGTAAATGTAAGTGAAGTCAACTATCAGAAAATAAAGAGACAACAAAACTAATGGCATAAAACCTTTTGATTCAACATTCCTCTAACCTCCTGCCTTAACCCATTAAGTTTAAAAAAATGTCTTCAACCCAAGACTAATGTCCTGCACAGTAACAATAAGTTTACAGATGTAGCCATGGCACTCACATACTTAAAACTTCAAAGCAAGTGCAATTCGACATTACTGTGCAATTATCCTCACTAACATTCCTATGCTGAGCCCTATAACCAACCATTTCACTGTAAGAAATTACTGGTTTTATTTTGAGTAAACAAAGAGAGGCCCTAAGGAAAAAGCAACCACACTATTATTTTCAGCAAAGATGTATTAAGGCTCCGTTTGTTTGGACGTATTTTACATATTTTACAATGTTTGGTTGTTAAAATTGCCGGAAAATAATTTTTTGGGGAAAATCTTTTACACTCTTGGGGGTAAAATGATTTACCATGGGAAACCCGGTAAGTTGTTTTCCCTTTTCCATTCTGTTGTCCCATTCCACGGGGACCACGACCACCTTCTAATTCCTAACACTTACCGCTCCATTATCTGTTCAGATGTTCCTCACTGCATGTCTCTCTCTCTCTCTCTCTCTCTCTCTCTCTCTCTCTCTCTCTCTCCTGCACACACCAATTTTTGTTCTCTCTCTCCAAACATCAACTACTCACATGCTAGGCCAATGGATGAGCTATTGTCTATTTTTTGTAAAAAAATTTATTGAAATTTAACCAAACACCGGAAAATAAAAGTTTAAAGTTTATTTTTAAAAAAAATATTTTAGATGAAAAACATTTTACATTGTAAAATATTTTACATCAAACAAACGGAGACTAAGCACCCACAAATCAAGGAATAAGTGCTTGACAATTCTACGAAACATAATCTTTACACAAACCAATAATTAGTCAACAAATATATGTACAGCTATAAGTTTGCACCACGTCAATCGTGCAACCTTTCCAATCAAACTGCTGTACCAAACAGTGATAGAGGACATTGAGGTGGCTAATTGTTTTTATTAGGAGTTCCAAAGATATCATGGCACTTACAAAAATCCTTTGTTTTCTTCGAAATGCTTATAAATCATGAACCTTAAATCATTCATATACACACTCATCAGTACTCAGTAATGCTTCCAACATGAAAAAAGTTGTTTTAAGAACAACAAACATTCATCAAGGAGCAAATATACGATCCCTTTTCCGCAAGAAAGAAAAATTTGAGACTCAATCTTGGTTACAATCTTACAGCATTCATTGTACAGCCACTTTGAGCAAAAATCTAAAGGATAACTTAACTTCACATACCTCAATTTTCTCAAACAGCCCAACAACAAACAGCAAATGTTTCTTAAGAAACTCTTTCGCCCGACTATCTGAATTAACTCGACTGACAGATTCACCCGTTTTCTTGCCCAAATCACAATTTCTTGCCTACAACAAACCAATAGAAAACCAAAGTTGAATTCTTTATATCCCACTAAATAGACAAAGAGAAACATTATCCATTCGCAGAGACATACAAATATTCAAACGCAGATATGTAACATAGGTTATGTATTTGAATTACTCAAACTTGAATTAGAGTTAAAAACCAACCAAATCTCTCTCCACTTCCTTTGTTCAAACTCATATCCATTTGAGTAGCACTCATTGTTCTCAAATCAAGGGGGCATTCTTTGAAATTTCCAAGGCAAAACTTGTCACTTAAAAGCCTACTACTCGTCAAGCCTTTACTTACACTTATGCTTAAAACTGGATTTTTCCTTTGCAATGGTTCTTATCAAATGAAACTTTTACCCAAGTGGGTATGTGAGAACTTAAAAAACCACTAGCGGGGGACACTACATTTTTTTCCCTTCATGCGTAGGTCAAGAAATTCTATAAACGGAATAAGGGCTATGAAACCGCACCCACCCCCCACCCAAATGCTTCTATTCAGGGGTGCTAACAAGGCAGTTAGCCGACCCCGGCTTGGGATTTTTAACTCCCTACGATATCCCGGTGGCCAAACAAAATAAACACTATTTTCACCAAAACGAAAACAGCGGAAACTTCAATATCTAACGATTTCCACTAAAAGAGCTGCAGAATAACAAATCGCAAGGCAAAACGATGAGAACTCGTAACTCTTTCGCACGAGAACCTGAAAACCCTAAACACCCAAACCACAGCCAGAAAAATGGGAACAACATGGTATTTTAGAACACACCAAAGCAAACAACGGAAACAGTAATCTTCCAGCTGGAACTAAGTTAGCTTCACTTCCACACGAACGATCTGGAAGCAGTGGGAAAATCTCCGTAACGGAAAAACAAAATTGCTAATCGAAACCCACACCGATGAAGAACTTACCCAGCGACGACGACGATCTTTGTCGGACCAGCAATAACTGGGCTTACCTTCGCCGGAACCAACGAAGACGAGGGCGGAGGAATACCGAAGCTGTTGGAGATGCTCTTGCGATTACGAGGGCGGTGCAGCTCGCCCAAAACACAGAGTCTCTCTCTCTCCCTCGCTCTCCCTCTCTCTGTAGATATAACTTCCACTCCTAGATGTATAGAGTGAGAAGTAGAACCAGCGCGAAGGGAGGAATTGTTGAGAAGGTCAAAAATGTTTTCAGCCCTGTTTGGAACCTATGGAAAGTAAAAAGAAAAGAAAGGAAAATAAAAAATTTTCTTCAGGAGTTGTTTGGTTCTTATCTAAACAAAAGGGAAAGAAAATAGAAAGGAAAGGAAAAGAAAGTTCTGGAGTATATGACGAGGAAAATGAGAAATGCGCCGGAATAATTTTTGAAGAACCAAAATTTGAACTCTCCCGCTAAATCAGAATTCAAAAATCTCTGGACATTATATAGGTGTGAATCACAAAGGCATTCCTCCCATCTCTATAAAAGGTTCTCTCTCTGTTTTACAATATGATCTCTTTTTTCTCATTGGTTCTTCATCTACATGCATCTACTTGATGCCTGATTGAATTCAAAATACTCAATTCCTTTGAGCATTTTTTTTACTATCAGGTTATTGTTTAAATGTTTGAACCAATTTCCCTAAAATATTTTAGGTCAAAATCAAAATAGATAGAGTCTTAGTTTTTTTTTTTTATTAATAAAGATGGGAATTGGGCGGGGCGGGTTGGATGAATAATACTCCCGTTTCCGACTTGTTTTCTAATGGGGTGGAGTTTGAGCAGAGAAAAGTGGGAGATGTTGGGATCGGAATAATTTGGATCCCATTCACCGTTATAATTTTCATTGTTTTCATTCTTAAGAGGGTTGCATTAGAAAAGTATAGATTAAAGAGAGATAATAGTTAGAGTAAAAAGATAAAATTAAAGAAATGAAATACTAATTTATTACGTGGTGTTTTTCTCTTGTTATGTTTAAATAAGTGAAATCTATATAGATATGTAAATACGAAAATAGTACTTAACTACCATTATAGGGGCCAGGTCGGGTTAAAACGGGGTAGGGAAAGCAAATACTACCCCACCCCCATTTTCTTCTCAGATCAGTGAATACCAGCTCGAATGGTGATGGGGATCATGATCAGAGGTAGAGATGTGACAGGAAATTGTCAATCCCTTTAATTTAGAAACAATATCAACCTTCCATACATGAATTTCCTCTCACGGGAATTGATAAACCATTCGATAGAGAACTCACTTTAATTCCGATAAAACAAAAACAGAGTACTCAGTTAATTTAACAACTAACCAAAAACAATTTTGCCGGTAAAAAAAAAACTAACCAAAACAAGATCCAAAAATTTGAGAAAAATCTTACTGAAAACATGGTTTTAGTGTTTTTATCAAAAGAAATCATTTTACTTACCACTAATATTTTAGTCTTACTTGCCATGTTTATTGTGACCAAAACTTAACACTAAACTCGTTCCCACTCAAAGGGATAAAAATCATTTTACTAACTGTTATAGCTTGTACTTTATTGGTTAAATACAACTTTCAAAACTTGTATATGAGTCTGGATGGTCTCTCCACTCATTGCCAATTAATTTTGAGTTGGGCATAGTATCAGAGCTAGACTGTTGAAGGCTTTTGGACAAAACTCTCTTGATTGGTTGCTCCGTTGTTTATACCTTAAGAGCACCTTGTTTTGTTATTTGTTGAGATCCCTATGTCATGGATCATTTGTTTACCTCTCCACGTGCGGGTTTGTGGTGTTGGTTAATTACAAAACCTCCACAACTAGTATATAAGTCTGAGCAGCCTCTTCACTCATTGTCAAATTTTGAGTTGGATGCTTTAACACTTACCACTCAATATTGTCTTTATTTTTTAATACATTGTGAATATTTTCAGTGTTACACTAATTTTATAGTTTATGAAACACAAAATGCCAATGTACTCATTTGCTATATAAAGCAGGATTTGAAAAGGTGAATACTGCAATAGAGGATATCCTCCACAACATTTTCATACTTTGTATTTTAAGCATCAAATTCTCTTCCCTCAAATAGAAGGAAAAATTAGAAAATTTAAACTAAATAGAGAAACAAAAAATGGGTTCGAGATGCCCTTGAAAATTTGCTAGTTAAAAAAAAAGAAAAGAACCCCTCTCACAACCTACAAGCTAAGTCACATAATCCTTCAAAATATTTTGCACTCCAACTCTCAATCCTCGCTTTTGCAGATTTAATAATTTGGGATATGTATATTCTAAAACACTTTCATGCTCTTGCTTAAGCACGCGCAGAAGAATTTTGCGACTTTTAGACTACAAGCCTACATATTAACGTAAAAACAAGTGGACTAATTCTATTCGGTTTGGGTTTTGAAGAAGGTTTTTGGAGAGTAATGAGTGAAGAAAAATATATAGAAATTTTTTATCAAAAACCGTGTCTAGAGATTTTGAAACCCCAAACGAACAAGGCCGCCAGTTGGCTGAGTTCCCTCTTGAAGCCAACATTTTTTCACCCAAAAAAAATAAAAAAGAGACCAATAGCGGTCACTGGTTTTACATTCGTCGTGTGATACTTGTATGTTACTACATCCTTCGAGGTTTCCTAATCCGAGCCCAACAAGGTTCATAACTCAAACCCAACTGGGTTTCACTTAAAGAAAGTATTTCCATATATAGACACAGAGACAACAAATATACATGCATACCCACAACGCTCGATTCAATACCCTGTGGCTGTCATTACGAGAGAGAGAGAGAGAGAGAGAGAGAGAGAGAGAGAGAGAGAGAGAAAGAGAGAGAGAGAGAGAGAGATGGTGAGTGTGAATGAAGCAGTGCAAAGCCTTAATGTTCGTGTATTCAAGTGGAACGAGGAGGTTCAGAACGTCGAATCGTCACAAGGATTGTTCCTGTTCCGCGTCAATGAAAATTTACGAAATTTTACTTTAAAACGACCTGAGTTATTGTCAGTGTTTGAGCTCGTAAACTTATCAAATCGAGACTCCATCAAAGAGCTGGTTTCTCAGGCCATTGAAAGCAGAGAAGACTACTTGGACGACACGATTGCCAAACTGAGAGAAGCTATATCCGGATACCTGCTCGGTTGCTTCGACTTCAACATCCAACCACTGCCTTCCATGAAAAAACCCATACTCGTTATTGTAGTAGATGTTGCCATATCCGAAAGGACAAACGGTGCAAGGAAGAGGCACTTACCGTCCGACTTTTCATCAGAGAGACAAGAAACAGAAGATTCTCGTGACGATGCTTCAAAAAAAGATTCTTGTAACGATGCTTCAATAGGTTCAGAATCCGTAAAGAAAAGAAAAGTTGGGGATGCTAGGGCTTATAAGAGGGAAATAAGGTCTCGGATGCAACAGAGGAAATTGTCTGATCAAGAACAAGTTGAGATTCGGGATATTTTGAGGTCGTGTTTGGAAGAACCAAGAGCTTCTACGATAATTCCAATAGTTGCTGGGGAACCTAAGGGGCTTAGTCAAGTTGAGGTTGTGGTGAAAGAGAAGGAATTTGCTGGTCGTGAATTGGAAGATGTGTGTTCGATATGTTTGGACGCGATATTACGGGGGATGACGGTCGCAAAATCTCCTTGTTCACATATCTTTCACAGAGATTGCTTGTTCCGGTGGCTGCCAAAGGATAGTCGCTGCCCCTTGTGCAGATCTATTTGTGCTACCTTGGTACAGTCATAGTTTGTTCTTAGTTTGGGTGATACCGTGATGGGTATCAAATTTTTATGTAGTTGGCTCGTTTCAATCTTCCTTCGCATTAAATTTTCTTCTCTATTGTTGTCTATCAATTCATGCATTCGTGTTAACAATATCAGCACACTGTTAACATCACTCAACAAAAAAAAAAAATCACTCAACAAAGATTCAGGTCTGTTCACCAAGGGAAAAAATGTTATGCCTACCTCTATCAAATTAGTTTTTCAAAGGATTCTCATTTAATGGGATTGTCTCCATTCATCAATGTTAAGTTTCTCCTATCCAGCAGCACTTCATAATATGGATCCCAGAGACGTATAATATGAAGACACTGGTTACCAGCACCCATAGAAATATATGTTTCTTCTGTGCCCTTATGATTTGTACGAACAAAATCCAAGCACAAAAAAAGGTCATGAATAAAATAGCAAGCAACGCCAGTTTCCAGTACCCACGTGGAGAACGTAAATACAGGGAGGTTATTAGTTGGTTTAAATAACCAACTTAAAGATCACTGTACAATGCTTAGCACGAAGTCAAGTAAGTGCGAGAAATCTGGTCATCGGGATTGAGACAAATGACAATTTTATTGAGGGTCAACAGAACCTGGTATTCTAAAGAGCCCAATAAACCATCTGACTAGCAATCCATGCTCTGTAATGTCATTGTCCCCTCAACCTGCAAGAAGACCAAACCAACTGAAGTTCAAATAAAACTCGTGTGGAGTGAGTAGCTTATGAGAATTAGTCAGGAACTATAACTCAAGAGGAAGTTCATGTGAAATAAATTTAAGCGTGTATTTCAAGACTAACTTTGTGCAAAAGTTCAGTGCAAAATATAGGAGCAAGGGGTATTCCCCCAGAAACCAATAATCGACTGCACCACAAAGCCTCACCACAAGACTAAATGTCCCAGTAACACCAGAACCTTAGACCAGCCTAAGGTTTAGAAGCAGAACTAGGCAAACCAAAACCACTAGGCAGTCAAGTCAGGCCCTGGCCGCCTCTACCATCTTGAAACTGAGAAAACAATAGTAGAGATTTGCTAAACCATGCAAATAACCCCATTCTTATCAGTTTTTGGCGCCTGCCTCCAGGTGCCAAATCTTCCACAACATTCAGTAAATTGTCTCATGACTATCTTTCAAGATTTTCACAGAATCCTTCACCATTTTCTGGTGGCAATAAGTTGCTAAGTAAACCCAACTGGAAATCACAGATCTGGATTGCTTATTTATGCAGCTGAGTGGCCTGATCTAATTTTCACAATGAATTCCAGATCGAAGTCATATGATCATTAGGGTTATAATCACATCTTTCTCATGAGACAACACCATGATAGGCAGAAGAGTTGCTGTTATAAATGGAAAGAAAAATCAAAAGAAAAATGCTATATGGCACCGGTTCTTCTGTCACCAATTTGTATAATTGCCTACTTGGCGCAAGCTCCGCCCAGACCCGCTCATGACATCCATAGGATTGGCTCCAGGTTGGAAATAAAATTACGAAAATCATATATTGCCACGTCCCCCTAGTTATATAGCATGGAAAGACAAAATGTGGTGATATATATCATAGGTCAGGTAAAATCTTACCTACCATGGGTGTAAAAGATTCAATTTGTTGAAGGAGTAGAAATTCAATCAGTAGTTCCTGTAAGGCAGAATGAGCAGACGAATGGAAACAACTCCAGTTGCTTCATCCACAAACATTAGGGGACAACCCCATTTGCTTCATCCACAAGGACCACTTAACAGCCTCGGAAAAAAAATATTATTCCTTTGCAGCACAGTGAGAATGTTGCTATACGTCCTTGTATCGGGTTCTATCCCATTTTTTCTCATTTGCTTCACCAAGCCCAAAGTGTCTTCAACCATTCCTGCTATTCCATACACCTTTATCAACGTGTTATAGCTGCACAAATCTGGCTCAATACCAGATTCTTTCAATTCCATCAGCACCTCAGCTACTTCTTCAATCCACCCTTGCTCTCCATATATGTTAATCATGATGCTGTATGTATAGCGATCAGAAGCACAACCCGATTCCCTCAATCTCTGCAAAACACTCCGAATTTCTCCATTTCTGCATTACCACCAGTAAAAGCAGAAATACTTGGGTGATGAAGTTCTGTTCAACCGACAACTTCTGTTCGGACCATAAATTCCGAACAAATTATATAATGTTAAAGCCTTATTTTTTTTGGCTGATTAGAGCAAGTTCATTCATTTGTGTCAAAATGGCCAAAGTGTTTTTAGTTTGCTATGGCGTTAAAAAGTCAAGAAATCGCCATGATGTTGCACCTGTTTGGTGCTATTTCGGTACAATCTCAAATTCCAACATCTAGGTCCAGAAAATAGAAAATAATTCCCAGCAAGTCTCATCTAATTAATGAAACACTAAAACCCTAAACTCTGAAAGTGTCTAACCCCTAGGGCATCCTATGAAAGTGCCTAAACCCTAGGGTACCCTATAAAAATTTCTAAACCGTTGGGGTAACCTATGAAAGTGCCTAAATCGCTAAAATCGTATAATAATAAAGTGTACCCTAAAACCCTTATGAAAGTGCCTAAAACTAAACCCTGGGGGCTCTATGTAAGCGCCTAAACCTAAACCTAGGGTACCATAAACCCCAGGGTATCCTAAATCCTAAAACCCGAAAGTACCCTAAAACCATAGGGTACCCTAAAACCATAGGGTACCCTAAAACATAGCAAGAGGTAGTATTGTACGTCGAATATAAGACGTAGTATGTGACATATTTCGCGTGGTAGCAAGCTTTAATAGGCGTTTATGAGACTGCAGATGGGTGTCTTTTCCTTTTTGCTTTGTGTCTTTCATAAAGGTAAAAGTAGCAAATGAGCCAAACAATTAACCATCGATAAATTTTCGCAAACAGGGTTCTGTCATATGGAAGTACAAAATTGGGGGGAAAGATACATAAGCAAGGCATCACCTGATGGTTTGAAACCACAAACCAAACAGCTATCACACTTCCATCTCGAGAAAAAAACGCATGGGTCTTGGTGGAACTAATACATTACACAAACTTTCGTAGTGCTAACAAAGGAACATGTTATCAAAAAAACAAAAACAAAGAAACATGTTCAGGATCATGAGTGAACAAAATTGAGGAATGGGAAAATTGAGGAAAAGTTGCTATATAGAAAGAAGAAGAAATT
This sequence comes from Rhododendron mucronatum var. ripense, assembly GCA_019656295.1. Classification (NCBI taxonomy): domain Eukaryota; kingdom Viridiplantae; phylum Streptophyta; class Magnoliopsida; order Ericales; family Ericaceae; genus Rhododendron; species Rhododendron mucronatum. Next base: position 2,271,686 of record BPLT01000061.1, read on the forward strand.
TGGTTTTAATAGCTAAATGAGTGATACCTCAAGTTCAGAGAAACAATAGAAATTCGTATAAGCATCAGCCAGAGGAGTGATTATAGGAAACTTAGTTTTAATCAATCGTTTTATTGTAGAAGGTGAAGGTGGACAACATATATAGGCGGCCGAGATGGCTTTCTTTCTTTTTGCGGCCGAGATGGCTTTCTTTCTTTTTCCAAGGAGCTGTCAACATTGCCGGTTACCAATTGGGTGGCCGACAATATGCGGCGGTACATTTTCGTGTTGAGGCAGTGGAGGAAAGCAAATGCGGACAGAAGAGGTTAGGCTGTTGCTTAGGAAGAGGAGGGTACTTAGGACTTTTAAGACCTGCTGCAGGAGAAACCGCCCAACTGCCTCTCTTATAATAGGCACTAGATGCATATTGATTCAAACGTTGCTCCAATAGAGGACTAGTCACAACTATCAACCAATTTTGCAATAACAAACCAGAAACTAAAATTGACACCAAATTTAATAATTGCTAAGTATACAGCATGCCAAATAATACGTTGGACCACCACTTTTTAAACCATAATTTGCAACCACATTTAGAGATATCGGCTTGCAAAGAAGAAACTGTGATTCGTAAGTTTTTTTCATTTCAAAAAGCAGGACATTTTCACAATGATAATATATTCTGACAAAGAAGCTTTCATTATGTACCTGGAAAAACTTTCCCCAAGCAACACAAAAGTGCATCAAACACCAAGGACAACTAATTTCAATAAAAAATGTTCTATGGGCAGCGTATATATTGCACATACATAATTATGGTACTAGTATGGTAACGTACCTTCAGGTGTCAAACCCGAATCAGCTGTAGGAACAAATATGTTGAACTAATATAACTACGACTAGGTATGAAATTCAGCAGGCCAAGTGTCGAACAAGCTAGAAATGAGCCTCCAGAACAGCACACGGAGCGGGTTTGTACTTGATGTTGCACAACAAGATTTAGAAGATCAGTTAACACTTAACACACACATATACTAACGTCATAACCACGTGATTCGCACTAGTTCTTGTGCCCTCATGGGACTACAGTTGATAACGATTCGACCAAGATATTCTATTAAGAAGTGCACTCACGTAATTATCAATGCCATTGATGCTGATAATAAATAGGCCTCTGGTCACACCCATGTATGGATTTAGCAGACAACATTTCATCTATGAAACTAATACACTCTTGCATCAAGCAATAGAGAACCAACAGTTTATTGTAATCGAAATACTTGCTCTGCAATCAATCAGCAGAGATATGGTCGGTGTTCAAAAAATGACGTACGTAAAGATGTGGTCAACCATTGAGGGGGTTGGGAAGGTCACCACAATCATTTTCAGATTAGTTAGCTACAGGAATGACATAAGGTGGAAACAAGTGACAGCAAAATATAGATATGTTAAAGGAGCAAAAAATATAAAAAGTCACCTCCCACCAAGTGCAGTTTCATGACAACCCTAGGACGGCAAGGCATAGTGGAATTTCAAAAACCTCGGGCTAGGTGTAAGTCACCGAAAGAAAGAAGTGTGAAAAGTCACACACACACAAAATCACTCAAGTACCCAAACTAATGAAGAACAAGTAGTAAACATTTCTTTCTAAGAAACTGATGACCCGATTGACATAACCTTAGCAAACCAGAGTAAGCAATCTGAAGATGCAATACATTTAAGAGGAGTGCGTGTAAAATGTTTAGCAAGACATTTTAGACAATGAAACCACAAGAACTTTGCATAGGTCGAGTTATTAGAAGGATAAAGAATCCAATGAAATTGGTATATCTAACTGTTCGAATGCATTGTAGAAAAGCTATCCTTTTTTTCAACTTCAGAAAGGCTATCTTAACTAAGTCCAGAATCAATATTCGACAAGACAACCAAAAAAGTATCTCATTCATAATCCAAAAGGTACCAGGGGTTCTGTTTGAATACATTTCCAAAAGGCTATCTTTTTCTTTTTGAACTTCAAAAAGGCTATCTTAACTAAGTCCAGAATCAGAATCAATATTCGACCAGACAACCTAAAAAGTATCGTAATTCAAAAGGCCAAAGGTTTATGAAGCAATCCTTCTCTTTTGCTTACCAGGGGTTCTCTTACATAGCCCGTGCCTTCTAAGTAGGACGGATACAACATGGAACAACACATAAAGGTGGGCACAACACCGATACATACCAGCAGAGAGGAGTTCTTACATACAAACCATTTTTAGAAACTTTGCAGCAAAAAACAAAACTACTTGATGTTATTAAGCTGACGAACCTGCAACATAAAACTCAAACTCTCCTCCTAAAATAGTTCCAGGAACCTCTTCCATGTCTTCAACACATAAATTCCCATGCTTCACCCAGTAATATGTAAATGCAATACCAGATTTCAATGGCACTAGTTGTTATCTTTATTGTAATCATGATGCCTACTGTAACGTAATGTAACGGTTGGAACTACTTTCATTGCAGACAGTTCAACGGAAAAAAAAAAAAAAATCAACAAAGGATGCGCAAGCACTCATAGGCAAAGATCTTTACTTAATAGACTTGTTAAATCTTGGACACAATTTTGTTAGGGAACGAGGTAACCCCCATAGAAACACAATTAATACGACTTGAATTTTGGAAACAAAATAGCAGTGAAAATGCCAAGGAGCAAAATATAATGCGGAGATATGCTACCTAAAGAATGAGGTAACCTCCAAAGAAACACGGGCACCACAAGACAAAATCGTACTCACGCTTGACACTGGGATTGAAAAGTCAGTTATCAACACTCCTTGGACATAGGTCGAACACATTAATTCATTAGAAATGTCAAGGACATAAGGATTAGGGTTGTAAAGCCAAGCACAAAGATGCCAGAGCACGTTCATTTAATACCTGAGCTGGAATCTCTGCTCAAGCTTGGTTAAAAAGCAATCAAAGGAACTTTAACAGAGTTAAAAACATGAACTTCAAGTTCAGAAAAGTAAAATTAACTTGTGAAAAAGAGAAGAAAAAATTAAGCGTAGAACATGTAGCATAGAACATGTGCAAACACATTCCTAAGATATGGGTAAGACATAACCTAGGTTGCCCATCCACCTCCTTCAAAAGATTGCCAATTGAAAGATCCCTGAAGGATGAGCCCATTGATGTTAGGAAGAAGACAATAGTGGATCCACGACTATTGAACACCTTAAAGTCTTCTTGCAACAGACCACTGACAAACTATGTGAAAGTTTACGAGCTATGATGCACCGACACAGACACCGACACTGACACGGACACCGAAACCGACACCGGGACATGGGAATTCTAAAAAAATGGGGACACGGACACTGCGGGGGACATGCCAGGTGTATATTTATTTATTTATATAAATACAACAACAACAACAACATAACGGAACTCATCTAGTCCCCAATCATTGGGGGTATGGGCAGGGGATGATTGAATACCACTAGAACAGTGGCCCCCCTAAACCTCCAAGAACCGAGGAGCTACAGGGACGTTTTGTTGTAGAACCATGCCCCCAAATCAAAGCCAAATGGCTTCAGAGAGGGCCGGCATAAAGACCCAAATCAATTTATGTGCACATTACCAAGCTTCCTTCATTGATAGTCCAGAGCATCGGTATGCACAAAATTTATTTATATAAATAAATAAATAATTATAGTTTAACACCCAGAATTTAAAAAAGATTATAATTTGGCCCAAATTTTTTTAAAATTACAGTTTGACCCCCAATTTTTTCAAAAATTACAGTTTGGCCCCCAAAATTTTAAAAAAATTGCAGTTTGGTCCCTGCGGTGTCTCCATCGGTGTCCCCCTCAAAATTTAATATTAAAATATGGGACACACTACGTACGTGGCGTGTCCCGGCCGTATCTCCGCAGTGTCCCCGTGTCCCTGTATCCCGACACTGCGATTCTTCGACTTCCAGTGGTGTCGGTGCTTCATAGTTTATGAGGCAATGTTGAGGTACGTCAATATCAACTATTTCAGAGGACTCTTCTCAACAAAAAAGGAATTGTACAGTATTATATAACAAAGATTTTAGAACTGTAATTTACCTCCATAAGTAGTCAAATTCTTAGTTTCGCCTGCTTCATCTTCATTAAGAGTTTCATAGCTAGATCTACTGAGAGCCTCTTCCAAATAATACTCAAAGGATTATGAGAATGCAAAGCCTCTGCGATTACAAAACAAATTGTGGGTTTATTAATAATTAGTCTTGGAGTAACAAGAAAAAGTTTGAGAATGTGTAATGAGATGTAGTGTGTGTGTATATATATATATATATATATATATATATATATATATATATATATATATATATTACATTCAACTTATTTTGTTTGGTATTAACCTTGAACGTCGGCTTCCGTTGTTCATTATGATCTGCAAGTCTCTCAAAATCCTTCCACAACTGGTCCACGGGGAGCTTTTGATGATGATATTTGAACTTGCATCACTATTGGTACGGATGATATTCAAAACAATGTACGTTTATGATGATGATGAATCAAAGAAAGCAGTTGATGATGTCATAGAAAGAGCTCTATCTCAGGTTTCATTTTTGGATACTTTTGCGGAAACCATTGTTCAGTTCATGGAAACGCAATTAAGGTCCCAGTCTCTTATCTAAAAGGAGTTTTTTAACTTCAAACTTCGCAATCCGCACCAACAAGTCGGCTAGCTCATTTCTTTTCCTAGGAATATGACATATCTCATAATCTTTCATCGACTTCAGGGGAAGATTCCTATAATCATCCCAACATTTTGCTGGGAGGGGCAACCCTCCCCGCAAAGCATTCACCACATTGCTACAATCCATTTATATAAGCACTTTGTTGTATTTACGTAGAATTGATTCATCAATCGCCAATTCAAACCCCCTGAATTCTGCGAAACTTGGGCAGTGAACATCATAAAACTGCACTCTTCGATACCCTTTAACTTTACCATTGGGGCATGTAAAAACAACTGCACCAGCACAAATGACTTCCCCTCCCTCTACTTTCTCGAATCTAGCATCACAATTCGCTTTAATCCACTTATCTCGTGTGCAGGACTCTTTAGTAGGCAAGTAGTTACCTCTGGATCAACCCATATGCCATTCTGACGCATAAAAGAATAAAAATCTTCTACTACTTTCCCCATTGTAAGTCTTGCAAAGGCTTCTAAAAACTCCTCCACCAAGACATATTTAAATAAACCAAGCATCTCCTGAGATTCATATGAGGACAACAAACTTGGTAGATGATTTTCGTAGAAATCATCCAAAAAATTCTCAAGAAACTCATTTTGAAGCAAAAATTCAATACTAAAAATTAAACATTAATTATTTAACAACTAAGAAGATTAATAAAATTTTCACCATTACCCATATATTCTACCTATTTAGCACCATTTGTATTCACACGAGGGACTCTTTTGGAATTTAGGATTTTATCTTCGTTGCCTTTTATTAATCTTCTCAATTGTTAATAATTAATGTTAAAATTATTAGTATTGGATTTTTGCAACTTCAAAATGAGTTTCTCGAGAATCTTTTGGATCTTCCAAGTCTGCTGTCCACATATGAATCTCAGGAGACGCTTTGATAATTTAAATATGTCTCGGTGGAAGAGTTTTTAGAAGTCTATGCAAGACTTCCAAGGGGGAAGTAGAAAGTTTTTATTCTTTTGTGCGTCAGAATGGCATACGGGTTGATATAGAGGCAACTACTTGCCTACTAAAGAGTCCTATTGCGCGAATCATCCCACGCCGCCCACGAGATAAGTGGATTAAAGTGAATTGTGATGCTAGATTCGAGGAAGTAGAGGGAGGAGAAGTCATTTGTGTTGGTGCAATTGTTTTTACATGCCCCAATGGTAAAGTTAAAGGGTATTGAAGAGTGCAGTTTTATGATGTTCACTGCCTAAGTTTTGCTTTGCAGAATTCAGGGGGTTTGAATTGGCGATTGATGAATTAATTCTGCGCAACTACAACAAAGTGCTTATAGAAATGGATTGTAACAATGTGGTGAATGCTTTGCGGGGAGGGTTGCCCTTCCCAACAAAACATTGGGATGATTATAGGAAGAAGCCCTGGAGTCAATGAAGGATTATGAGATATGTCATATTCCCCAGGAAAGGAAATGAGCTAGCCAACTTGTTGGTGCGGATTGCGAAGTTTGAAGTTAAAAAACTCCTTTTAGATAAGAGACTGGGACCTTAATTGCTTTTCCATGAACTGCACAATGGTTTCCGCAAAAGTATCCAAAAATGAAACCTGAGATTAAGCTCTTTCTATGACATCATCAACTGCTTTCTTTGATTCATCATCATCATAAACTTACAGAGTTTCGAATATCATCCGTACCAACAGTAATGCAAGTTCATAAGACATATCTGCGAGTCAAAACAACAACCATTATAATAAACTGAGAGCAAAAGTGAGTGAATCACAGTTTAAAGTAAATAAATCAAGAAAAAAATATGGAAAATCATTTTCACACTCCACTAATTGATGAATGCACTCCACAATTTGTCTTTGAAGTCAATACTTTCAACATTGTGTTGTCAGTAGTATTTAAACTTCAAAGACAAATTGTGGAGCGCATTCATCATTTCGGGGGTGTGAAAAAGAGCATTAACTAGTTTAAATGCAATAACAATGCAATAACAATCCTTTTCCACAACAAAATGGATTAGGAAGAAGCGGTGATCTACATATGTAACCTGTATTTGACTACTAGGAAGAAATAGCATCAAAGCGAGGTCGCTAAATTTGGCATTTGTTAAGCAACATAGCATGACAAAGTTTGAGGTTGGATATCCATGTTACCTATTAGCCTATTACACATCTGAGATGGCAGGGCTAAAAATATTAAACCACCAAAGTAAAATGATGGTTTTGTTAAGCATTCTGTCCTTGACATGTGGATTCACCCGAAATTGATAATTTGCTTATAATGTAGATGAATGGCGAAATAACTTGCCGTAGCCTAACTACAGGATCCAAAATACTTGATCTCAAGTAACTATCAGTAGCCCACATGGTTTACCATGTACTAGAGATCACCGATATAGACGTCCAATGTGGGATGGCGTTACAAATTCTTCACCTTTTTACCATTGCGTCCCCAACACGTTGAGCCATAGAGAGACCCCAGCCTTACCCAGTCTTTACCCCTATGACCAGTGTTTTAAATGGTGAAAGGTGCACTGAGGCAACGGTCCCCTGGGGCCTTAGCGCAAGGCGCGGCGCGCGCTATATTGACGTGAAGAGCAAAAAAAAAAAAAAAAAAACTCCGCAACGAGGCAAATTTTATTAGAACAAGTTTTCAACACAAATAAACACTTGTAAAACTTTCAAATGTCATAAAACATAACATGTCAATAGTTAAATGAAAGTACCAAACTCTAAACATAACATATCATCCATGAAAAGCTAAGATAATAATGTTTAGCCTTAGAGACATAACAAAAGGATTAAAGGCAAAAATTGTGTGGATCAACTTTTTTGCAATACTTCCAACCAGGGTCCTTTTTCCTAGAATTTTCAGATGTCATCTACAATTAACAAGTACAAATAAATACAACAAACTAAACAAAGACTTTAAACAGAGCTGGAAACAAAAAAAAAAAAAAAAGTAGGTGTCACTGTGTGACTGTGACTGGAAGAAAAAAAAAACAGGTGGGTCGGTCCGTCAATGGAAAATAGAAAGGAGAGGAAGAAGGAGTGAGACGGCGAGAAGAGGAGGAAAAAGAAGAAAAAGTGAGATGGTGAGAGGAGGAGGAGGAAGAAGACGTTACTTGGAGTCTTGGAGTCTGGACAGACGACGATCAAAGAGGGAGAAGAAGAAGCGTCCTGGAGTCCTAGTCTGAATCGTCTGAAGAAGAGGCTGCTCGATCTGAAGAATAGGGTTGAGATCGATTTAAAGGTAGAAATTATTCAGTGTATCGCATCCTCTGGCAAGGTGTGAGATCGTTTTTTACTTCAAAACAAAAAGCGCGCGCCTAAGCGCCTTTCATGCACCTTTGGGTTCTGCACTATAGCCCACATTCTCGAAGCGCAATCCTTGCGCTGCGCCACGCGCTTTTTAAAACACTGCCTATGACACATGGATGATGCTTTTTAGTCGTGTCAACATGACTTGACACGTGAAGTTTACGATCAGAGAAGATCGAATATGGAAGAATTTCAAAGAGTTGAGTACCATTGAGAGTTCAAATCGAACAAGAACAATCGAAGAACAAAAGTGACAAGATTCTGCAACTAGTGTCACTATCTTTGCTTTCGGGATCTGCAACAGGGTCTATGTTTTTGTTTTTTTGTTTTTTTTAAGTACTTCACTTTTATAAAGCCCAAACCAAAAAGATAACAATCCAAGCCGATAGCCCTGGTGTATACATCAGACTAGCAACCTACCACTACAAAATTAGAAAGACAAACTAAAGAAAATACTCCCTCCATTGTTCCTCTTAGAAATTCTAACTTTTTTTAGGGAAATGTAATCATTACACCTACTTTCACCATTACCCCTATATTCTACCTATTTAGCACCATTTGTATTCACATGAGAGACTTTTGGAATTCTATCAAATTTCTATTTGGAAAGGGACAATCATTTTGGAACATCCCAACGTGGAAAGGGACTATCAATTAGGAACGGAAGGAGTACAAAACAGCCTACACTATACACTACAATTCACAAAATCAGAGTTTCAATATGTAGCCTTCAACCAGCCCCCACTTGGGGCACAAGGACCTATTAATCATGGAAGGTTTCACCTTCTTTGTTGAGCTAAAAAAATTCTCGAATAGAATTGATGGTTATTTGAGCTAGGATAAAGAATGCACTCTTGTCGATTAGGGGGAGGGAGAAAAAAGATATGGACCAACAAAAATATAAGAGGGAGGCTACTACCATGTATAAAGGTGTGTGTGTATATATATATATACATATATATATATATATAGAGAGAGAGAGAGAGGGAGAGCTACCTGTGTTATCAAGTGCAGATCCAACTTCATTTCGAAAGATGTTCACACGAATGTTGATGTTTGGGAAAGAAATTGATCTGGCAACATCTCTAAGCTAAGCTTTTCCACTGTCTTGGCCATTGAAACGGTGACGAGGAAATCAGTCGAGAAATGCAGGAGGAGGAGGAGGAGGAGGAGGAGGCGGAACTGGGTCTGTTCTCTGTTGTGTCGATCGAGTCTCGAGAAAGGAGAAGAAGAAGGTGGTGGGTCTACTGTAAGGCTGCTGTTGTGTGACTTGTGTCTTTCGATCTCAACCCTAGAGGTTGATTTGCACTAAAGGAAATTATTCAGTGCATCACCGACAAGCTGTGTGCATCATAGATGAAGTGTTGAGATCGTTTTTTGGCTTAATTGACCAGGAACCACAAGGCGCGCACCTCATCGCCTTGTGCTAAAAATCTCATGCTTCAGCGCCTTGACCTCGCCTTTGTGATCTGCGCTTAAGTGCCTATACCTGAGGCGCATACCCCTCGCCTCGCCTCGCCTCGCCTCGCCTCGGCGCCATGCGCACTTTTCAAAAGAAGAGAGTTCGGGAAAGACTAATTAGGCTCTATTTGGAACTTGTGGAAAAGAAAAGAAAGGAAAGGAAAATAAAAGAGGGGGAAAATGTGAAGAAAATAGATTCTTTTCTCTTGTTTGATTGTAGAAAGAAAATGAAAAGAAACTATGAGGAAAATAAATTTCTCTTGTTTGGTTTCAAGAGGAAAATGGAAAGAAAATGAGAGCTTTTTCCTTCCTTTTCGTTTTCCTCAGCATTCAGAGCTTTCTCCTTTCTATTTTCTTTTCCTTTCTCTGATATAGCAACCAAACAACTCCTGAGGAAATTTTTTTATTTTCCTTTCTTTTCTTTCATTTTCCATAGGTTCCAAACAGAATTGTGTTATGAGATGTAGATATATATATATATATATATATATATATATATATTAAATTCACCTTATTTTGTTTGGTATTAACCTTGAACGTCAGCTTCCGTTGTTCATTATGATATGCAAGTCTCTCAAAATCCTTCCACAACTTGTCCACGGTAGCTTTTTAACTTCAAACTTCGCACCAACAAGTCGGCTAGCTCATTTTCCTTTCCTAGGAATATGATATCTCATAATCCTTCATCGACTTCAGGGGAAAATTCCTATAATCATCCCAACGTTTTGTTGGGAAGTGCAACCCTCCCCGCAAAGCATTTACAACATTGTTACAATCCATTTCTATAAGCACTTTGTTGTATTTGCACAGAATTGATTCATCAATCGCCAATTCAAACCCCCTGAATTCTGCAAAACTTGGACAGTGAACATTATAAAACCGCACTCTTCGATACCCTTTAACTTTACCATTGGGGTATGTAAAAACAACTGCACCATGACTTCCCCTCCCTCTACTCCATCGAATCCAGCATCACAATTCGTTTTAATCCACTTATCTCGTGGGCGGCGAAGGATGATCCGCGCAATAGTACTCTTTAGGGCTTGTTCTTCTAAATAAGCCAGTTTGGCTTATTTTTTGTCCCTATTCAAATTTTTTTCCAATCACTTGGCTTATTGTCAATTTTTTGGGGATTATTGCATCCTCATGACAAGAGAAATCTAAAATGTAAATAAAATTGACCGAAATCCAATTTTTTTGAATAAAGACAAAAAATTTGGCTTATTGGCTTATTTTCGTTTTTATGTGGGTTTAATTGGCGGGGAAGCCAGTGGCTTTTTTAGAAGAACAAGACCTTAGTAGGCAAGCAGTTGCCTCTGTATCAACCCGTATGCCATTCTGACGCATAAAAAAATAAAAATCTTCTACTTCCCCCCTTGGAAGTCTTGCATAGGCTTCTAAAAACTCGTCCACAGAGACATTTAAATAAACGAAGCGTTTCCTGAGATTCATATGTGGACAGCAGACTTGGAAGATTATTTTCCTAGAAATCATCCAAAAAATTCTCGAGAAACTCATTTTGAAGCTGTAGAAGTCCAATACTAATAATTAAACATTAATTATTAACAATTGAGAAGATTAATAAAAGGTAACGAAGATAAAACCCTGTTACCTTTGTTACCATTTATTAACAATTGGAATTTAGGATTTTATCTTCGTTACCTTTTATTAATCTTCTCAATTGTAAAATAATTAATGTTTAATTTTTAGTATTGAATTTTTGCAGTTTCAAAATGAGTTTCTCGAGAATCTTTTGGATGATTTCTACGAAAATCATCTTCCAAGTCTGCTGTCCACATATGAATCTCAGGAGACGCTTCGTTTATTTAAATATGTATCTGTGGAGGAGTTTTTAGAAGCCTATGCAAAACTTCCAATGGGGAAAGTAGAAAATTTTTATTCTTTTATGCGTCAGAATGGCATACGGGTTGATACATGGGCAACTACTTGCCTACTAAAGAGTCCTATTGCGCGGATCATCTCACGCTGCCCACGAGATAAGTGGATTAAAGCGAATTGTGATGCTGAATTCGAGGGAGTAGAGGGAGGGGAAGTCATGGTGCAGTTGTTTTTACATGCCCTATTGGTAAAGTTAAAGGGTATCGAAGAGTGCAATTTTATGATGTTCACTGCCCAAGTTTTGCAGAATTCAGGGGGTTTGAATTGGCGATTGATGAATCAATTCTGCGCAAATACAACAAAGTGCTTATAGAAATGAATTGCAACAACGTGGTGAATGCTCTGCGGGGAGGGTTGCACTTCCCAACAAAACGTTGGAATGATTATAGGAATTTTTCCCTAAAGTCGATGAAGGATTATGAGATATGTCATATTCCTTGGGAAGGAAATGAGCTAGCCAACTTGTTCGTGCGGATTGCGAAGTTTGGAGTTAAAAAGCTCCCCGTGGACAAGTTGTGGAAGGATTTTGAGAGACTTGTATATCATAATGAACAACGAAAGCTGATATTTAAGGTTAATACCGAACAAAATAAATTTAATTTAATATATATATATATGTATCTACATCTCATAACACAATTCTCAACATTTTTCTTGTTACTCCAAGACTAATTATTAATAAACCCACAATTTGATTACATAATCACAGAGGCTCTACATTCTCATAATCCTTTGGGTATTATTTAAAAGAGGCTCTCAATAGATCTAGCTATAAAACTCTCAATGAAGCTGAAGCAAAGAAAACTAAGAATTTGACAACTTAAGGCGGTAAATTACAGTTCTAAAATCTTTGTTATATAGTACTATACAATTCCTTTTTTGTTAAAAAGAGTCCTCTGAAATAGTTTATATTGACGTACCCCAACATTCACTTGTAAACTTTCACATAGTTTGTTAGTGGTCTGTGGCAAGAAGACTGTAAGGTGGTCAATAGTCGTGGATCCACTATTGTCTTCTTCCCAACATCAATGGGCTCATCCTTGAGGGACCTTTCAATTGGCAACTTTTGAAGGAGGATGGGCAACCTAGGTTATCTCTTACCCATATCTTAGGAATGTGTTTGCATATGTTGATCTACGCTTAATTTTTCCTTCTCTTTTTCAAAAATTAATTTTACTTTTCCAAACTTGAAGTTAATGTTTTTTCCTTGGACTCCAATCTTTATTTTTCAAATGATCTTGAATATTATGTAAAGACTCTGCTAAAGTTCCTTTGATTGCTTTTTACCAAGCTTGAGTAGAGATTTCAGCTCAGGTATTAAATGAACGTGCTCTAGCATCTTTGTACTTGGCTTTACAACCCTAATCCTTGTGTCCTCGACATTTCGAATGAAATACTGTGTTCGACCTATGTCCAATGAGTGTTGATAACTGACTTTTCAATCCTAGTGTCAAGCGTGAGTACAATTTTGACTTGTGGTGCCCGTGTTTCTTTGGAGGTAACCTCATTCTTTAGGTAACATATCTCCGCACTATATTTTGCTCATTGGCATTTTCACTGCTATTTTGTTTCCAAAATTAAAGTCGTATTAATTGTGTTCCTATGGAGGTTACCTTGTTCCCTAACAAAATTGTGTCCAAGATTTAACAAGTCTATTAAGTAAACATCTTTGCCTATGAGTGCTTACGCATCCTTTGTTGATTTTTTTCCCGTTAAACAGTTTGTAATGATAGTAGTTCCAACCATTACATTATGATACAATAGGCATCATGATTACAATGGTCATTGGTGACAATAAAGATAACAACTAGTGCCATTGACATCTGATATTGCATGGGAATTTATGTGTTGAAAATAGAAAGTAATTCCCAGTAAGTTTCATCTAATTAATGAAACACTAAAACCCTAAACCATGAAAGTGTCTAACCCCTAGGGCATCTTATTAAAGTGTCTAAACCCTAGGGTACCCTATAAAAATGCACCCTATGAAAGTGCCTAACCCGCTAGAACTCTAAAATAGGAAAGTGCACCCTATAAAAGGGAAGGGTATATTGGGAAAAAAAAATTACTCAGCCCTAGATCCCAGTCTCCCTCACAATCGTCTCCGCTTAAAAAAAACCCTCAACCCTAGATCCGCTGGGTTGCAACGGTGATAGTGGGCTAAGGACACAAAGTGATGGTGCGGCGGCAGCGGTGAGGGGAAGCGGAGTAATAACTTTCGAAACGAAAAAGGGGTAGTAAGGGGGTCTAGTCTTTCACCGTATCTCACCTTTTGTTCAGCCATACTTGAGAGATCACTTTCGTTTCATTCTCTCGAACCTGCTCCATCCAAACGAGCTGTGCTCTCTTCATCGGTGATTTAAAAAGCAAGCTCCATGGCATTGTGCTGAGGCAAGGCGTATGCACCTCAGGTATAGGCACTTAAGCGCAGATCACAAAGACGAGGTCAAGGTGCTGAAGCGTGTGTTTTGGCGCTAGGGCATGAGGTGCGTGCCTTGTGGTTTCACAGTCAATTAAGTCCAAAAAAACGATCTCAACCGTTCATCTATGATGCATACAACTTGTGGGTGATGCACTGAATAATTCTTTAAGGGATCGCTTGGATGCCGGCATGGGAAGGGGTATTAGTTTCCCTCCTTCCTAAGACCGTGAGCCGGTTGATTCTTGGTTTGGGACCCCTTTTGCCGTGGGTATTGGCTAAGCCCCGGATTCTCTTGTACCCCTAGTACCCTCGGCGGGGGATTATTTATGAGGAGGTTTTTGGGTGATATTATATAATACCTCCTCTCTCTTCCATTCCCAAAATTAGATGTCAATTTCTTATATCCGTACCAATTTTAATTCCTTATATTTTTCAATATGGATCTCTAAAAATATGCAATATGAATCTTGTTTGACAATTCTCAATTAGTTCTATTATGCAAAATTTTTAAAATCATGAAAAATATTATAGATTGAAAGATATAAGTGATAAAAAATAAAACGAATTTCAAAAATTGTCATCCTTCTTGGGGCGAATGGGAGTGCAAAACAATCATATCCCTCCATTTTATCCATCATCCAAACCAAGTACGATTTAATCCCCGTCACATCAATGTGAGCCCACCCTTCTTTCATAATACCCCTGCTATCTTATCTCCATTCGTAATAAATACCCCGAATCCTATAGGCCCTGAGTGTAAATAAACCTCTAACCTCTAGGGTTGAGATTGATTGATACAGTAGTCCCACCTTCTTCTCAAAATAAAACAACATAACAGACCCAGCTTCACCTCCAACTTCTCCCCCCTCCTCCTGCATTTTTCGACTGATTTCCTATCCTATTCTGAAAAGGATGAATCATAGCATCAATGTTATATTAGATGGGATTGGGTTCAATTAACACTTAAGGGGGTCGAAAGGGGAAAATAAGAACCGAAAATATGCTCTTGTAGTGGAATTTCCAAATTAGGGGGGTCACTTGACCTCTTTGAAACCTTATGGATCGTTTGTCGGGTGGATAAGATTTTGGGGGCATAGGGGCACCCCAGTTATTCGCTTTGCCCGGATAATCTAACTCCACCCCTCATGGGTGGGTTAAGCTTATCCCCTTGAAAGGGGATTCTCCAGGTGGGAGAGGTAGTCCGGCAATGATGGTTCTAACAAACCCGAGATATGGGTGGGCCCGGGATAAGCTTATCTGGGTTATCCCATAGTCGGGGACTTATCCTTGCAATAAACAACCCGTTAGTTCATCCGGTCCATCCGGCCCAGTAAACAAGATCTATGTAACTTCATCCACACAGAAGACAAATTTAACACATTGCAAACATATCTTATAAGTTGTAAACACAAACACATAACATCAAATCAAGTACTAACCTTTTTAGAGCACCAGTTCATCAACCATTGGCCTACGTCATGGACAAAAAGAGTACCTGAAGCTGCTCTCCCTAGCTCATTGGCAATGTTGGATTGCACCCTAGGGCAGGTAGCTCTGAACCGCATCATTTTTATAAGCAACTCAAACACCTCTATGTGTTATGACAACTTCTGTAAACCTTGCAAAACGTTTAAGAACAAAATAATTTACCAGACATGCTTTTCTTATAACACAAAGAAAGTTTAATTTCTTGAAAACTTAAATAGAAACCTGTGCTACAGATCAACAATGGATCAATATTTTTGTTGAAGTGTTTTGCTTGGTTATGGGTTTTGGCCTTCATGGTCTGTGCTTGTAAGATTGGATGCCGATGCTTTGCATTTTTGTTCCTTCTAATAAAAGCTTAAGTTACCACCAAAAATAAAAATCAATTGATGATCAATAGACGGATCTATGTAACTTATACTAATAATCCAGAGAGGAATGCATATCTAACTTCTTGTAAAACACAAACAGGTATCATCATAACAAAAAGTAGGACACTCCTTTTAATTTGAAGTGGTTATAGGAACAGATGACATGTCCTGCTCTTTTTCCTGCCCGATAACGAAGTTTGGAAGCCAAGCTCGGACAAGCCAGCAGCCCTGGAAACAAGCACAACCTCGGTGCACATGATTACATTTTTCAATATGGATCTCCAAAAATATGTAATATGAATCTTGTTTGATAGTTCCTTGATTAGTTCTATTATGCAAAAATTTTAAAATCATGAAAAATATTATAAATTGAAAGATATAAGCGAAGAAAAATGATACGAATATAAAAAATTGTCATCCTTTTTGGGACGAAGGGAGTACAAAACAATCTTATCCCTCCGTTTTATCCATCATCCAAACCAAGTACCATTTAATCCCCCGTCACATCAATATGAGCCCACCTTTCTCACATAATACCCCTACTATCGTATCTCCTTTCATAACTAATACCCCCAATCCTTATCTCGCATCCAAACGGGCCCTGAGTGTAAATCAACCTCTAGGGTTGAGATTGATACAGTAGTCCCACCTTCTTCTCAAAATCGATCGACATAACAGACCCAGCTTCGCCTCCAACTCCTCCTGCATTTTTCAACTGATTTCCTCGTCACCGTTTCAATGGGCAAGGCACTGGAAAAGCTTAGAGATGTTGCTAAATCAATTTCATCTCCAAACATCAACGTTCGTGTGAACATCTTCCGAAATGAAGTTGGATGTGCACTTCATAACACAGGCACGTGTTTATACATGGTAGTAGCCTCCCTCTTATGTTTTTGTTGGTCCATATCTTTTTTCTCCCACTCCCCTAATTGAGAATTGAGTGCATTCTTTTTCCTAGCTCAGATGACCATCAATTCTATTCGAGAATTTTTTTAGCTCAACAAAGAAGGTGAAACCTTCCATGATTAATAGGTCCTTGTGCGCCAAGTGGGGGCTCCTTCACCAACAAAAACATAAGAGGGAGGCTACTACCATGTATAAACGTGTGTGTGTGTATATACACACAAACACACCTGTGTTATCAAGTGCAGATCCAACTTCATTTCGGAACATGTTCACACAAACGTTGATGTCTGGGGAAGAAATTGATTTAGCAACATTTCTAAGCTTTTCCAGTGCCTTGCCCATTGAAACAGTGACGAGAAAATTAGTCGAAAAATGCAGGAGGAGGGGGGAGGAGTTAGAGGCGAAGCTGGGTCTGTTGTGTCAATTGATTTTGAGAAGAATAAGGTGGGACTACTGTATCAATCTCAACCCTAGAGGTTAGAGGTTGATTTACACTTGAGGCCCATTTGAACGCGAGATAAAGATTGAGGGTATTATTAGTTATGAAAGGAGAAAAGATAGTAGGGGTATTATGTAAGAAAGGTGGGCTCACATTGATGTGACGGGAATTAAATAGTACTTGGTTTGGATGATGGATAAGATGGAGGGATAAGGTTGTTTTGTACTCCCATCGTCCCAAAAAGGATGACAATTTTTGAAATTCGTATCATTTTTCATTGCTTATATCTTTTAATCTATAATATTTTTCATGATTTTAAAATTTTTGTATAATAAAACTAATCGAGAACCATCAAACAAGATCCATATTGCATATTTTTGGATATCCATATTGAAAAATATAAGGAATTGAAATTCACACGGATATCAAAAATTGACATCCAATTTGGGAATGGAAGAGAGAGGATGTATTATGTAATACCACCCAAAAACCTCCCCATAAATAATCCCCCGCCGAGGGTACTTGGGGTACAAGAGAATCCGGGGCTTAGCTAATACCCACAGCAAAATGGGTCCCAAGCCAAGGATCAACCATGGGCCCATGGTCTTAGGAAGGGGGGAAGCTAATACCCCTTCCCATGCCGGCATCCAAGCGGCCCCTCAAGGAATTATTCAGTGTATCACCCACAAGCTGTATGCATCATAGATGAAGGGTTGAGAACATTTTTTGGGACTTAATTGACTGGGAAACCACAAGACACGCGCCTCATGTCCTAGCGCTAAAGCACATGCTCCATCGCGTTGACCTTGTCTTTGTGATCTGCGCTTAAGTGCCTATACCTGAGGCACATGCGCCTTGCCCCAGCGCCATGGCACGCGAAGCTTGCTTTTTAAATCACCAGTGAAGAGAGCACAGCTCGTTTGGATGGAGCAAGTTCAAGAGAAAGAAACGAAAGTGATCTCTCACGTTCGGTTGAACAAAAGGTGAGATACGGTGAAAGACAGACCCCCTTACTACCCCTGTTTCGTTTCTCACCATTTTTGGTGAGAATTCGAGAGAGAGAAGATCCCGTTATTACCCCTACTCCGCCTCCCCTCCTTGCCGCCGCCACTACACCATCACTTAATTCGTGTCCTTAGCCCACCATCACTGCTGCAACCCAGTGGATCTAGGGCTGTGAGGTTTTTTGTTTTAAAGAAGAAGAGGAGAAAACTGAGGGAGACTGGAATCTAGGGCTGCAAGTAAATTTTTTTTTGGGGAGAAAATCGGTGGGAAAGATGGTGGTGATCGTGGGGTGGTGACAAAGAAGAGATTGTACATGTAAATGGAGGGCTGAAAATTGGAATAAAAGGGAAGGGTATATTGGTAAAATACATACAACCCTCTCTTTTCTTTTCTCACATACATTTTGTCTATCCAAATGAGATGGTGAGATACTCATTTCTTTTCTTTTCTCACTAATAAAAGAAACCACACCCCTTTCTTTTCTTTTCTCACCTAAGTAGCCAAACGAGCTATAAAGAATGGATGGACAGCTTACCATCTGGAAATTTTTTTCTTTCCTTTGGCTGCAACGACTTTCGAACGTTGCCAAGTGAGATAAGTTGTTACTCTAAATGCACATTTGGAGTCCTCGTGGGTTTTTGCTTTTCAAGGGAAACCTTCCCTTTGTTTTAATAATTTTTGAAAACATTATAAACATTTACGGTGAATGAAAATAAAATAATTTACCATTCTCAAAATACCGAAAGTTTTTATTTTTTATAAAACATAAGCAGAAAGCTGCAAGTATAACAGTTACCAAACAAGCCCCAAACGTTACCAAATAAGCTCTTCGGTTTCCCCGGCAAGGGGTGATTGAGCTATACATCAATCATCTTGGCTTGTCGGGGCCGATGCTTCTATTCTAACACCCATATCCCATATCAGAGGAAATGTCCCTATTATTCTTTTTTTTCTTCGGTATATATATGGCTTTCGATTGATCAGTACATACAGGTAGGGGCTGAGTTAGGAGATGAGCCAGGAATTTAAGACTGTAGGGTAAAAAACTTGGAACTAGGTAGAACTATTTTTCCGGACCTAGATGGTTTTCTCTCCCTCTTAAAATCCTAGCCGTCCAAATTATTTTTCTTCCCCCTTCCCCTCTGGTGTTTCACTATCCATGAATGGCAGCAGAAGATACCATGGGACTAGTTCTAAACCTCTTCATCTAGATTTTAGAATTTGTAATTTGTTTCGACTCTCCTTTCACTACAAATCACCAATCTATGAGAGTTGTCTCCCATTTTTGCGAGAGTAGTATCATATTTGGACGAACATTTTGTCTACGGATTGGGTTCTGTCAAAGGATGTTGATTCATAGTGATATTCATGCCAACAAAGCTCTAACCCAATATTTGCGGGGCAACTCATCGTGTCTCATATGATTTGTAGCTTTGGGAGTTCATTGGTGCGTTCACACTATTTTTTGTCTTTGGTTAGCACTTTATCACTTTTGAAGCTAATTTAGGCGTGATGCCTGGATTAAGGTGAAATACATCAACTGCCTTGTATGTCTCTCATTTTGCATTAGTTAGATAATTAGTTTGGCTTTGTCTAAGATATTTGGAATGAACTATGTTATGTGAGTGCTGCTAGGCTTATAGAGGGTTGTGCGGGAAAATTCACTTGTTACCACTATTCTTGCTAAGTAAATACAAAAAAAAAGTATATTTTTTTCTCTTTCTTATATTTTCTACCATTATCTCACTAATCAAACGGACCATAGGATTTAGGTTTAGGCACGTTTTAGTGGTTTAGACATTTTTATAGGAGCAATTTTGAGAAAATATTTCATAAATACTTAACAGTGTATTCTCATTTTTTCATTTTTTCTAGACCTACACCTAAAAACCCCAAACATAATCTTACTTGTTGACCAAAAAAAAACCTACCTTTCCATAAAATATTCGCAACAAATTAGTACATAAACTTATCTAATAGCAACCATACGATTGGTGTACAACGAACCCCCTTTCCTATCCTATACTGAAAAGGATGAATCTTAGCATCAATGTTATAATAGATGGGATTGGGTTCAATTAACATTTAAGGGGGTCGAAAGGGGAAAATAAGAACTGAAAATATGCACTTGTAGTGGACTTTCCAAATTAGTGGGGTCACTTGACCTCTTTGAGACCTTATGGATCGTTTGTCAGGTGGATAAGATTTTGGGGGCATAGAGGCACCCCAGTCATTCGCTTTGCCCCGGATAATCTAACTCCACCCCTCATGGGTGGGTTAAGCTTATCCCCTTGAAAGGGGATTCTCCAGGTGGGAGAGGTAGTCCGGCAATGATGGTTCTAACAAACCCGAGATATGGGTGGGCCCGGGATAAGCTTATCTGGGTTATCCCATAGTCGGGGACTTATCCTTACAATGAGGAACCCGTTAGTTCATCTGGTCCATCCGGCCCCGTAAACAGGATCTATTCAACTTTATCCACACAGAAGACAAATCTAACACATTGTAAACATATCTAATAAGTTGTAAACACAAACAGATACCATCAAATCAAGTACTAACCTTTTTAGAGCACCAGTTCACCAACCATTGGCCCACGTCATGGACAAAAAGAGCACCTGAAGCTGCTCTCCCTAGCTCATTGGCAATGTTGGATCGCACCCTAGGGCAGGTAGCTCTGAACCGCATCGTTTTTTTAAGCAACTCAAACACCTCTCTGTGTTATGACAACTTCTGTAAACCTTGCAAAACATTTAAGAACAAAATAATTTACCAGACATGCTTTTCTTATAACACAAAGAAAGTTTAATTTCTTGAAAACTTAAACAGAAACCTGTGCTACAGATCAACAATGGATCAGTATTTTTGTTGAAGTGTTTTGCTTGGTTATGGGTTTTGGCCTTCATGGTCTGTGCTTGTATGACTGGATGTCGGGGCTTTGCCCTGCTGTTCCTTTAGTTCTAATAAAAGCTTAAGTTACCACCAAAAATAAAAATCAATTGATGATCAACAGATGGATCTATGTAACTTAAACTAATAATCCAGCGAGGAATGCATATCTAACTTGTTGTAAAACACAAACAGGTATCATCATAACAAAAAGTAGGACCCTCCTTATAATTTGAAGTGGTTATAGGAACAGATGACATGTCCTGCTCTTTTTCCTGCCCGATAACGAAGTTTTGAAGCCAAGCTCAGACATGCCACTGATCGGTTCATTCGGCAGCCCTGGAAACAAGCACAACCTCGGTGCACATGATTATCTAGAAATCAAAACCGTTTTCTACTGTTTTCCAGATGGTGGATTCTTTTCTGTGAAAAACAAGAAAGAAACAGAGTTTTGTAAATCAATATTCAAGCAATTTTCTGAAAAATAATTCTGGAAACTAACTTTTGAAACACCAGGTAAACAGAGGTATCAAGTTTCACTCAGTCTTAGGTCCAGATGGAGGTTTAAACCCCACCATACATCCCCTTCCTCGGTGCTAGCAGACCATAAATGTATTTCCCTTCCTGCTTTCCTTAAAAAGGATTGGCATGTTGGTAGATGGACGAAACCATCTTTCTTGAAATACTTAAATGCCCTTCTTGTAGGCCGTGAGTGTGTAGGGTTGGATAGTCTTGTTGAGGGTGTTTTGGTAGTTTCGTATGCTCTGATTGGTGGCTCCCGCGGATTCGGGTGCCCAGATTGTGGTTTTTTTATTTTTTAATGGGTTTTCAGACTTTCTATGTTTTCCTTCCATGTCCTTTTTTCCCTGCTTCAGTTTACTGTTCGGATTTGGTGTAGGGGTGCTTGGGTAAAGTCATGCACCTGCACTCTCTCTTCCTCTCCCCCAAAGAATCAGAATCAAATCTGATTTCTTCTGCAAAATATCAGAAGCAAATCTGATCTCTCTCTCTCTCTATCTCTATGTATATATCACACACACACATACACAAACAGAGAGAGAACCAAGCCGGAGAAGGTGAAGAGAGAGAGAGACGTACCAGCAGCCATAGTCTCCGACGAAACAGCTCGGAAGTAGTCCATCGTCTCTGAGAATTCGTCCTTGTACGCGATCGGCACAGCCGGGTTTGGCCCATCGTCTTGCTGGACCAGAGTCACGTACGGCCACTCCGGTCGAAGGCTCAGCAGGACTCTCAGAGAATGTACATCAGATTCGGTAAAACCCACCTTTGTGGTTGACCAAAACCACAAATGAAAGTTGCAGTAGAATCGGCAAACACAAAGGGAAAATACCTCTGATTCTCTCTCTCCCTCTCTCTCATGGCGCTGAATCGCTGATGCTATGAACTTCACCACCGACTTCTCTTATCTTCTCTTCTCTCTCTCTCAATCTCTCTCTGCCATTCGCCATTAGAAGAGCCTTCCAGCTCCTCCACTGAGTTTAAAAAAGCTGTTCGAAAAAGAAAGAGAGACAGGAGGAAACCAGGTTGAGGATTATGGAAAATAAAAGGTGGATTCAAGGGGTGGTTTGGGGTCCGGAAGGATCTGGACCGTTGGAAATAAAGGGTGGATTGTAGTAGATGATGGGTCCGCGGTCATAAAGTGTGTGTGTTGAATTTTTTTTTTTGTTTTTTTGCGTGAGTGTTGATTTAAATAATATTTTATATTGATAGAGATGATAAATAAAGAGGATTGGTATGAAATTAAGAGAGATTTGAATTAGACCTGGGTAACGAGTCGTGTCGAGTCGTGTTCGTGTCGTGTCAGTCGGGTTCGTGTCACAAATCACCCAACCCTAACCCGACCCATTTAGAATTCGTGTTTCTCGAGTCGAGTCATTTTCGTGTTTCGTGTCAGAAATGCTCAACCCTAACCCGTTAACTTCGTGTCCAGTTCGTGTCGTGTTATCGTGTTTGTTGTCTAACTCTATATAGAATTATAGATATACCATATATTATGTATATATGTTCGTGAAAATGGGTGACACAGATTAGTAACCGTGTTAGTCGTGTCAATTTCGTATGTCGCGTGTTCAACCCGAACCCAACCCATTTAGAATTCGTGTTCTCGAGTCGTGTTATTTTCGTGTTTCGTGTCAGAAATGTTCAACCCTAACCCGCTAACTTCGTGTCCGGTTCGTGTCGTGTTATCGTGTCTCGTGTCTGTTGCCCAGCTTTAATTTGAATGGGTAAAGTAAAAAAAAAAAAAAAATGTTCATAGCCATTTTTGCTACTAACTGGTATACATGCTTGAATCCTTCCACCACAACACTCAATCACACACCGACACTTATAATAGTGTGTGAGGACTCCACCTCTATTGTGAAGGGATATGTGTAACTGGATATTGTGTTAGAATTATTGTACATACTCTCACAGCAGATTCTCTACTGCCCAATAGGGAAGAATGTACTCCGATCAGTGCAGCGCCATGGCCATTTGGGAGACAGCTCACAAATCACTGCTATAGATGAGAGAGAGAGAGGGCACGTCAGTAGGACTGTTAATGAACTGAGTAGCTCGCGATCTCGGTTTGATTCAGCTCGTTTAGTAAACGAGTCGAGCTCGAGTATTAGGCTCGTCTACTAAATAAGCCGAGTGGAGCTCAGCTCGTCCAACAAAAACTCGACTCGTTAAAGGAGTGTCGACTCGATTAAAAAGACTCGTTTAGTAAATAACTAAGTTCGGCTCGTTAAGGCTCAAGCTGAACTCGAGTTCGAGTTTTTGACTCGTCAAGCAAACGAGCCGAGCTCGATCTCACCGAAACTCGGCTCGGCTCGGCTCGGCTTAGCTCATTTACACTCCTAGGCACGTGGGAAGTACAATAGCTAGAAAGAGAAGTAAATCAAAAACAAATCTCATTTCGTCTTCATCTGTTTTTCGGTCCCTTACAAAACAGAGAAACTTATAGAGGGGTGGTGGTGTCCCCTCTGGACCGTTTTCAATGTTTTGGTAATTTCGCAAAGACAATTTGATAATCGGTTTCGTTCATTTTGTAGATCTCAACAAGAACATTAATCTTGACAAAAATCATGTTTATCGGATTTCAGTAGATACATAATCGACACACGTGAAAATTGAGAAAAATCAAAAATTATGTTCTGATTCAGTGTGTTTTTAGATCCAAATTTTTTTTTTCAATTTGCAAGTGTGCCGATCTCGTATCTACTCATGATTTTTTAAAAGATTAATATTCTCATCGAACTCTAACATATGAACGGAGTCTATCATCAAAGTGTGTTCATAAAATGGCCGAAAAATTGAAAACGAACCAGAGGGGTACACCACTACCCCTCCCATCCCTGTATATACAAAAGATTCCCTACAAAACAAAGGCACTGTACAATTTACTACCAAGACACAAAAGAAACACACATCTCAAAAAATTCTCTCAGCTTTCCTATTGGATGAGAAGCTGTCACAAGGATTGCTGTGGTAGAACACAAGTTGAGCTGGACTTGACCAAAAATCTGTTGAACCACTACCGCCTTAACTAAGCCATGAATTCCTTAATTAACCAACTAATGACCATATAAAATGTTAATTAAGGGAAGTCTTGGAAAACTAATGCTCCAAAATTTCAAAACCCCAGCTCAAGCCGCGGATAAAAAATAAAAATAAAGCCACTAGCTGATATTAATGAAGCACATGATACAGTCTACCGGAGCAAAAATTAATGCATTCCGCCCTGTTACGCTTAACTTTTATTACTTTTTAAGATTTTGCAGTTATAAAAAAATAAAAAGTATTCGTTGTTTTTGCATCAAAATTTAGTAAATTATTGCTTCTTTGGACAAAAATTGGAAAAAAGAATTTCTTCTACTTTTATCCAAATACTTTTAGAAATATCTAATTTGAGGCAACCAAAGCGAACTTTTTAAACTTTTTTTCTTTGGCTAAAAATGGGTTATTATCCGAAATATCTGGGTAAAAGTATTTTATTTCCGTTTTTTCTATTCCTATTGTCGAAAGCAATTTTTTTGGAATAACGATAGAACCTCCAAAGAAATTTTGTGCTTAGTGGGTGTTTGGGAGGCTACTTTTAATTGGCTTTTCGTTTTAAATTTTTTGGCTTTTTGATCAGAATATAGTTTGACTCTGGTAGAATATTTTGATAATATGTGCAGAATGTATTTTGTGATTTGATAGTGTTTGGGAGATATGTGATGCAAATGAATTATGACTTGGTTTTTTACCATGTTACCCTTGTTTATTTATTATGGGATATAATAGTGTATTGAAATAATGGTTTAATCAATTTTTTAAAATAATTTTTAAACTTTCCCCATTTTTTAGATATATTAGCACACACAAAAGTTTTTGCACCCTTTACAGAATTAAAAAAATGCTCATGTGGTTAAAAAATTAATTGCTTCAATTTCCATTTCAATCGACGTGAATTTTTATTCTAAATGGTAGTAATGAATTTTTTGCTCTAAAATTTTTCAATGAGCACCCTAAGAGATCTGTAAAACCAAATATAGATGAAATAATTTGGGCTTTCCTCCTCTTACGCTAATCAGAAGTGGAAAATGAAAAGTTGAAATGTACTTCTTTCCCTATTTCTCACTTTTCGTCTCTAACCTTAAAAATAGAGAGTTTTGCCTGCACCCAGAAGTTGAAAATGAGAAGTGGAAAAACCAATAAATTAGCAGATCCAGATCCTATGTGAGGATTGTGTCTGTAGTGATTGTGTGAGGCTTTCATCAAGAGAACGCCACCTATTAAATGAGTGCATCCAACGGTGTAGAATAGAGGAAATCCCATCAACCTTTGTTTTCTTATAAGCCGACACAGTCCCGCTTGAATGCAGCCAAACGCAGGGATAACAGTTGGGAAATGTCATGTGTCTTGTAGACTAGAGTTCAGATATGAGCATCCAATGTTCAAAGAACAAGCCGAATATTGGGAAACCTAAATACATACACCATGTGGGTTCACTTTTGAGTTATCTATGAATAGCTCAAACCGTTCATTATTTTTTAAGTCATTTTTTGAGTGGTCCTAAAAAAATTCAGTCTGACAAGATATGTATAAGTGGTTGATTTAATCTTCGAATTTTCATTCAAAGTTTAAGATCTTGGAATCTGAATGAAACTTGGAAGACTAGATCGACAACTTACATATCCAATTGAATTGATTTTTGGCATGACCATTCGAAAATTGATTTTAAAAAAGGTTCGCGCCCGATGTATGTACAATAAATACAATCAAATTATTAGCCCAAGGGTTGGCTAATGGTTACGGCTTGAAATTTAGAGATTTGCTCATTAAGGTTTTATGTTCGAAACCTCTTAAGTGCTATTGATTCTTTTGAGATTAGTCCATATAAAGCTTTGCTTTAAATTTAATTGGGACCCCTGCAAGTGAGCGGCGGAATTAATCCCAAAATTAGTTAAGCTACACGTAAGTTGACTGAAATACCTAAGTTATTAAAAAAAAAGAAGGGAAAATTCTCAAATTACAGAACAAATACTCCATCAGATTACCTTTGGGAAACACGTGACATAACGTTGACTCAAATGTTATGTCTCTGTTGGTTGCATTTGAATAGAACGGTGTCGTTTTGGTAAGGAAAAAAGGGTAAAAAAAAGAATTTTACTCACAATTTAACTGTTATTGATTTGGCTTGTCACCAGTTTTTTCCTTCGTATAGTTTCATCCGAAGTACGAAAATCTTTTTCACTCGGTACAGTTAAAAATGAGAAATTCACAATAAGTTGTACAAAAATTTGACGTAAAACTAACAAATACAAGTCAAATAAGGACAAAACTCTCATATTTAAGTTAAGTCCAAGAGCATGGGGCCTAAAAAAAAGAGAGTAAATAAATTATCAACTGACACCTAAGGAGAGAGTTGGTACCATTTTAAGCGCACCTTGTTTCGTTGTTCATTGAGATCCCTATGTTATGGATTATTTGTTTATCTCTCAACGTGTGAGTCTAGGGTCACACATGCGAGGAAGTGTTAGAGCTTGTTCTTCATTGGTTAATTACAAATCTCTAACACTAGTATATGAGCCTGAGCGGTCTCTTCACTTATTGCCAATTTGTTTTGAGTTAGATGCTTTAACACTTATTACTCAAAATTGTCTTTATTTTGAATACATTGTGAATATTTTGGTGTTACACTAATTTTATAGTTTATGAAATACAAAATGTCGATACGCTCATTTGCTATATAAAGTAGGATTTGAAATGGAGGATATCCTCTTTAAAATTTTCATACTTTGTATTTTAAGCATCAAATTCTCTTCCCTCAAATAGACGGAAAATTAAAAAATTTAAACTAAATAGAGAAACAACAAATGGGTTGGAGATGCCCTTGAAAATTAGCTAGTTAACAAATAAAAAAATAAAAAAATCCCTCTCATAAGCTACAGGCTAAGTCACATAATTCTTCAAAATATTTTGCGCTCCAACTCTCAATCCTCGATTTTGCTGATTTAGTAGTTTGGGATATACGTTCTAAAACACTTTCATGAGCGAGAGCGCACAAATTTTTTGCGACTTTTAGGCTACAGACCTACATAGCAACGTAAAACAAGTGGACTAATCCTATTCTGTTATTCAGTTTGGATTTTGAGGGAGATTTTTGAAAGTAATGAATGAAGCAAAATAGACCGAGAAAATTTATTGGAGACCGTGCCTATGGATTTTGAGACCCCCAAACAAACAAGGCCGCCAGTTGGCTGAGCTGAGCTCCCTCTTGAAGCCAACAATTTTTTCACCAAAAATAAAAAAGAGACCAATAGCAGTCACTGGTTTTACATTCGTCGTGTGATATTTATATGTTAGTACATCCTTAAAGGTTTCCTAATCCAAGCCCAACTAGGTTCATAACCCAAACCCAATTAACTTGGTTTCACTTAAAGAAAGTCTTTCCATATATAGACAAATATACATGCATACCCACTACGCAAGATTCAATACCTGGCTGTGTGTGCCTGTCATTAAGAGAGAGAGAGAGAGAGATGGTGAGTGTGAATGAAGAAGCGCAAAGCCTTAACATTCGTGTATTCAATTGGAACGAAGAGGTTCATAACGTCGAATCATCGCAAGGATTGTTCCTGTTCTGCGTCAACGAAAGTTTACGAAACTGTACTTTGAAACGACCTGAGTTATTATCAGTGTTCGAGCTCGTAAACTTATCGAATAGAGGCTCCATCAAAGAGCTGGTTTCTCAGGCCATCGAAAGGAAAGAAGACTACTTGGATGACACGACTGCCAAACTGCGAGAGGTTGTATCCGGATACCTGCTCGGTTGCTTCGACTTCGACATCCAGCCACTGCCTTCCCTGAAAAAACTCATACTCGTTATTGTAGTAGATGTTGCTGTATCCGAAAGGACAAACGGTGCAAGGAAGAGGCACTTACCGTCCGGCTTTTCATCAGAGAGACAAGAAACAGAAGATTCTCGTGACGATGCTTCAACAGGTTCAGAATCCGTAAAGAAAAGAAAAGAAAAGTTGGGGATGCTAGGTCTTATAAGAAGGAAATAAGGTCTCGGATGCAAAAGAGGAAGTTGTCTAATCAAGAACAAGTTTAGATTCGGGACATTTTAAGGTCGTGTTTGGAAGAACCAAGAGATTCTACGATAATCCCGATAGTTGCTGGGAAACCTAAAGGGCTTAGTCAAGTTGAGGTTGTGGTGAAAGAGAAGGAGTTTGATGGTCGTGAATTGGAAGATGTGTGCTCGGTATGTTTGGATGGGATATTAAGAGGGATGACGGTCGCGAATCTCCTTGTTCACATATCTTTCACAGAGATTGCTTGTTCCGGTGGCTGCCAAAGGATAGTCGCTGCCCCTTGTGCAGATCTATTTGTGCTACCTTGATACAGTCGGAGTTTGTTTTCAGTACGGGTGATGGGTATCGGATTTTTATGTAGTTGACTCGTTTCAATCTTTCTTGAAAGATTTTATTCATACTCAGATTCTGTTGAATTCCTTCGCATTAAATTTTCTTCCCTATTGTCTATCAATTCATGCATTCAGGTTAACAATATCACTTGACAAAGATTCAGGTCCGTTCACCTTAGGGGGAAAAAGTTATGCCTATCTCTATCAAATTAGTTTTTCAAAGGATCCTCATTTGCAACACTTAATGGGATTTTCTCCATTCATCAGTGTTAAGTCTCTCCTATCCAGCAGCACTTCATAATATGGATCGCAGAGACGTATAATATGAAGACACTGGTTACCAGCACCCAAAGAAATGTGTTACTTCTGTGCCCTTATGATTTGTACGAACAAAATCCAAGCACAAAAGTCGTGAATAAAATAACAAGCAACGCCAGTTTCCAGTACCCACATGGAGAAAGTAAACAGCAACATAAAGATCACTGTACAGTGCTTAGCACAAAGTCAAGTAAGTGCGAGAAATCTGGTCATCGGGCTTGAGACAAATGACAAGTTTATTGAGGGTCAACAGAACCTGGTATTCTAAAGAGCCCAATAAACCATCTGACTAGCAAGCCATGCTATGTAATGTCCCCTCAACCTGCAAGAAGACCAAACCAACTGAAGTTCAAACAAATAACAGGCAAAACTCAAGTGGAGTGAGTAGCTTATGAGAATTAGTCAATAACTAAGTACAACTCAAGAGGAAGTTCATGTGAAATAATTTAAGCGTGTATTCCAAGACTATAACTTTGCCCAAAAGTTCAGTGCAAAATATTGTTCGGCCCAATCTCTTTTTTTGGCAAGCTAATTCAGTGAAGAACGTATGAGCAAGGGTACTCCCCCAGAAACCAATAACTGACTTAACCGCAAAGCCACACCACAAGACTAAATGTCCCAGAAACACCAGAACCTTAGACCAGGCTAAGGTTCAAAAGCACAACTCGGCAAACCAAAACCACTAGGCAGTAAAGTTAGGCCCTGGCCACTTCTACAATCATAAAACTGAGAAAACAATAGCAGAGATTTGCCAAACTATGCAAATAACCCAATTTTTATCAGTTTTCTGCCCCTGCCTCCAAGTGCCAAATCTTGCACGACATTCAGTGAATTGTCTCACGACTATCTTTCAAGATTTTCACAGAATCCTTCACCATGTTCTGGTGGCAATAAGTTGCTAAGTTAACTCAAC
This sequence comes from Rhododendron mucronatum var. ripense, assembly GCA_019656295.1. NCBI lineage: Eukaryota > Viridiplantae > Streptophyta > Magnoliopsida > Ericales > Ericaceae > Rhododendron > Rhododendron mucronatum. The sequence goes on from BPLT01000061.1 coordinate 2,301,710, forward strand.
TGGAAATCACAGATCTAGATTGCTTATTTATGCAGCTGAGTGGCCTAAGCTAATTTTCACAATGAATTACAAATCGAAGTCATATGATCATTCGGGTTATAATCACAACTTTCTCATAAGATAACACCACGATAGGCAGGAGAGTTGCTATTATAAATGGAAAGAAAAATCAAAATCAAAATGCTACATGGCACCAGTTCTTCTGCCACCAATTTGTATCATTGCCTACTTGACGCAAGCTCCGCCCAGACCCGCTAATGACATTCATAGGATTGGCTCCAGGTTGGAAATAAAATTAGGGAATCAAATATTGCCCTGTCCCCCAGTTGTATAGAATGGAAAGACAAGCTCTGGTGTAATATTTCATAGGTCAGGTAAAATATATCTTACAATGGGAGTAAAAGATTCAATTTGTTCAAGAAGCAAATTCAATCAGTAGTTTTGAAAGGCAGAACTAGCAGAAACATGGAAACAACTCCAGTTGCTTCATCCACAAACATTAGAGGACAACCCCATTTGCTTCATCCACAAGGACCACTTAACAGCCTCAAAGAACATATCATTCCTTTGCAGCGCAGTGAGAACGTTGCTATAAGTCCTTGTATCGGGTTCTATCCCATTTTTTCTCATTTCCTTCACCAAGCCCAAAGCATCTTCAACCATTCCTGCTATTCCATACGCCTTTATCAACGTGTTATAGCCGCACAAATCTAACCCAATACCAGATTCTTTCAATTCCATCAGCACCTCAGCTACTTCTTCAATCCACCCTTGCTCTCCATATATGTTAATCATGATATTGTATGTGTAGTGATCAGCAGCACAACCCGATTCCCTCAATCTCTGCAAAACACTCCTGAATTTCTCCATTTCGCCTTCTTTCCCATATGCATCCAACATAGAATTGTACGCATGAAGAGAAACTGAAAACCCATCAAATTGCATCTTCTTGGCAATCGATGCCATGTTCCCCAAGTACTTATGCTGCCCATACACAGCAATAAGGGTATTATAAGAGATGACATCAACCACACCTCGTTTTCTAGCCATCCATAACACTGTTCTAGCTTTTTTGAAAAGCTTGGATCTGCCATATGCATGAAGCACAATGTTGAAAGTAACGGTATCAGGGTCAAAACCATGATCAAGCATCTCATCAAAAAGTCTTGACAGCTCATCAATTGGCAAGGCACGAGCACAGCAGTTTATCACCATCTTATACATTTCCTGATCCCAAGTGATTTCAGACCTCAATAATTTGTAATACAAAACTCTCAGGTTATCTAGCATGCCACATTTTTGATAAACGCGGAGCATGTCACAAATAAGATAAATATCAGGGACAATGTTCTTTTGTTTGTCAATTGTCTCTAAAACCAAACAGGCACCTTTTAAATTCCCAGCTTTGATATACATTCTTACCACAACACTGAAGGTAATCAAGTCCAAGGCTATACCAGAGGATTTCAAATTCAGATAAATGTTCTCTGCTTCTGTGAACTGCTTCATAACACTGTAAATGTCTATCATGGAGCAAATGATGTGCAAATTTAGCTTTTCATCAGATTTTGGCATATGGGTATATATCTTGATAGCATTCTCAAAATGACCCATGTCCTTACATGAGCATATTAACAAATGGTACAAGTTATCCTCGAAAACCCGATCTTTCCACTTTTTATTCTGTAAAATTTTCACTGCATCATCAACCAAAGAGTGTTTCACATAAGCCTCAGCCAGAATAGAGCACGACATCTGGTCACACAATACATGTTCATAAAAGGAACCTCTTAAAACTTGAGGCACTTTATCAAACCTTTCAAATCTCTCATATGCTTGTAAAAGAATACCAAGCATAGAAGAATACTGACAACCCATTGTAATCATGTCCTCAAGTGTTGTAAGGGCACCCTCCTCATCCCCATTTTTGGCTTGCAAATTGATCATTGTGTACATGTTGGATGAGTTGGGACGAAATCCTTCCTGTTTAAGTTCCTTATAGTACCACTGTGCCTCCTTGTAATTATTGGCTCTACCCCACCCTTCGATCATGGACCTGTATGTTGTTTCATCTGGCTCAATTTGAATGGCTCTTAGGTTATGGAAAAGGCGGTGTGCATTTTCCATCTTAGATACCTTCCCATATCCGGTGATCAACATATTATAGACAACTATATTAGGGGAAAATCCAGCTTCTTGCATCGAAACCAATACAAGCTCAGCCTCCTCCAACTTGCCTTGTTGGCAATATGTATTAATCAAGACCAACCAATTCTCCATATTCAAGACAACTTCATCTTCTCTCAATAAACTAATTACTTTTTCCGCTTTATCATACAAACCCAAACGGGTATAAATTGTCAGCATAGAAGAGTATGCTGATTGACATCTAACTCCGAAATTCCTCATTTGGGAAAAAGTAAACTCGCCCTCCTCAACATTCCTACTCTTTTGACAAAGACTCATGAGCATACCAAAAGTAGCCTCATTAGGTCGCACGCCATTTTCCAACATCATACGGAACCACTTCGCACCCAAACCCACGCGCCTTTGTTTAGAACAAGCATAAATAAGCGTATTGAAAACCTGAAAGTTGAGTTCACAACCTGATTCACTAGTCATTTCAAGAATCATCTTCTCCGCTAGATCCCAATCCCTTGCCCTTCCCACCACCCGGAGAGCCAAGTTATACGCCGCTACATTCTGCTTCAACTTTCCCTTTCTTCTCATCCACTCGAAAAACTTCAGAGCTTTGCTATCATCATTAGTCCTCTCCAAATTTTTCAAGATAGAGTTGCAACGCTTAGTACTCAAAGCCCCAACTTTATCAACATCAACACCAGAAATACTTTGCTCATCTACAACAACAGGTTCACTTTGTTGTTCTTCGTTGTAGTCATGACCATTCCCTCCACAATTAGATTTAAAATACACATCTTTCCTCACTCTCTTCACACCCCGAACCCGTTGCCACACATTTCTCCTACCCTTGCTAAATTTCCTATCTAAACCCAAGCCTTTTCCCAAAACCAAACCCGCAATACCCATTTCTTTAGTTGAACAATCAAAGGAACTATCAACTTCATTCGAACCCGAATCGTCTGATACTGCGGTATCAGCCCGAGATACCCTAATTCTGTTGAGGTTGCCAAATGGGTTGATGAGATATACACCAGTTATATGAACATAACCACCCGTAAACGCAGAAATTGAACACTGACCCAACAGTTGTGAAGAGCCAATGGCGAAATTAGGGTTCTTGGACTCCAATGAGACGGAGAATTTCAAAGAGGCCATGGGGTAGACTGGCGAAAATCGCACCTTTGTTGCATTAAATTCACTGAAATTACATGAAACTCAAATGTAATTGAGTTGTAATTCAGTTGGAGGTCAAAAGGTAGTGAGAGGAAGTGAGTTTCTGGCAATTCATAGTTATGGAATGTGGGATATTGATGGAAATGAAACCCTAGTGAGAGAGTGAGAGAGAAGTGATACCTGTGCAAATTAGGAGGTAGTTCAGATAATGAGCTTCGAAGCAGTGGATGCAAATAACCGTTAAACGAAAACCCGCTGGGCAGCTAAACTAAAAACGACACAGAGTTTTTTTTTTTTGGCTGGATTCTCTAGGTAGGTTACTAGGGCGGTAAACGAGCTGAACTTTATAGGATTCGAGCTTGGCTCGTTTATTAAACGATCAAAAAACTCAATCTCGTCATTTTGAAAATAATCTGAACCCTTAACAAGTCGAACCTGATTGCTGAACCTGATTAAGTTTCTTAACGAGTCTCTTTAAACGAGTCGAGCCTATAAGACAAGCCAAGCCGGGCTTTTGAGTGTTGAGTTCCTCTTGTTTAATAAATGAGCCTTAAATCCGAACTCGAGCTCGGCTAAATAATTACTAAATGAGTTGAACCAAACCGAGTTTTAACGAGCCGAGCCACGACGTGAGCAGCTCGATTCATTTGAATGTGATTTTTTGTCTAGGATTGTTTGAATGGTTATTAGCATCATTTAATGTGTAAAAATATTTTACGAAGGCAAATATTTTTTTCGAAAATGTAATGAAAATAATAAGTCAGTGTAAGGATCTCCTAGACCCAGGAAAGCAAGCAAGAAAGACAAATCATAAAAAGAATGCCTAAGAGCATAAGGACATGGATAAACTCACACTAAGCCGTCAATTTTGGATCTAAATTCCAACTTTTTTCAGAGTAATCAGTTGAAGAATCAAGAACTTTCTTTGCAATGGAAATCACAACAGTCAAGCAAAACCAGGTTCGGGTAACGTCTACAAGTTGCTAGGTAATAGCCAAAACGTTGCTAGGTAATAACAATCAAGTTGTCGGGTAACATCTACCAAATTGCCGGGAAATGGCTAAAAAGTTGCCGGGTAACACTGGGTATCGGTTAAAATGTTTTTAGGGTTTAGGCCACATCAAATTGCACTTGACCGCATCGAATTGTACTTGACCGCATTGAATTACTTTTGGCCGCATCGAATTGATCTCTGCCTCATCAAGTTACTTTTTGCCGTTACGAATTGCACTTGGCCTCATCGAGTTGCACTTAGCCGCATCGAGTTGCATTTAACTGCATCGAATTGCTCTTGGCCAAGAGCAATTCAATGCGGGCAAAAGATAAGATGGGTTTCTTTGAAATTGGGGTTGTTCGAACAACCACTATGCGAATTTAAAACGATAATAAAGATGGGTTTCATTAAAATTGGGAAAATACCAAGCAAACAATTTTCTTTTGCCACTTTTCTTAACCCATGGATGAAACCGTTCTTTGTTCTCTTAACAAAATCCCCATTACTTGTCTGAGTATTGAAATAGGATGATGACAAAAACCGTTTGAAGGTCCACAGTTCTGTTAAGAATATCATATCTCACTTAATAGACTTTACTGTGTTCACATCTTTTCCTTTGTAGTTGGAACAAGAATATTGCTTGTTTGCATTCCATAGCTGGACGGCAGAGGGCACGGACCAAGTGATTGTAACCATCCTTGAGTGTTTTTCAATCGTTTAGATTTGTAAATAGTATCTTACCCAATAAATTGTTTTACCGTAACAAATTTGAACCATTGATTGTTGAGATGAACGACCAAGATTAAACAGTAGAGAAGCTGGGTCCTAGAGAAGCTAGGTCCTTGAGACACATATTTTCCCCGGACTAAAAAAAGAATAGAAAGCAACTGAAATGGGTGACTTTTTGGGATCAAATCTAATAGTAGAAAGAAAGGATATCACCCAGAGACAGAAAAATACAAGAAAATAAGGAAAAAGTAGACTTGTGAAGGCTTTTCTTTCATTTATTTGTGTTTACATAACAGCCCATAAGGAACAGGTAGTAACCATACATAACACGAAGTCATTTACCCAGTTATATGTGACGTCATTTAAAAAATCTAACAAAAAAATTCCACCACCTTTTCTCAAGGAGCAAGCCATCATGCAACATGCGAACCAGATAACCAGTAAAATTCAAGTGCTACAACCCCTTTCTGTATGTCAATACTTGGACTTCGATCAACGCTTGGATTCAAGTCTTTGTAGCAGCTCCGTAGGGTTAAAATCTAGTCTTTTGGCTCACAGCACCCAGTGGAACCTAAACTTCGGTCCCCTTGTAGGTGTAGTGGGGTCTTCTGCTGATGATTGCGTGATGATGAGGATAATACTCCCAGATGGGTACAATGAGAGGCCTAATTGCATATCCATTTTGTTTGCCCAGAAAAAAAATCCAAATGCAATTGACACATGGTTATGTAGCATTACGCAGACTTTTGCCTTTTTATTTCTGTGGCAATGGTCATGACAATAATTGATAACCATCCAAAACATAAACGAATTTCCACTGCTATACTTATCGGAATCTGACCAAACCTTCTCATCTGAAGGAGAAAGCCAAGCAGCATATGAACTAGAGTATAGAATCCGCTCAAATCCAAATGCTACAGAAGGCTTCTTCGAGTGCCCGTTTCTTGCTCAATTCCAAGCTCCACCCTCCCGCCCTTCCACCTCTCTCTGCTCTGAGTCTCGTCATTTCTTCATTGTCGTAATTGTAGGCGTCCATGTCCGGGTTCAATCCGATAGGAATGGGCTGTGGGGCCATGCCTGTTGGCCGTGGCTGCCCAATTGCCCCCCCTGCAACCGCGGGGGCATAATAACCCTGCACACCTGCACCGAGACCTCCTTGAAGGCTCTGACTCGTGGTCTGTACCAAAGTAGAGGTGAAAATAGGTGAGAATCATTGCAATTGTTGTAAGGCTGCAAATCCACCTTCATAATAAGCACATTGGATCATTGCAGGCTTAAGCAGTACTCAGTGAGGAAGGTGTTAATACATGTGCTCGCGTAAGAAAACATCTTTATTGGGAGATGAATTGGTTCTGCAAAATGAAACCACTAATACTTGTTGGAGGCTTGGAGCAGCAAGTATTTGCATCAATGCTCCCTTTCTGTAGACTGACTAGATACAAATTCCTTGCTGAAATAGGATTTCCTCATCATACAGAATCTTTAAAATGTCTATGTTATACATTTTTTTGCATCAAGTTTAAGAAATCACACAGTTAAAAAGGATTTGCAAGGCACATAGGTAGGCAGATTTAGGAAGTTTCCAGGCTCCATAGTAGTAACTGGAAGATGTATGAAGTTGTTTATTTTTATTTTCCAATTCGGCTATTTGTTTCTAAATACCGATGCAAAATGGTCAGCTCTCAATGAAGACTTCAAAGTTAGTTGACGACAAAACTAATCAATAACGCCAGAACGCAAGGGATAATTGCATATGAAGCAACGAATTAGTTTACGGGTTAAGAATAAACATAGGGAAATCCCCCACCTTAGGATGCTAACCTAGTTGAACTTAGGGCAATCTTAGAAATTTAGTTTGATCTTGAGTCAGGCACTGTAACTAAAGACAAGAAATGGTAATATGCATAATTTTCTCACCGGATCACTATCATGGTGTCCCTTGCTTGCGGCTAAAGCTGCAGCATATTCTTCAGCCTGTCATAGTAAAAAAAACCAGAACAAGAGTACATAAAAATTTTGCCCCTGATATCACAAAATCACCACCTTTAGCATAAACTAAATTAAATTGAATAAATGCAAAGTACGATAGGAAATTTAGTTAGTTATAAACCAAACCTTGCGGGCTTGAGCATTAATTATTTGTTCAGCGTTTTCTTTCTGGTATTGTGCAATTTTTGCCTCAATAGCAGGAACATCTATTCCTTCAATCAAATTGAACGCTGCAAAGGAAACCATTTTCTTTAGTTGGGTAAGAAAAGGTTTACAACCAAAAGGACAAATAGAATGAAGCTAAACCTAAACTCTTTGGATGAAGCGGATAGTTTAGGCTAAAAATACGAACAATGAAGATCTCATAACCTCAGAGTGAAGGTGACATAACGAAGTTTCTCTTCTTAAAACAGCAAGTAGGTAACAATCATATGCCTAATCAAGAAACACCACTCCAAGATTTTGGAAGAAGGAAAGAATTTATTCTAAACAGCGAACTCCGATAATATAGAGGACATGTACACTAACTTACTCATATCTTCCACTTCCTCCAAGTAATCATTGTAGTCTCTCAATGATGGGAAATCCTCCTCTCTTTTATTAAATCTGCAAAATTGTGCATTCTAGAAGTGAAAAAACCTAAACAGAAATCAATAAATTCATATGCATTAAGTGGTCATGGAGGGCCTTAGTGCCAGAAAGAAAAGGTCTCCAGTTCGAGTTGATGGAGCAACATCGGTCAGCTGTCATAACTTACTTACCACCAACATGATAACATCACTATCACTGGCAAATAAACACTAGCAGCAATGTGGCTATCAAACACAGTAAGCTTAATGAAGAAAGGAAAATCATGACAGAGGATCTCAGATGTTAAGCTTAGTGAAGAAGTGATAATCATGCAATAAGATAGTAGTTTGAATTGGCAATAAAGTACTTCATTTACCATTATGCAATTTATCAAGATTTTGCAGATGGATTGATAAAACCATATCACAAACTCACTCTACGACGAAGAAATTTGCACCAAGTACTTACTAAGTACTGAAAAATCAGACCCACGTATTCTTAGCTGATAGGTGTTGAAAAGCACCAATCCAATCCCTTTGGTTTACGCTTTGTGTGTTCCTTAGCGTGTTTATTTGATGTGTTTCTTGTTAGTTTTGATGTTAGTAGGCCTTGGGACTCAATGAGCACGAAAACATGTCAATTGGAGGACGTTAGAGATGTTGGGGAGCAAAGAGGAGAAGCTGACGTGCAAGAAGAGGCAAAATGGAGCAAAAATCATGTTTGCAGCATCTCTGGTCCAGACCAGCACTCAACAAAGCAAAATCAAGCTTGCAGCAATGATGTTCTGGTTCTGGTCTGATCTGGTCCGGACCAGCATGCCCGCGCAACTTAGACAACTCTCAGCAACGATGGTCCGGTTCTGGTCCGGTCCGGACCAGCATGCCTTCACATGCTAACAGCTCATAGTAGCCTTGGTCCGGAGCTGGGCCGGTTTGGTCCAGACCAGCGGGACCGAACTTCTCTGTTTTCAGAGGTTTTTTTATGTAATTTTTAGGGAAAAAACTATTCCTAAACTTATATTAGGGTTCCCAAGTTTTGTTTAGAGGCAAAGGAAGAGAGAAACACGATTGTTCATCATTGTTCTCCATGTTTTCATCAATTCCTAGCGTGTTCTTCTTCTCCATGGCCGGCTAAACCCCTTTTCTAGGGGGAGGATGAAGCCTCACGCCAAGTAATCTTGATCTTTTGCATAGATTAGGGTTTTTATTCGAATCGGATTATGTGTTCAGAACTCCTTTCATGATATCAACGGAATGGTTTTTAATTCTTTCAATTGGTTGAGTATTTGTATCCACGGTTTTCAAATACAGTTCACATAATGGTTTTCATTGTCCGCAATCTGGGTGATTGAGATGGGTTATGCTCGTGAGACAGATCGTGCCGTTAAGTGGCAAGACCGCGCTAGTGAGACGGTCCGTGCCATGGGATAGTCCATGCCGGTTGGTGAATTGTAGAAATCTACTTGACCGCTACCGATAGGGATTGCAAGCCCTAGCGATTGTAATTTGAGATTCGAGTATTAACCCGGTCTATGCGATACATGGTTATGCGGTTGGGGTGGATTCTAAACCCTAGATCCTTCTCCCATCGTTTCTAAACTCTTTTAATTAATTGCTCTTTAGTTTAATTAGTTTCCTGAAAAAATCAAACCAATCAATCAAACTCTTTCTTTCCGAATTAGACTAGAAATTAATCGAATCTATCGTAACTCAGCCATTCAGTCCCAGTTGGAAAAATACTCGGTCTTGACCACTATTCGACGGAGTAGTAGTTAATTCTTAGTTTTTATAAATATATTTTTTACACTACGACGCAGTCATTAGCCACCAAATTTGAAGCCAATTCATGACCAACTTCAGTGGGGTTTCGCCATATTTTTTCTTGAATATGCAATCTCAAATTTCAGATCCAACTATCAATACTCAAAACAAGGACAAAGTTTTCCCCATCAAACTTTTTCACTATATGAATCACCCAAACCCTCGCAATTCCACCTTTCATTCCCTAGTGCAGAAATAAAAACCTAATGCAATGATTCAATAACTTAACCTTCATAAATCCATAATGTTTTCCCCAATTTCACAGCTCAATCTAACTCTTTTACGTCTTAATCAATACAATTTGAATTTAAAAAATTAAATTTTCACCATTTTCTTCATGTACAGCACAATTAACCATATGGCCAACCCCATCTGCAAAAATTCAAACAGGGGCCAAAAATCAAATCTTTTGATCAGAAGAATCCACTAAACTGGCCAAATCCTCTGAACGTCATCTCTCCTTTTATTTCCCTAATATAGACCTAAAATCTAATGCAGTGATTCGATAACTCAATCTTCATAAATCCACAGTATTTTCCCCAATTTCAGAGCTCAATCTCACTCTTCTACTTCTTGATCAATGCAATTCAACCAAAGCACTCAATTTTCCCCATTTTGATCATGTAAATCACAATTCACCATTTAGCACACTCTTTTACTTCTTGATCAATGCAGTACGAGCAAAAAATACTCAATTCTCCCCATTTCCATCATGTTAAACAGCACAATTCACCATTTAGCAAAACAAATATTCAAACAGGGACAACAGAAAAATCAACAGTACCCAGATGCACGCACCTACAAAAATATCTAGAGAGAGAGAGAGAGAGAGGGAGAGAGAGAGAGAGGGAGCGTACATGCTGGCGATTCTTTTGCGAATGGCCATCTCCTTGGAGAAGGGATTGACGACAACCATTGGGCTTCTCCTCGCGTGCTGGATTTTCAGACTGTTTTTTACAGAATTCAATGGCCTGTGTCCGATGCTCCCTCGTAATGAATTTATATTCCCTTCGATAAAACGGGTTCGATACAGTATGGCCAAATCTATTTTGACAGAAACAATTTTACACAAATCATCTCCGATTATGCAGCGATCAGTGCTCGATTAATATGATCTTCAACTTTATATATCTTCTTGATGAGCTCTAGAACATGAACGCTTTCGATCGGAGAGATAAATCGGGATGAGATCACAATTTGACGGAATCGCGTTGGAGTCTCCCTGCGACGTCGTTTCAAAGGAACTCGCACGTTCATACGCTAGGTTCTAAAAAATTCAGTGTGGCCAAGCCCATTTTCGCATAAACAAATTCACTCCGATTGTCTGCGATCACATATCAGTAAGTATTCGATTCACAAAATCTTAAACAAGTTATTTCTTACTTACAAGATCTTCAATATGAACTGTTCAGATCACAGAGATGAACAGGAATGAGCACACAATTTGTCAAATACACGTTTCAAGGGACTTCTCAGGTTGAAGATGAGAAGTGTCCTTAAGTACGAACGACGTCGTTTTTGGAAAGCTCGCCTGTTGAAGTTGCGAGCTTAGGACGAAATGGTCGCCACCTTTCCGACCATTTTCAGATTCTGGCGAAGTTGCGAGTTTTCTGGTGAGTGCCAGTGCTAACCGAACTCCAGATTTCGCCGAAAGATCTCTCTCTCTCACATTGTATTTCACTGAATCTTCATTCTTCATTCACAAACCGGTATCAATCCTTTACAAACTGATTCTGGCATCACATTTTTAGATACGCAAAAGCTCAAAAAATTTTTTTTTGGGTAAATGCAAAAGCTGAAGTTTTTTTTTTTTTTTTTTTTTGTAAATGGTCAAATTACCTAATTTGATTCACGTCGATCTTCATTTTCCGGTACTTGCAATTTTTATTTCTTTTTTACAATTCTTGTTATTATCACCAAGACTATAGTTTTTCCTTTCTCCACATGTGAAGCTATGGAATATCTCGAGTGTTCAGATAAGTTTCCGGTATAATCAAATTTAGAAGTGTTGTTGCCCTACATTGATTAGCTGTTGGATCTTTTGGCTGTGGCCGCTTTCTCTCAGAATGAAGCCCGATTGCAATTTCAGAAGGTTCTATACCAGCAGCTGTTTCGTACATATCTTTTTGTATTCTTAAGTTAAATAAGAAATTGAGTTCATTATTCATATTTCTAGCAATGAGAGAAAATTCCTTATTTTGGTCGTCGTCATGGGAGTCTGGGACTACATTACTTTTCCATCGGTGCACACCGTCTTAGTTTTTGCTAGTATCCACGTGGGCACACGGCACACAATGACGGTGTTTTACGAGATATATATATTTCTGTTTTGCAATCTTTGTTGTTAATTTATCGCAAGTAAGTTGGACAATGTGCATACACTTGAGGGACTGTTGTTCAATTCGGAGTTAGTGATTAATGACTTCTACATGGACATGCTGACCAGTTCTCATTGACAGGTAGTTTTGCTACGATACCCATTGCGCGAAGTGAGGATATCTTTTTATACAGCTTTTAGAAAGAGCCATTATTGTACATGAATATATTCTAATATAGATTTTTAGAGTTCAGTTGAACTTCATCACTTCCCCCTGCTCCATCCCATTATTATTCTTTTCATTCTTTGGACAAAAGTACCACAGTTGACATGAATCAAAATAGCAGTATGCTGTGGTGTTGTCGAATCTGCTGGGAATCAGTGATTTTTGTTGTCTTTCCCAGAATATCAATCATTGTGCTGTATATTGAAACAGTGGTTGTTATTTTTTATAACTTCTGTTAGACAAAAGATGCAAAATTTATGCATTTGGTTGTCACTAGTTTGAAACCAGCATTTCAAAATAAGATTTCGGCGAGTTTGATGGAGAATTGGCTCTCATCTGCTTGCAGTTCAATCTAACTGTTTTGAACATTGGTGGTGGTTGTGATTTCAGGCCAGAGGCTAGATGGTATTGATAGTGAAGCAGCAGCACAGAAGTTGAGAGGGCGTGCTGGAACAAGTGTCGCTGTAAAACTCCACAATGTAATTCTCGAACTTTTTCAATTTGTCTCTTTCTTGGTATATAAGGCGTTCTTTGCCAGAGTCGGTGTTGTTGTTTTTTTTTTCGTTTTGTCTTTGATGTATAGGTTTACCAGGGGTATGCCCCTGTGAGTTTTTGTAGCTTCCTGCCGTTTTCTTTGGTGCAATACAATTTTTTACTTACCAAAAAAAAAAGGCGTTCTTTGCCAACAACGATAAATGCAGAACAATAAAAGTGTTAATTTGTGGGCTTCTAATCTGATCTAATGTTTTTTCCTCTTCAAGGTAATGATTGGCAAAAGCAATTCCGGTTTTAAAGAGGTTCGAAGTTAGATTTTCTTGAAGCTTTCCCCTATATCCAGCGCAATCATCCCTCATAAAACTCAAGATGGCCGTCTATTGAAGACTGGGGATGTGAAGCTATTAGCTTTCTCTAAGGTAGTTTTACATCATTTGTCTCTTGGCCTTGCCATCTTTTCCCAATCTTTACATTTTGCTATTCTTTATATATTTGTTCAGGTGTTTAATAAAACCACCTTATTCTGATTTGACATAATGCTGCCATTGGTATGGAGAACACAGTTCATGAGATGGAGGATCAGGGGGTAAAATCATACATACTGAACCTGCAGAATAATCCGGTAACTTCCTTATTCTTAGCCAAAATGGAGAAATTTCTCATGTTGCCTTTTGGGCCGTGAATTTGTAGATTTGTGTATGGAGGGCAAGAAAAATGGTAGGGCAAGTTAGAAGAATATTTGGTTTACTCAATTCATACCTTCTAGAGTAATATTTTCCTTTACCTTTTCTCTTCCCTCCACCATTCTCTATGGTACATAAACGGGCTTAAATTTGATATTGTCTTTCTCTATTATTCAAAATGTTTGCAAATTGTTTAACAGGGAGGTTTGGTAAAAGCAGGACTTGATGTTGCCCGAATACTAGATGGAAATGAGACACCTGTCAGCACAATTGATAGGGATGGCATTATGGCACCTATCAACATGGCTAATGGCCATGCCTTAACACATGATCCGCTTATTGTGCTCGTAAGTCTTCGACCATCTGCTTAAAGTTCCCTTTTCCAGGAATCCACTTTACTCAAGGAGCGAATATGTCAAGTGAATTACCTGAAACATATACCATTTCCATCCTGTATTCTTCTTAGATTGAATCCAATTAAAATTTCGTCCAGGAAAAAGCCATGTTTTTTTTTTTCAAAAATGTATCTGTTTGAGCTGGCTCTTCTTCGTGGCTTTAATGCTAAAACATGAAGGTACTTGGTATAGTGATCTTATAGGTTAAGTGCCACTTTGTTTACTTCTCTTGATGCTAAAACATGAAAGTACTTGGTATAGTGATCTCATAGGTTGAGTGCCACTTTGTTTACTTCTCTGTGTTGAAACAGGTGAATGAGAAAAGTGCAAGTGCCGTGAGATTTTGGCTGGAGCTCTACATGACAATGGCTAAGCTATTCTTGTTGGGCACAAAACCTTTGGGAAAGGAAAAATTCCTCTTACAAAAAAGTTTGTACCTTGTACATAAGTTTTCCTTGCTTGCACATGGTTTGAAGAACTAGGCAGGCATGTTTTAGTTTGGAAAAGCTAATAATCTTGACTCAAACCATGCCAACACACTACCCTAGAGGGAAAAAAATGATGACACTGCTCACTATGTGACTTGAAGATAGCAGTGGCCATCTCTACTGCTCATGGATGGATTGCTGATTACTTTGAAGAATGACAAAGAATGCAATTTTAGATATAGTTTTTAGCATATGGGAATCCTTTTTTCATCTAGGAAATGTGGAACCCAAAGATGGCTCAGGTTAGTCGCAATAAACAATACCGAATGTTGCTTATTTTTGTAGCCATTGCTTTAGTTCTAGGAAGTCAACATTGATAGTGCCTCAACTACATTTTCCGTTCTTGGGGTGACTGCAGAGTGTTACGGAGCTCCATGATGGATCTACTCTGTTCGTGACAGTAGCAAAGTAAATCACCGGCACTTGATGACATAGATCAAGTTGGCATAACCCCTGATGTACAGTGCACGACGGAAATGTTGAATTCTCTTCCCAAGGAAAGGGACACTATGTGGTCAGCTTTGGAAGCCGATTCTTGTAGCATGGTAGCAGGGCATGAGTTGGACATCAAGGAGTCCGAAGGTGCTGCCTCGAAAATAAGTTTTCTTTGTAACATAGAATTGAATGTAACATTACAATGGATGGTGGAAATTAAATTTTAATCCCTATTATTTTTCAGATGCATAAGGTGGTGCACAAAGAGTGAGCAGGCTGGGAATGTACTCAAAGGTGCATAAGGTGGTGCTCAATTGATGCTGCATATTCTGGCTAGCTGTAGTGGTGTTCAACAAACTATGCTGGTTGCTTTCATAATGGTGCTTTTTCCGGATCTCTAGTATCTATTCTGAGGCCAAAGATTTCACATCTTTTGATGTCTTTATAAGTCATATGATGTTGTTGTTCTATTCTACATGTTGCTATGATGTTGGATTCTTGTGATACACTACTTGTCATGCTCTTTGCTGCTACCTGCTGCTCTATGTTGATGTTTTCCAAGGACACTGCTCAATCTGCTATATATTGATACTTCTGCTACGTTCATGCTGTGGCCTCAATCCTGGGCCACTCCATTTGGTTTAGTTGATGCCTCTGTTATGGTCCTGTTATGAGGGCATCATTCGAGCTGAGATGCTACTGCTGTTCCTGATCCCTTGGTGTTACTCCCCTGCTTGTGGAAGTGCTACTCAAAGGTCTCAGTTTTGGTCTAGTCAACACATGCTACTTTACTTTTTGGGTTGGAATGTAATTTAGCACTTAGCAACAAAAAAGAAAAAGAAAAAGATTATGCAACCAGTATGGTTATCAAAACAAAACATACCCTTCATTCCTTCTTCTCATCACCTCCCTTGGAGGAGCATTACCATGTCTTTGTGGCTCGTGGTGTATTTTTAACTCCAACCCAACTTCTCTGGCTCTGTTTTCAATTGCATTGAGCGCAGCGTCGGTTTTCTCACATTATCTTCTTTTGGATTTCAAAGAAGGAATCAATTCTCAATTCATCAAGGAAGCACAAATTAAACTCTAACACTAAACCTAACTGATTGAAAGAAAAACTATACTCAACCCCTAAACCACCTATCAACTCTCAATAAAATAATGGCAAAGAATACATCAATATAACAATTAAGTTATGAAGAAACCTCCCCATAAGTTTCAGTCCTCCTGAAAACATTCCTTTGAACATCACACACTCCTTCCAGAAGTCTCGATTGAATCCTAAATGGTTGAAAGAAAAACTAGAATCACCAATTATACTGAACCTCGAAACCACCTATCAACCCTCAACCAAAGAAAATATATAATACATTAAAATGTGAAAAAACATACCGCTGAGTTTCAGTTCTTGTGAACACCTTTCCTTTGAGCGTCATGGAATGCTTTCCGCTTGTCGATCAGCTCCACCAAATTTTCTCCTGCTTGAGTGGGAATCTTCAGTACCAAACAGCGGACTTCGTTCAACATACCCCTATCAAGAACCATGTTGTACTCAGCACGAAGCTGGCTATCCGCCAACCATTGTTGTTAAAAACCTACGATACACGATACTTATCTTACAATTTGTATCGTCTTCTTTGGGAGCCGATACGTATCCCATCATGTATCCTTTCTGTATAAAAATCCTATGATACGACCACGAATCATACACGTATCCTAAACCTGTACGTATCCTACTATTACTTACGAAAAAAGTCAGACCCTATTTTAAGAAGCGGAACCCCAAATGCATTAATCTAAGTCGTTTGATCTAATTGTGGCATCTTTCAAACCCTTTGATAGAAATTTAACCTCAATGTAGGCCTTGTATAAAGAAAGAACCATACTTCGATTGTATTTTATCTTACTTTTCTTTTCCTAACAAAGGGAACATAAAGCCTTAATTTCATAGGCCCCAGTTGAGAAACTTGAAATTTTGCATCTTATTTTTTAAAATGTAAGTATAGTTTGTTGGTTTTATTAGGTGTATGTACTTCTTAATTACATTTTAATTATGATTAACATTGTTGAAATATAAACTAAATTTAGTATTTCGACAAAGCTCCAATTGACATAATCCAAATATGATAGATATTATCGAAAAAGATATAAATATCTAGATTTTAGAAACTCGAAAATATCCAGCTCTAAAATCTCTAGAATATTCTTGTAAAAATATCTAGAGTTTTTTTTGTGAGAATTAGTCTCATGTATAATTCTAGAATTACCTCAAAATTTATCTTATATGAAAATATCTTTATACTAGAATCTTCTATGGAATTGTTCTAATAGGGATGAGTTCTCACCATTTTGTACCAAAGCCAAAAACAAAAAGTTTGAGTTCCAGTACAATATAAATACTCTCCTTCCTTCTTCCAAAAATATTGTCCAACTACAAAATAGAAACTCCTACTCTCCCAGCAAACGTACTTCAAGATACATATACGTATCTCGATATGAACTATACAGGTGAAAAAATGATACGTAATACGTATTTCGATTTGAAAACATTGCTGCCAACATCCTGTATGCTTGAGTGACTACAGCGAAGATACCGCTCGTCTCATCTCATTACCAATATTTCGATCGGGGTAATATCTTCCCGCTCGATCCAAATACGCCAATCTGATAACGCTAATACGCCAATCTGATTTCCCTAACGGTAGCTGTCTGTCTAGGAAGTCATATAGTGTACCCTCAGGTTCCATCAAAAAGATTGTACTTGCCCTGAGTTTAATGATAACAAGATTGTATGAATATTCTAACGCATCAAGAACAAGAAGGGAAACAAACAAACAAACAATGCACAAAAAGATGTAACCAATTCAATTAAGGGTACCTCTCAGTTTCTTTGATCACCAACAGTTCATCGTTATTAGGTCCTTTGGCCGGCTTGTCATGGAGGTAAAAAGATGTTTCTCTGGCTTCCATGAAGTACAATTGGTTCACCATAGACAGCACGAGAATCCCATCATACTTTGAATGGAGTTCACTATCGCCCAAGCTGCGGTAAGCTTCACAGATTTCAGCGAAGATTTTGGTGGTGTCAACCTCATGCCGTAAATTTCTATCACAGTGGAACTCTGGATTCTATGGAGGTAAGCTACCCGTATTTCTCTAGTGGACGCATTTCTTGAAACCTCGAGGAGGTCGTACAGAGTACTACCTGCTCTTCTCCTCAGACTTTCAATGTACCCCATGCTTCTGATGACATCCATATTTCCAAGTGGGTTTCGAGAATTTTAATTGAGAGAGAGAAAGAGAGATTCTTGATTGAGAAAGGGAGAGGGCAGGGGGTGAGAGTGATAAAGGTTATACAGAGATATATCAACGGTTTTTCATAACAGATTTTAACTAACTTCCGACTACAGGTACCAAAATTAAGAAAATTATCATGTGTACACCAAATGTATATATATATATATACCATGTTCTAAGGGACCCATTTTGGGATTCTACACAAATGATCGGAGGTGTTCAATATTCTTAAAACAGTATTTCAAGGATCCTTATACAAAATTAGCTCAGTTGGACATCGGTAATGGCATGATCGATTCTATACCCAATTTGCTGATAGAAAATTGAGCAAAGAATTGATCAAACCTTACCACATTTAACTGAGCTAATTTTTTACATGGACCTTTAAAAATATGTGTTTTTCAACATTCTTCTCTGCATAGCAATATAGCATGGGCTCATACTAGAGATTCACACCAAAACAAAAGAGAGATTTGATTGCATGGAGAATGTCTGAACCAAAAAATCACTATATATGTGAATATTTAACTATATACTTTATTATTTCAGTGGTACTTTGCAGGATTTAAAGACCTCTTTAATGTGAAATTAAAAATGAAAATTGCATACTATCATGCCATGCACAGCACAGGTTTTTACTAGTAATGGTGTATGTGAGAATGTTATGGGCGGATGACTGACTTTATACTTTTGGAGGTCCTAAGCCATCTTGCTGAATGGGCCATGTCTATTTTCACTTTTAAATTCAAAACTAAGAATATATAGTTATGTGTTCTTATTGTTAGTTTTAGTTAGTTTGAGCTTATAAACAAACTTATGAAAGAACATAAGATAAAATATCAAAAAATTTAAAGGAATAGAAAATATTGTGTATATTTACTTGCAAAACATAGATAGTATAAATATTTGTTTCTTAACGTTAGAGCACCTTGAATCAAACAACGCAGTTTTGTGCCTTGTGGCGGTCTATTAGTTTGTTTGATTGGGACTGGGATTTGGTCTTAGTTCATATAGGAATGCTAACTTTGGACAAAAATGCATAGATTAAGAGCCATCCAATGCACGTGGTGGAACACCACCTCGTATAGTGTGGTTGGTTCCTTACTCCTTGCTAAGGGAGAGGTCTTGAGTTCGAGTCCTCGTGAAGGAGGTGCTCAACTCCCGTTGTAACTACTAAAACAGGTAACCCTAACTACTAAAACAAGTAACCCCTAACATCCAATTGTATGGCACATGAATCTCACACGGTAGATGCGTCAAACTTATCAATTTCGTACCGGAGATCATACCATTTGTCCAATTGGTATGTACATACAGGTACCGATATGTTTGGGTGTAATATAGGGTTCAACTACAAAAATCAAGTTGATCAGGCATTGTTAGCAATCTAAAATTTTACATTCCCTTTAGAAAAATGGATCGTTAAAATTCTTCACGTTTCTCAATTGATTTCACTGAAACACTTATCGATTGATATTTGATCACTGTGATTTTTTGCACAAATAATGTCGACGTCTCTTGAGTTACAAAATGAACGATTTGAATTGTCAAAATATGTTGTGATTGTTGGGTGGTATGTTTAGGCGAGGAGTAGTAATTTCGTTTTCATGCCCTAACTATCCACATTTTGTTTACTTCATCCCTAAAATCACATATTTCATCCCTTAACTTCCAATTGGCGCATATTTGGTCTAATAGTCGAGGGGAATCCGAATACAGGACGGAAAATAGGTCACGTGAGGACCACATGTCTTTAAATTACTGTTTGACATTATCTGCTTTGTCTATTACAGGCAATTCTTAAATTTTTTTTTAAAAAAAAAAAAAAACATGAAACACCCTTCCAATGTTCACGTGAGGACCACATGCCTTTAAGGGAGTGATTTATGCAATCCCCTTTTTACTAACCACACTCCCCTTTTTTATTTTTAGGGTCTAAAATTTCCAAAACACCCTTCCACTCTTCAATATTTTCTTTTTGTTGTTATCCAAATGAAATGATTTCTACAAAAAGTTTAAGGATGTGTTGTTAATTTCTCATACTAAAAACAAAAGGGAGAGTGTGGTTAGTCAAAAGAGGAGTACGAAAATCACTCCCCTTCATTTATGCAATTTAATCCTCAAAATTCATCTTCAATTTCACACTGCGAATTCTTCCTACCTGTAGCCTCGGATCACGTGCAAGCGCAATATTCATCACTAGTATTGCAGGTAATAACTGAGTTATCTCAGTTAAGGAAATGACTACGGTACCCTTTTACTTAATTTTTTTTTTGAACAACAATTTTATTTATTAATCTTTAAAATTGTTACACATCTCCTTTACTTTCAAAACCTAACCACACCACCCTTATCAATTGTACTAGATTGATACAAAACCGAAAATACAAAGGTCAACATCAAGCCAATTGAAAGTAGAATTACAAAATGAAGCCGATTCAAAATCGAGCCAAGAAAATATTAAGTAGACCGAAGAATCCAAACGGTTGTCATTAATAGCATAAGCGTATCGTACTAATTTTTTTTTTTGATCCGCAGCGTATCGTACTTGATATGCCTAGTAAAATGGGCACATAAATCTCTCCAAATACTCGACATAGCAATCGCTTGTCTACACCAAAAAAACAAACATATAACTGAGCCCAAAAGTGAAGACTGAAGAGTAACAGAACAAATGGTTGAATATTCCATTTCTCATTGTTAGTCTATTCATCTTATATACTCCATATTAGAATTCCATAAGCTAGCGGGCCCCGAAATTATCATCGACATCCACCTGAAAATAACAGGACAAAAAAAAGGCTAAATATTGGCCTTCAAAGAAAGCCATATCAGTTAACCATCCACCCATTAACAGACATAAACAATAACCCATTAACAGACATAAACAATATATACATAATGAGTACACGTTCCAACACGAGTATAACCATTATTGTTACGTACACATCATACAGTCATATTCAAAAGGACCAGATGAATAAGGCTTCTTGGAACTGAAAATAGAAAATAGATTTCCTTGGCTTCGTTTCCACTAAGGACGGTCCAGTATCTTTCTAAATGTGGTAGTACTTCTACCCCTGTAATTCCACGGAAATTTCCTTCATATCACCAGAATAATTCTCCTCTTTCTTTTCCTTTTCTGGAACGGAGAATAATTCTCCTCTGGAATGAGTCTACCCTGTTTGTTCAAGTTACGAATGCAACAAAACAAGTAGTGACTGTAAAAGTGTCAACAAAAACTTAATTCAATTTACTATGCGATTTATTTGGGATAACAGAAGAGAAGCTAGAACTCAGCTTTGGAGTGTCATGTCCTCTTGTCCCTTATTCTCTGATAATGTGTCATGCCTCCTCTTTGGAGAGAAGCTAGAACATTTTAATGTTCTAGAATGCTATAAGGGTTCACTCTCCTATTGAACACTCGCATAATCTAATTTGGTATCCTAGATCTATTTCCACGCATTGATTTGTACTTTGGACGGCTATAAAAGGAAGGCTTGGAACTAAAGATCGGATTATTAATTGGGGCATTCATACTTCCCCTAACAAAGTGAATTGGCATGTGCAAAATCCTTTTACAAAATTGTTTGAAAGCTTGCTAGGGCATTCAAACCCTTTTCTAGTGTCGTAAACGTGAGATTCAAGGTTAGGCTAAGGGTACTCAATTTACCTTTGTGAAACCCTCCCCTCATAAATCTTTGTACATGCCACTACTGGCGAATTCCCACAAAGGTTGTATCCCTGTTTCCGAGTTTGTTTGGATGATTTCCTCCGGTAATGTGGCAGGTGTGACTCCCTTTTACTACATAGATTGAGCAATGGGAACAACTCCACTGAGATATTCGAAAGTTTGTTATGAATGGAGGAAATAGAGTAGTGAACAAGAAGGATCTCCTATAGAGAGATTAGTCAACAGTGTGGCAAATGTAACGGAAAACACTGAGACTTGTCTAAGCACTCAAAAAAAGGGTCCAAGACGCCATACACGCAATCTGGTATTTCATAAAAAAAAACATATCATCCCGCGTATCATAAACAATTGATTTTCTATTTTGCATCAGTTCCCCATAGAGTATAACAGTCTATAAAACCGAACTCCGATATCATCCATAAATCTTGATTCCATTGAAAAATCACTATGAGTTGAGCAACTCAAGTTGTGTGTTGACATGATGATTCAAATATACTAACTAACCGTGCTAAGGCTGCAGCTCTGTCCAGAACCATTTTTCTTCACCATCACCTGAACCTACAAAAGGGGAAACAAAAAAACTCAAAATTAGATATGTGTAGAGCTCCAACAAAAACACTTAGAAACATCTAACTGAAACAGTGTCCAATATTGTGGCGAAAAAAGCAAGGATTGCCTGCATATTTCAAAGTTCTAAGCAACCAGACTTATTCATTTTTACATAAGCAAAATTAAGGGGGAAAAGTGGCGAAGGAGTCTGATTTACCTTGTCCAGGTTTGAGCCTGAGAGATTTCACTGACCACGGATTGCAGCCATGGGGTGGTGGTCCCATTAACACCTCTGTCTGATAGATCTTAACCTTGCCATCATCAGCAAGATCATTGGCCTCAAAAGTAATGTAGAATGTCATTAAACAAGATGGCTGAGCCATTACAGTTAAAACCTTCATGAACCGCAGCTCAAAACCAAGTTTTTCCTGCACGTCGCCCATAGATGTCATAATGAGGGTATGCCATTACAATCATAGGTCAAATTTTTTTTGTCAATTATCATTAGTTACTCTTTCCATCGCAAATGGGTGTCAGCAGCCCCCCTCCATACCTCGTCTCGTCATATCCCTCCCAACACCCATGTCGTGCTGAGCAAAATAAAACTCCCATGTCGTGGGCCACCGGGGCCCAAAACAATGATACCAATCGATCATCTCGTAAGTCATAAATAAACAGCAATAATATGCTGGAATCTGACATGAAAATATTGATTGAACATCGAGGGAAGGGCACCTAGAGTCGTGAAAGCAGCCTAATTATCTAAAAATCACATCAATGTAGAGAAAATTACTCCGTATAAATTATTTTGGGGGAAGATTCAGAAGACATACCTTATAGTGCAAGTTGTATTCGTTGACCGCAAGCCGAGAACAATGTCATAGTCATAGCACCTTTCCTCTTTGCTTATCTCCATCTTGCGAGCTCCACCGAACCAATAAGGCCCACTATCAGGTGCGAAGGGATGCTCAGACTCCAAATGAAGTTTAGTTTAGAAATCTGATTAGGATAATCCAAACTGAGCCAAACTTTAGGGAATATTCATGCTAGTCTCCGGGTACTTCAGACTTCCAAATGACATACCAAAGCCACAAAACCAGAACAGAAAACTGCAGTGATGGATCAAGAAAACTAACCCCAGATGAGGTTCAACGTAATCTCAATAAAACCCTTCCCTAATCAAGCATGACTCCGACAATTAAAACATCATTTTTTACCCACATATAAATAGTGCCATCCACAAGAATGGACTGATAGTGGACAAACCATATCACAAACTCATTCTATGATGAAGAAATTTGCACCAAGTACTTACTAAGTACTGAAAAATCAGACCCACGTATTCCTAGCCACCAAATCTGAAGCCAATTCATGACCAACTTCAGTGGGTTTTCGCTAGATTTTTTCTTGAATATGCAATCTCGTATTTCAGATCCAACTATCAATACTCAAAACAAGGACAAAGCTTTCCCCATCAAACCTTTTCGTTACATGAATCACCCAAACCCTCTTAATTCCATCTCTCCTTTCTTTCCCTAGTGCAGACATAAAAACCTAATGCAATGATTCAACAACTTAACCTTCATAAATCCATAATGTTTTCCCCAATTTCAAAGCTCAATCTAACTCTTCTACTTCTTAATCAATACAATTTGAATTTAAAAAACTAAATTTTCACCATTTTCTTCATGTACAGCACGATTAACCATATAGCAAACCCCACTTGAAACTAATGGGGCCAAAATTGAATCTTTTCACAAGAAGAATACCCCAAACTGGCCAAATCCTCATAATTCCATCTCTCTTTCCCTACTACAAGACCTAAAACCTAATGAAGTGATTCCAAAACTAATTTTCATATATCCATAATAATAGTTTACCCAATTTCAGAGCTTAAAATCTCACTCTTTATTTCTTAATCAATGCAATTCGAACAAAATAAAATAAAAAATTTCACCATTTTCTTCATGTACAACACAATTAACCATATAGCAAACCCCATCTGCAAAAATTCAAACAGGGGCCAAAAATCAATTCTTTTCACCAGAAGAATCACCCAAACTGGCCAAATCCTCTGAACTCCATCTCTCCTTTTATTTCCCTAAAATATAGAACTAAATCTAATGTAGTGATTCAATAACTCAATCTTCATAAATCCAAAGTGTTTTCCCCAATTCAGAGCTCAATCTCACTCTTCTACTTCTTCATCAATGCAATTCAACCAAAACAATCAATTTTCCCCATTTTGATCATGTAAATCACAATTCACCATTTAGCACACTCTTTTACTTCTTGATTAATGCAGTTCGAGTCAAAATACTCAATTTTCCCCATTTTCATCATGTTAAACAGCACAATTCACCATTTAGCAAAACAAATATTCAAACAGGGACCAAAAAAAAATCAACGGTACCCAGATGCACGCACCAACAAAAATATCTAGAGAGAGAGAGAGAGAGCTCATACATGCTGGCGATTCTTTTGCGAATAGCCATCTCCATTGGGCTTTTCGCGTGCTGGATTTTCAGACTGTTCTTCCAGAATTCAACGGCGTGTGCTCGCTCGTAATGAATTTATTCTCTTCGATAAAATGGGTTTTTGATACAGTGTGGTCAAATCTATTTTCACAAAAACAATTTCACTCAAATCATCTCCGATTATGCAGCGATCAGTACTCGATTAATATGATATTCAACACTATATATCTTTTCGACGAGCTCTACACCATGAACGCTTTCGATCGGAGAGATAAATCGGGATGAGATCACAATTTGACGGATTCGCGTTGGAGTTTCCCTGCGATGTCGTTTCAAAGGAACTCGCACGTTCATACGCGAGGTTCTAAAAAATTCAGTGCGGCCAAGCCCATTTTCGAAAAAACAAATTCACACTAATTCTCTGCGATCATTATCAAAAGGTACTCGATTCCAATAATCTTAAACATAGAATTTTTTCTTTATAAGATCTACCAGATGAACTGTTTCGATCACAAAGATAAACAGAAACGAGTACGCAATTCGTCAAATACACGTTTCTAGGGACTTCTCAGGTTGAAAATGAGAAGTGTCATTAAGTGCAAGTGACGTCGTTTTTAATAAAACTCCCGAGTTGAACATGCGAGCTTGAATTGAAACCCGTTCGCCTCTGTTTTGACATAGCTCGCGTCCGCTACATGCGGGTTTACTAGTGAGCGCCAGACCTAACCGAACTCCAGATTGCCAGATTGCCCCCAAAGATCTCTCTCTGTGTGTGTGTGTGTGTGTGTGTGTGTGTGTGTGTTATATGCCGAAACCAGTGCAGGCGGCTGCAGCATCAGCCCTTGCCTTCCCACTAGTTGTGATATTGCCATTACTTGCAGCTGCTTTCTTCAAAACCGTAAGGTGAGGATATTTGTGATTGTAGCGGCAGTGAGCTTGGCGGTAGTGTGTTTGGAGAAGTGTTGAGGAAGACTACCGTAGTGAGGCCTGGTACTAGGGTCGTGAAAACCGGAATTTTGATATGAATGTTTGGTCAGTCCAAAAGTTTGTTATAGGTGTGGCCGTGTCCCCAAACGATATATCCTTGATTAATTTCTTGTTAATCTTGAATTTGAATCTCGGATGGACATATGATTATTCTTAGTTTTGTTACTCTTGGGTCTTGCGTTAGGATTATGATGTCATTAATCATTGTTCCTTTAAATCTTTGTATTATTTTCAGAGATTAATTAAAAAAAATTGTATTTCGAAAATAAAAGAATAACAGCCCTTAAAATAAGTAATAATCATACCTAACATAAAGTCATTTACCCAGTTATATATATCTAATGCCATTTCAGAATCTGACAAAAGATTGCCACATCTCAAGCCACCATGCAGCATATGAACTAGACTACGTAGTGAGCTTCGTAGCACGAAAAGCATGATCGCAAGTTGTTTCTTGCTGAGGATAGTTCCGGATAAAATGGTATGTAATCTATATTTGAAGATGTAAGCTGACTTGAAGCACTTCATTCCTTACAGATGTTTAAATTTTTTTCCACAAATCACCTGTTCGAACCTCACAAACAAAAAATTTCTCCCTCCCCGTACTTAAAGTGTTCTTCATGAGTTCTAGCGAATGAAACAAGGAAAAATCTCCCATAGCGTTACGCAAGGGCATGAAAGAAACAAATAACTGAAGGCATCTAACCTGAGTAAAAATAGCTTGAACAATCGTAAGATGTTTGGCATGTTTTTCTACATTTTCAAACAAATAAGCCCAAACTGCCCTAAGACGATTCCATAAGCCTGAGCAACATTCCAACTTTGGGCTATGTTTTTTACACAATTTGATCTTTCACCAAACATTCATGACAAAATTCAGATCAACATCCAACACGAAGGACCACGGTGCACAACCGGGCTTGGGAAAGCAGCATTTGGCCAGAAAGGCAATAAAAGCTCAACTTTATGCAGCTGCTTTCAAAAGCAATGGAGGTTCTTGCAATGCCCTCATCTAGATAGAACAGCTCCTTGTTGCGGATTAATGGTGGACACAATCTGAGAGGAAAACAAGCAATGCTAACAGCTCAAGTGATCCTTGTCCGGTTTGACTAAAATCAACAGTTTAAAGGTGAAGACAAGCAGGGTTCACGGAAATGTTGAAAACGTGATACCTTGTCAGTAAAAATACAGAATACGTCAAGTTCCATTGCTTTATTGAGTTCCTGAAAATGTTAATACAACTTATTGGGTTTCTACATTTATCTATGTTTGTTTGGCATACAATATCTTCCTCTCATAAAAATCCCCGCAGAGAGAGAGAGAGAGAGAGAGAGAGAGATCAATTACAATTTCGGCATTAGGGGAGCAGTCGATGTTGCAAATTAGTTTTTTAAGCTCTTCATCCTTTAAAGCATCTAGAAGAAGCTGCGTGGAAAAACATGAGTTCTCTATTGTTTTCTGAAGGTTCTCACACTGATCGAGCTGCTGCACAAAACCTTTTTTCTTCTCCCTTTCAAGATGGAAAACTTTAAGATGGATCCATCGGACCCTCTACCGTAGTTAGAAAAAATTGTAACTGGATGACCCAAGTTCCTTACCATGCTGTCAGCATGCAAATAAAAGAGCAAGAGTAACCATCTTAAGTTTCAACCAGTTGTGCCTAAAATGCACAAGATAATGCTCAAAAACACACATCAGGTAATGGATATCTTATAAAACTGTGTCTAACAACTGACCCATGTGACAAAACTATTCAAAACGGGGCCAAAAATTGAATCTTTTCAGCCAAACTGGCCAAATCCTCACAATTCCATCTGTCTTTCCCTGCTACAGACCTAATTCTAAAGACCTAATGCATTGATTCAATAACTATTTTCATACATCCACAATGTTTTCCCCAATTTCAGAGCTTAAAAAATCTCACTCTTTTACTTCTTGATCCATGCAATTTGAACAAAATGAATTATATCACCATTTTCTTCATGTACAACACAATTAACCATATGGCAAACCCCACAAAATGGGGCCAAAAATCAAATCTTTTGATCAGAAGAATCACCCAAACTGGCCAAATCCTCTTTAACTCCATCTCTCCTTTTATTTCCCTACTACAGACCTAAAACTTAATGTAGTCATCCAATGACTTATTCCTCATAAATCCAGAGTGTTTTCCCCAATTCAGAGCTCAATCTCACTCTTTACTTCTTGATCAATGCAATTCAAACCAAAAGAACTGTTTCTTCCCCATTTTCATCATGTGCAACACAATTCACCATATAGCAAACTGCACTTGACAATATTCAAACAGGGACCAAAAATCAAATCTTTTCTCTACAAGGATCACCCAAACCTACTTCTTTCTTTCCCTAATATCTAAACAACTCAACAGTGTTTCCCCAAATTCAGAGCTTAAAATCTCACTGTTTTACTTCTTTGTCAATGTAATTCGAACAAAATGAATTAACTTACCATTGTCTTCATCTACATCACAATTCAGACAGGAGCCAAAAATCAAATCTTTTCCCTAGAAAAATCACCCAAACCTTCTCAATTCCATCTTCTCTCTTTCCTTAATATCTTCATAAATCCAGTGTGTCCCTCTCTTTTACTTCTTGATCAGTGTAATTCAAGCCAACATAATCAAATTTCCCATTTTCTTCATGTTAACAGCAAAATTCACCATTAGCAAAACAAGTATTCAAACAGCGACAGAAAATCAATACCCATAACAGGAACAACGATTTCCCCATTAAATCTTTTCACTAGAAGAATCGCCCAAACCCAGAAGCACGCACATACAACAATATCTAGAGAGAGAGAGAGAGTACATGCTGGGTCTTTTGGCTCGATTCAGAAGGGGAAGCTATTCTCGATGCAGCAAGCAACGCAGAATCCGCAGAGGTTTTTATTCCTCGATGGTTCACCATTGAGCAAAACAAGTATTCAAACAGGGACAGAATCAATACCCAATACCCATAACAAGAACAAACGCTTTCCCCATTAAATCTTTTCCCTAGAAGAATCACCCAAACCCAGATGCACGCACATACGAAAATATCTAGAGAGAGGGAGAGAGTGAGTACATATCTTTTGCGAATGGCCATCCCCATTGGGCTTTTCGTTTGCTTGATTTTCGAAAGGTTTTTTTTTTTGTACAGAATTCAATGGCGGGCGGCCTTGCGTCCATACTTCCTCCCTCGTAATCAATTTGTACTTCGATAAAACCGATTTGATACAGTGTGGTCCAATCTATATTTACAGAAACAATTTCACACAAATCTTCTCCGATTATACAGTGATCAGAGTTCGATGAATACCATACTCAACAAGATTTATGTTCTCCATAAACTCTACAACATGAACCATTTCGATCACAGAGATAAATCAGAACGAGATCACAATTTGACGAATTCGCGTTGAGCTTTCTCTGCGACGTCGTTTCAAAGGAACTCGCGCGTTCAGACGCGAGGTTCTGAAAGATTCAGTGTGGCCAAACCCATTTTCGCAAAAACAAATTCACTCTGATTGTCTGCGATCATATAACAAAAAGTATTCGATTCCAATAATTTTTATCATGGTATTTTTTCTTCACAAGATCTACAACATGAACTGTTTCGATCACAAAGATAAACAGAAACAAGCACACAATTCGTTGAATACACGTTTAAAGGGACTTCGCAGGGTGGGAATGAGAAGTGTAATTAGTATAAGCGACGTCGTTTTCATTAAACTCCCTTTTGAACATGCGAGCTTTAAATGAAACCCGTTCGACACCATTTTGACATAGCTCGCGTCTGTTATATGCGGGTTTACAAGTGAGCGCCAGAGCTAAACCGAATTCCAGATTTCCCCCATGATTTCTCTCTCTCTCTCTCTCTCTCTCTCTCTCTCTCTCTGTACACATTGTGAATCTTCGTTCAAGTGAAGAGAGAGAATGGCGGAGGAGAGAGAGAAAGAACGGCTGCCGAAACCAGTGCAGGCGGCTGCAGCATCAGCCCTTGCCTTCACACTAGGTGCGATAGTGCCACTACTTGCAGATGCTTTCATCGGAAACCGTTAAGGTGAGGATATGTGTGATTGTCGCGGCAGTGAGTTTGGCGGTGGCGATGTTTGGAGGTGTTGGGGAAGACTTCTGTGGTGAGGTCTGGTACTAGGGTGGTGATCGGAGGGTGGATGGCCATGGCCATCACTTTTGGACTGACCTAGTTGATTGGCTCAAATGGACTGCAAGTGTGATCCCTTGATTTCAATCCTCTGTTAGCTGATTCTGGCCTCGCATCTTCAGGTATGCAAAAGCTCAAATTTTATCCAAATTGTATATGATTTCAAATTATACTTTCGATTTCGTTATTTTATGTTACCAATTTAATTCAGGCCCATCTTCATTTTTCGGTACTTTAATTTTTATTTCTCTTTTGCAATTCTTGTTATTATCGGCCAAGATTGTAATTTTTCCTTTCCCCATATGCATCTCTATGGAATATCTCTGAGTGTTCGGATAAGTTTCCGTACAGGCAAATTTAGAAGTGTTATTGTCCTATATTGATTAGTTGTTGGATCTTTGGCTGTGGTCGGTTCTCTCGGAATGAAGCCTGTTTGTGATTTCAGAATGTTTTCATACCACCAGGTGTTATAGTGCCATGCCATTTGTGAAGGTTTTAACTGTCTGGTTAAAAACCATGTAGTTCATTCAAAAATGTTAGGCACACATCAAGTTTATCTCAACTTTTTGAAGAAGCCATGATGTACCTATCTTTTTGTATTCTTAAGTTAAATATGAAATTGAGTTCATTATTCATATTACATAGCAACGCAAGAACCTTCCTTATTTTGGTCTGGCGTCATGGGACTACATTAGTTCTCCATCGGTGCACACCATCTTAGTTATTGCTAGTATCCACGTGCGCACACAATAACTGTGTTGTATGCGATATGTATTTGTGTTATGCAATCTTTGTAATTATCGCAAGTAAGTTGAACATGTGCACACACTTGAGCGATTGTTGTTCAATTCGGAGTTAGTGATTAATGACTTCTACATGGACATGTTAAGCAGTTCGGTTTGACTGGTAGTTTTGCTACAATACATGAAGGTGAAGTGAGGATATCTTTGAAATAGTAAATATTGGACATTGCGTGATGAGCCAAAGGAAATCACCAATTTGTTGGCTCCAAGGAGATTATAGTGTAGTATTCGTAGAGAGAGGAAATGGAAGGGAGATTTGAAGTGAAGATCAGGATCGGATATTGTTGTTGATTAACGGAATTTGAATTGATGTCTTTGTAACTTTATATTTGGAAAAAGTGCTAATATCTCGTCCCAAGGCTCAATTGTAATGAGCAATTAGAATGTGCACTCTAGTACACTTCAGTTCAAGACCAATGTTGCTTTGATATTTCCTTCTATGGCCCACAGTTATCCATCCATCATCAATGCCATTTCCTTCCCTCTTATATTTCCCATCTCTCTATGATAAGGATCCAAGCTATGGTGGACTCAATTAATATTCAGAGGCAGGAGAAGCAACTCAATATGCTGCAACTTCAGTTGAATCAATTTCAAGTCTTGTTAGGGGTATGAGCAAGTGGATATGATGCAACTTCAGTTGGTGGGTTGATTGTCGGGGTGAGTGAGTAAGGAGCAAATCCTTCTGCTGGTTGAATTGGCAATAAAGTACTTCATTATGCAGCATCTCTTGAAGCACTCAAGGGATCTTGTGCTTTGTTCTGCTGTTTGGATAGCCAAGAAGGATATGATGTAAGTCTTATTTCTTGCATACTAGGAATTGGGTGTTCTTAGTTTATTAATTTTTTTGGTAATGGAGAGTGTCCCGATTGACCAGACTAATCTCTCCAGCCCTTTCCATGCGTTTGCGTAAGGTGAGGTGGCCCCAAGGACAAATCGCTGCTGATGGGGTGTTCTTAATTGGTGGATTTGGAGGTTAGAGGAGCAATCAATGTGGTAGAGGCATGTGCACAGACAGATAGCATACAGAAGATTGTGTACAATTCTTCTCTAACTGCAGCCATATGGAGAGAATATTTGCTCAGAGAAGGATGTAGATGAAAAGTACAGGAAAAAGGTATATGTGGATCCAGTTAAAACCGTTTTTTCTTTTTCATAAAATTAGTGGTGTCTTCTTGTTTTGTTTGGCCAAATAGATTTTATTTGAATTATCCAACCGCGAGCCATATTTTCTCACCATGAATGTTCCAACAAGATTGAGAAATTTCAAAACTAGCCAGCAATGATCTAATTCTAATAAGTGGGTAGTCTTTCCATGACAGACAATTCTAAAATGGTATATTTTTCCTTTTCCAGTCCTTATAAGGTTATCTTGTGCAAGCGATCTTTTCTTAGATTGAGTTCATATGCTGCCTCATTATACTAATCACTTGTGGTAGTTTTTTCCTGCAATTATAATCCATTATCTTTCCAGCATGAGTTAATTCTTGTAATAGTTTCCTAGACATGCACTCGTTTGGTTGGTTAGGAGGACGGAAGAAATTTTAACTGATTTCACTATTTGGTTTGTGAAAAAAGAATAAACTGGTAGGACAGAGATGATATGGAAAAAAGAAATAGACAGATGTGGCAAAATCTTTTTCTCTTCTTAAAAAAAAAAAAAAAACAGATGGGGTGAAATCTTCATCTTCTGCCTTCTTGTTTGTTCTGAGCTTTTCTGGTGTGTTTTTTATTTATTAGTCTAGAGAGTGTTATATAGCTTACATTATGGAGGCCCGGTTTGTGTAACAAGTAATTTACTTCACTATAGTTGGATATGGTAATCTTTGACGTTCAAGACATGGAATGGTTATGCTTTGCTTAGTACTTCGAAATGTGAAAATGTAATTCATAAAGCTCAGTATAGCAGCGGACTTTTGGGTGTTGATGGCATAGTCTTAACCTCAACCCCCTTGCCAGTTAGAAGAAGAAACTGATGCTCAGGCTGTTATTTCAATGCCAGAGAGCCTAGATATAAGCACAGCACTTACATACATACGAGGAGCCGCACCGAACTCTCATGTTTGAGAGAGGGCTAATGGATTTGCATATAGCTTCACAAAGTGCTGTTATGTGACTGTAGATAGCTTCTTCTACCCCCTACGATCGATTGAGGATTACATGGGTGCTGTTATTGTTTTTTTTTTCTTGCCTGAAATATATGAAAAGCATCATTGAGGTGGATGAAAGAGGCAGAGGCTCTAGGGATCATGCGACTGATTGATGGTATGACGGTTACTCTATTTGCTTGTTGGTGTTTTTGGCTTCATCGGAATTACTATGTACCTCGACTCCTCTCATAACCCCTAACCCAACCAGTCATTATTTTTTCGCCACCCAAGACATTATCAGTCGGGCACAGGAATGGTTTTTTATAGCACAAAAACCAAAGATCACTCCAGGTAGAGTGATGCAACAAATTGGTTGACAGCCCATGATTGAGGCAGTAAAACTTAGTAATACAGATGGATCGGTGAAATGGGAATGGGATCGCAGCTGCAGGGGGTGTTATGAGAGAGAGAGTTCTGGACATTTCATTGCAGGTTTCCAGAGAAGAATTGGGTATTGCTCTCCCCTTGCAGCAGAACTCTGGGCTTTGCAAGATGGCCTAGAGATGGGGAAAGCACATAACCTGCCACAGTAGAAGCGGAGGCAGATGCCAGCATGGTCATTCAACTATTGGAGGATTCGATCTCAGTTGTTCGTCACTCTTTGACCAGTCTCGTTTGTGATTGCAGGTACCTTATGGCATCATTCGAATCGCCAAAGATTAGCCACAGTTTCAGAGAATCAAATAGAAGTGCGGATGTTCTAGCCAAGGCAGCCCTTGACAGTAGCTTAGACTTTATTTCTCTTTACTGTTCCACTGGATGTTGTTGTCTTTCAATCTAAATAAAATGTTTTGATTGGCTCCTTCCCTTTCTTATCTCACCCTTTCTCACCATCCAAAGGGGCTGTTAAAGCTTTTGTAAGCAGCCCCCCATTTTTGGGACCACACAGAACGGCACTTGAGAAGATCCTTTTGGATCTCATTTTGCACTGACGCTGGACGAGTCTGAATAAACTCCTCGTTACAGGCAGAGGGCCAAGCCTCTTTGGCCATTAGGTCTGCACATAATTTGGCCTCCCCTAGTACATAACAAAACTCATATTCGCAATATCCCTCTTCCACGAGCACGCAAACACTCTGAAATTGGGGTCTGTTTCATCTGCTTCTTGGAGGATCTTTAAGGCTTTACTTGAATCTAACTCAACGATCACGCGTCGGAAGACTCGGAACCCCTTCTGTTTGGCTAGCCGCAATCCCTTCCAAATGGCCAACAACTTAGCCCACACAGACGCAGAACTTGAGGCAACTCGGGCTTGAAAACCCATGATCCATGCGCCGCTTTCGCCTCTCATCGCATACTATGGTCCCGCAAAAAATCAAGTCGATTGAACATCAATAACCTAGTGAACGAATCACTCTTTTTGACTGAATTTCTGGCTAAATATTTTAGACATTGCTTAGAGCACTTGAAACAAAATGATTCGTTCATTAAGTTATTGATGTTCAATCAACTTGATTTTTTGCAGGGCCATAGTATGCGATGAGATCTTTCAAGTGAACATTTTGGATCCACAATGGGAACAACTCAACTTGGAAAGGTGGCTAAAATCCATTGGTTCGACAATCCATGGGTTTCCTCGCCCTCGTAAAGACCAATGCCACAACCTGGGGGTCGTATCTCAAAGTATTAGAATTGTGAGACAGGTTTGCTCTCAACTGGCAAGTACAAAAGAGTTTCCAAAGACACTAGATTGATAGGTAAACACATCCTCCGTCAAATGTACGAAACAAACATAGAGAATTTCAGTTATGTAATATGAGTTTGGGCTCTGGGTCGTAGGCAAGGGGGTGCCACTCCAGTCCACAGGATAAGGTTATGGGGCTTCCTCTAAAATCTTCTTGGAATGGGTTATTTATCAGCTCAAAAGGTCGACATAACTGCACAAAAATTAGGAGATTTTAGGCCGGTTATTAAAACAAGCTAATGAAAGTTTGCACCGGTATATCCTAAAGTTTGTTACGAAGGTAGAGAAGTGAACATCAAGGATCTCCTGTAGGGAGAGTAGTCAACAATGCGCCAAAAGTAACGGAAAACACTGAGACTTGGCTAACCGTGCTCGCCTAAACCTACAAAGCGGGAATCGAAAAAACTCAAAATTAGATAAGCGTAGGGCTTCAACGAAATCACTTTCTTAGAAACATCTGAACAACTAACCGAAATAGTACCCCACTACTGTGGCGAAAAAAGCAAAGAAGCCTGCATATTTCAAAGTTCTAAGCAACCAGACTTATTCATTTTTAAGGGGGAAAAGTGGTGACGGAGTCTGATTCCAAGTTTGAGCCTGAGAGATTTCACTGACCACGGATTGGGGCCATGGGGTGGTCCCATTAACACACCTGTCTCATAGATCTTAACCTTGCCTTCATCAGCAAGATCATTGGCCTCAAAACTTATGTAGAACGTCATTAAACAGGACGGCTGAGCCATTACAGTCAAAACCTTCACGAACTGTAGCTCAAGACCAAGTTTTTTCTGCACGTCGCCGATAGATGTCATCGTGAGTGTATGCCATTACAATCATAGATCGAAAAACAATTGTGAATTATCATTAGAGACTCTTTCCACCGTGGCCCAAAACAATGATCCCAATTGATCATCTCGTAAGTCATAAATAAACAGCAATAATATGTTGGAATCTAACATGAAAATATACATTGAACATCGAGGGGAGGGCACCTAGAGTCATGGAAAGCAGCCTAATTATCTAAACATCAGCATCAATGTATACAAATATTATTATGGGGGAAGATTCGGAAGACATATACCTTATAGCGCAAGTTGTATTCGTTGACAGCAAGCCAAGAACACATGTCGTAGTCGTACCACCTTTTTCTCTTTGCTCATCTCCATCTCGCAAGCTCCACCGAACCGATAACGCCCACAATCAGGTGCGAAGACATGCAGAATTAGGGGTGTTACTCGAAACCGGACAATCAATCGAAATCGGAAAAACTGGACCGGACCGAATTGTTTTAAACCGGTTGAATAATTTCGATTCGATTCCAGTTTATAAAATTTTATAAACCGGAAAAATAATTTCGATCCGGTTTATATGTTTTAAAAACCGGTTGAAACCTGACCGGTTATATATATGTATAATATATACATATAAATATATAAAAACATAGGGTAGGGGATGAATTATAAGTTTTTTGTTGATATTTTGTCGTATATATTGGTCTAATAAATATATTTATTATATAAAAATTATTTTTATGGACTTAATTATGTTTTTATGAGTTTTTTTTTTTTTATGTATTGAGCTCAAAATTGATCCATTTTTTTGGGCCCAAAAAAAGGGGTTGAATTATAGATTTTTGGTCGATATTTTATGGGTTGAATTGTGAATTTTTTGATGTGTTGGATCCAAAATATAGCTTATGAATAAAAACCGGATAAACCAGACCGGAACCGGTTGAGCCGGTCGAAACCGGAACCGGTTTATCTCAACCGATTCCGGTTTCTAAAAATCTCAAACCAGATAACCGGTTTCGACCGAAAAATACACCCAAACTAGTCGAAACTGGACCGGTATCACCCCTACGCAGAATCATGGCTCTCATTAATGTTCACCACCATCGGGTTCTTAATGTTTTCACCTGGAAGTACCAAAGCCGCCTCTAGACCTCGATTAATGCCAACTGCTTCATTAATAACCAAATCGTTTTTGGTAGGCCCCAGGACTGCTTCACATCTTGGGCCCACCATCCTGCTGACATCATTCTCTTCCACAAGGGCGGAGGCACTAAGAGACAAGGGGGGCCTAGTGAGTGACCCACTCACTTTGATTTTTCACCAGAACATTTGATAGTTTGCAACCAAATTTTGCTATTTTGATCCCATAAAAAATTTTTAAATTGTCCCAACTTGTTTTAAATGCATTGAAATTCCAAATGTTCTTTTCATTTCGAGAGTTGATAGTATTAGAAATGAGACTAGCATGTATTATTTTACAAATATAACAAGTCTTTTAGAGCCAATTATGAGGCAAAAATGAATTATTTGTGCATATCGATCTTATAATTAACCTCTTAATTAGGGCTGTAAGTGAGCCGAGCTACTCGCGAGCTCGGCTCTGCTCGTCTCGTTAAAGCTCGGCTCGGCTCGGCTCGTTTACTAAACGAGCCGAGTAGAGCTCGGCTCGTTCTACAAAAGCTCGGCTCGTTAAGGAGGCTCGGCTCGATTAAGAGAGGCTCGTTTAGTAAATGGCTAAGCTCTCGTTCGGCTCGAGCTCGAGTTTTGGCCTCGTTAAGGAAACGAGCCGAGCTCGAGCTTGCCAAAGCTCGGCTCGGCTCGGCTCGGCTCGTTTACACCCCTACTCTTAATCTAGTTATTTTTAGACTTGTGCGTAGAAAAAATATAGTTCATATGAATCTAAATTTTGACCCCACTAACCAAAATTTCTGGGTCCGCCCTTGCTTTTCCACCCCAACTTCAGATTGAAACTCAGGTTCCTTCTCTAGTTAAGATCACAGCAAGTTCCAAGCTAGAAGAGTTGGGTACTTTTTCTTTGGACTGAGGCTTTGGTTCTCTAATATTACAACCCAAGCAATAACATTCAGCTTTAAGAAAAGTATTAATAACCATCTGCTCTTTAATAACTCTGATTTGGCTGATTTTTCCTTTGTTTTTAGATATCCAACACTTGATTAATCATTTCCATATTATCAGTTGAAATGAGGACTTTACCCACAAAAAAGGACAAGCTTTTTAGGGTATCATCACTAATGGCTATAACACCACCCCAAACGGAACCAATTTTTGAAAAAGTTTTTTTTTGCAATTTTTAGTTTTTTGTCAAATTTTTTTTGTGGATTATTACTTCGTCATGACGAGAAAAATTTAAAAAGTAAAAAATTACAATCGAAACCCAATTTTTTTGAATAAAGAAGAAAATAAGCTAATAATCCTAAATATGAATAAAATTCCAAGAAACTTCAGACACTGTTTTTTTTTTAAAGCAAGCAAATCCCATAGATAAATCAAACATTACACATTGTTTTGAAAGCAGGCAAACTCTATAGATAAATCAAAACATTACACATTGTTCAAGGCTGCCCTAGCCATACCATGAGCAGCAGCAACAAACATCAGTTCTAGGAACCTTAATAACTTTTACAACATTAAACTGATGACATAATTGAACCAAAATCCAAAAGAGCATAGCAAAGCAAAGTGGTAGCAGCTGACGACCCGTGCAGATACAGACCTTCAACCCTCCTTCAATTCTCCTTTGCGCACTGCAGAGCCAAGATGCCAGCTCTAATTTCCACCAAAGTTGCTGAACAGGCCTGGATTTCCAACACTTGCTGAGCAGCCTCTATGCCTCGACTCCTCTTTGTAACTCAAGCAGCAGCTCTGCGCATTGATTCTGCACCCCAAGCCTCATCCATGACGAAGTGCCATGCTCCAGTCAAATCCACCTCCTCATCCAGAGAGTTGAAGGTATACGAGATCTCTGAATCCCTCCCTAATTGTCTCCCCTTAAGACCCCCAAAACCTCTCCAATCTCCGCTTGCCGCTTCTTTTCTGGACTGAAACTAAGTTGCAAGGCTGCAAATCTGGCCATAGCACCATCCAAACTAGCCAATTCCCCTCGAAAGGCCATATCAATGCGACTGCATAGATGAACCACAATAAGCATACTGAATCCCACATCACATTTATATAGGGGCCTCCCTAATCCATCCTTCCAGCCACTCCTCGACTGGGACAGGCCTTCGAATGTCAAAAATCAAATCCCAGATGGGACGCTCACCATAATCGCTTTGAAAAGCCACATTTGAAGAACAGGTGTTCCAACGTTTCCACCTCAGTCTTGCACAGTGGGCACTCCAAGTCTATATTCATTGATCTTCTTCTCAAAACATTTTTTACAGCCAGAATACCATGCACTACCTTCCAGATAAAAAGCATAAATTTTGGATGAAAGCCAAGAGCCCAGACTTTACCCCAAGAACTGAACGCATTCTGCCTCAACTGAAGATCCTCCGAGAATTTGATATAGAACTGATGAAAATATGCTGTTTTGACCGAGAATCCCGAGCACTTTCAAGAGGAATGTACAGAGCTAAGAGTTGCCAAGCTATCTCTTCCGGGAAAAGGGTCTTTACTAGTGGAGCCCCCCATTGCTTAGAAGAACCATTAAACAGACCCTTTACTTTGAAGTCTGAGAAAACATGCTTGAAGTCACGCCCAGCAAAGGTTTGCAAACCTTAGGAATCCGTTGGTCTTTGAGAACTCTGATTCTATTCCCATTACCGATTCTCCACTTTAAGCCTTCGATCAGATGATTCAGATCTTTTCCTTGCATAAACACTACTCCAACCCCATGGAGCCAAAGAGCTCGCTTGGGTTATCAAGGAAGTCACTCCTTTGACAATACATACCCAAAAGAACTGAAGCTAAGAGGGAGTTAGGTTCCTTCAAATTTCGCCAAGCTACTTTTGCAAGAAGAGCTTGATTGAAACAAGCTAAATCGGGTACTCCAAGACCCCCTTTGCTTTTGGGTTGACAGCATACACTTCACCTTTTTCAGATCATACCTGATTTCGCACCTCTTTTCCACAAAAAATTAACCACAACAGATTTTTTTCTTTTTGCAAAAAATACACCGGAGCTCTAAAAACAGATAGGAGACACTCGCTTTTGTCTAAAGGCAATTCACATAACTGAAGACAAGGAGACACAAGGAACCAAATGTTATTCTGCCAAAGGTCTCCCTGTCATGCACAAAAGCAGCAAAAGAAGTTTTTGAATAAAGATGCTCCAGAGAGAGAGAGCCTCAATAGCTCTGCATAAATATTTAGGGGCTGTTTTAGTTTCTTCAATTTTATTTTCTATTTTTGACAACCAGATGTTTGGTCAGCCTGCGCACACCTCGACTAACATTTGAGAAAATAGGAGCTCAGGCTGGCCATCATACATAATTGGATGAGATAGAACTCTAGAAGTGGAATGGGTGTTGTTTTGAAGGGTCGCATTAGGACTCGTTCAAGATGAGATACATCAACTCTAACATGACATACAATTGCTGGCACGAGTGGAACAAAGAATGAAAGAACTCAATCAAGATGAGATACATCAACCTGATGTTCGGGAAATTCTTCTATTTTAAATCAATTTCCTTATGCGAAAAAGTGAAAATCAGGAAAATGGAAGGCCATCTTTATCCATCCTCATGAATGTTTGACTCATGTACTCTGCATCTTTTGCTTCTATTGCCTGAAATAACAAGAGAAATGCATATAGGACACAACTATGCCAATCTCTATCACCATAGACAATAGCTAATGATCATCAGATCCAAATCAAAGCAAATTAAGAAGAAAAAAAAAACACATAATACACAGAAAGGAAATCTCAACGATTTAAAACTTTAACGAGCTTCAAAAAGTGAAGGCTTTACTTTCCCTCTTCTCTTATTTGTTCCTATTAATTATGTATGTAGAAGGAAAACCGGAAGTTCACCCAAAAAAAATTGTATCTTCAAGGGGTGAAAGTCCATTTCGATTCTAGCTTCAGTGCTCGCAACAGCTCGTAGTTAAAGTAGTTGACAATTGCATCAATTTAAACATGCAATTGTCACAGATTAAAACTCAAGTGACCATGAAATCACTCTCGTATAAACACAATTGTCGTCAAATTAGTAACGGAGTAGAGAGAGGTTTGCCGAGAACAATGAAATCGATACAGAATTGAAATTAGCTTACTGGGTATCAGTTAGGATTGAAGGATGGAAGATTAAAGACTGACTGACCTCTTTGTCGGGGACGTTCCTTCGTCGTCGGAGTGAATTTTTACTTCTGATGAAATGGGTTTGATACAGTGTAGCCAAAACTATTTTCATAAAAAAAAATTCACTCAAATCATCTCCGATTGTGCATCTATCAGCATTAGATTGATATGATCTTGAACATATTTTATCTCCTTGACGAGATCTACAACATGAACCCTTTCGATCATCGAGATAAATCGGAATGAGATCACAATTTGAAGAATTCGAGTCCCAGTTCCTACAGAGCATTCTTGCGACGTCTTTTGTTAAAATGAGTCTGATACGGTGTGGCAAGATTTATTTTCGCAAAAACAAATTCACTTCAATTGGATTCGATAATATATTAAAATGTATTGGATTCAGATGATCTTTAACAATGCTTTTGTTCTTGACAATATCTACAAGATGAATGATTTCGATCATAGATATAAACCGGAACGAGCTCACAATTTGACATATACACGTTTCAAGAGACTTCTCAGCTTACAGATGCGAAGTATCAATGAGTGCGGGCGACATCGTTTTGGGAAACCTTAACGGTTTTATTCAAAGCTCGCTTCTGCCACCTGCGATTTTCTGATAAGTGCCAGGTCCGATGCAGCTAAACGAACCCCGGTCGTCGTCACCATTCCCCCAGATTCACGCTCACCATCTCTCTCTCTCTCTCTCTCTAGAAAATGTACTTCACTGAAAGCTTCAATCACAAACGGGCATCAATCCTTGCAAACTGATTATGGTCTCATATTTTCAGGTATGCAAAAATTCAAATTTTATTCCAATTGTATACGATTCAAATGAGGCTATCGATTTCATCATTTTATGTTACCTAATTCGATTTAAGACGATCTTCTTTCTTGGTGCTTAGTACTTTTTTTTGCAATTCTTGTTAATTGGAACGGAGATTTGAAGTGAAGATCAGGGCTGAGCTTTAGTTGTTGATCCACGGATCTAAATCGATCATCTCTGTAACTTCTATACGGAAAAAGTGCCAATATCTCATCACAAAGCTCAGTTGCAATGAGCAATAAAATCAGAATGTGTACTGTAGTAGAAAACAATGCCATTGAAATAGACACTCTGCACAAGGAACCAGTTTAGAACCAAACACCCCTTTAATCTTTTATTTATTTCTGATAAACAAATTTTCGTTTGTAGACAGGTAACTACATCAAGTTTTTACAGGTGTTCAAATGATGTCAAGTGGAAATACAAAAGCCACTCCTTTACAGCATTGCACACTTCCACAACTTTCTTTCTTCCAATTCAGGAAAGAAACGATAATGGGTGGAAGTAAGTTCTCGAGAATACGCGTAAATTGGCCCGGACACCTGAGTTATTTGAAAACAATGAGTTCTCAAAAGTTGCTGACTTGCTCAAATGCTGGCATTGAGTTTCCTGCCAAGAAGGATTTGAACAAAGTAAGGGCTTGTTTGGGTTTATGCAAGGGGACTTCATGGCCTGCTCCCCTCACCGTCACAAATGTGAGCCCTTCATATTCCTGTGTCCAGCCTCCCACCTGTTTCAATACAACATTTTCACTTTAACACGACCATCGAGAAAAAACGAAATTCAAACTTAAACCCAGAAACTTTAAAAGCAAACCCATCAAGAATGACGTGACAGTGATATTTTTTAAATTACAAGGCACAATGGAGGTTGTTGCAGTTGGTAACGAAGATAACCATGGGCCACATTATTTCGACTGTGAAGTCTTTATGGGAACTATGTTTCCAAAGCAATCAAATTGATGATAATATGCAATAATCAGAACCAAGTATGTTCAACCAGCAAACAAGTTCTTATTTTCATTTTACTGGCTTTTAGACTTCGAAAAGAAGAAAAGGTTCTTGTGGGAATGTTCGTACCTGTCCGTCATCATACCAAGCGTGCCAAGGGCCTACAGTAGTTAGGTTGAGAGCATTTACACTGTACCGGGTAGAAGTAACTGGAATTACGGAATCTGTATCGCCACTGTCCAAAAAAGAAATAAGAAATAAGAATGGTACTTGCACCAACATGTCATAAACCTGCCTATAACCACTTGAACAGATATTTTCCAATTGTACTGTGTCCCTTAAGTCTAAACCAAAATTTCTAGAGCACTCAATAGAGATGCAACCAAAGTAGCTCGAATTCTTGTTTCTTTCAATTCATTCTTTTCCCACTCCCTTGTTTAGATAAACAAGAAGATATCTTGCTTCTTGGTCCGAAGTTCTACAAACATACTACACAATCAGACTACGGTTCTATTGCAAGATTAGCTGATGGGCAATACTACAATGACTACAGTTACGCCGCACATTTTGGATACCATCTCCTATGGCATGATTGGCATCAACACAACAGTTGAATAGGCCTCAAATATGATAACTCTATTAATATTTGAACATCACATGACATGGTAGCAAAATATGGGTCACCCAAGCATTATTGTCAACTGAAAGCAATGTGAGAACGTTCCTCAGGGAGGATATAGATAATTCTGACACTTAGCATATGTTACAATTTGTGCATGAAAAAATGAGTGAGAAATACAGGAACAACCAAAAAAACTATCTTTGGAGGTTTCGCAAATCAGCACAGAGATCAGCTTGTTTATTTGAAACATATTTCAATTGGGTTTTCTGGATCGTGCTTTCTTCAGTACCAGTTATCCTTTTAATAAACAAGCAAATTTGATAAAAA
This sequence comes from Rhododendron mucronatum var. ripense, assembly GCA_019656295.1. Classification (NCBI taxonomy): domain Eukaryota; kingdom Viridiplantae; phylum Streptophyta; class Magnoliopsida; order Ericales; family Ericaceae; genus Rhododendron; species Rhododendron mucronatum. The sequence continues at coordinate 2,344,748 of BPLT01000061.1, forward strand.
CAAGTAGCAAAATGTAACTGCAAGACACAAGGGAAAACACATACATTCAGTTACTGAATAGAAAGTTTGTGTTCAAGGTTGAAAAGTACCTGAATATCCAAATACGAACTCCTGACTGTATAAGCTCGCGGTAGATGTCGAGCACTGAGGTAGGAGAGTCATTCCAGTTAAGATTTACCACATCACTGCAAAACAGATATAATGTCGAGGAATAAGAAAAACATAAAAAATACATCAGTGTGCAACTTGATCGGTATGACTTCATTAATTACTAACGGTACTGCAACCCTATGCCACCGGATGACCAACAATTCTCCATTTGCACTAGAAAATAACTGGATTTGTGCGGGATTTTGTGCAAATGTAGACTCACCAAAGGAAATGAATTTTGTACTTCATAAGTACTAGATACAAGATGAATTTACATACATGCAATGGACATGAAAGTGTTGTGGACATAATCTGTTTGTTGGATCAAAATAACAACCGCAGATCACTGTGTGGGAGCTAGTTAGATTGTTGGGTTTTGCATATGGTTTTGTATAAGCGTTGTGGACATAATCTATCCGTGGGATCAAAATAAAATCCGCAGATCACCGTATGGGAGCTAGGTAGATTGTTGGGTTTCGTATATGGTTCTTCCCAAACATGTTAGGTTCTAATGGTCTGCTCAAGACAGGTGGTTTCTAGTCATCCATCTTTGATATAGATCTTTGTTCTAAATCATAAAGATCATACTAGAACTGATTAGATATTGTTAGCAGATAAACATTTTGCTCATCGAGCCATGAAAAAGCATTGTGACCAGACAACATAATGTTGTCCAAAAAACTAGCTTATATGCAATCGGAAATTTACATAATGAAGAAAATCCACCTGCAGGTATCCCATTTAGATGGTGCGTTTTCACTGAGAACATGAAGTGCCTTTTGAACCTCAGGTTGATTGAAGTAGACAACTGAATGCTTCTCGGTGCATGGATCATATGTCCGTCCAATATGACCAACCATCTATAGAAGATCAAATCAATAATCCAAATAAGGATTTTAAAAACTTAGTTGCTTAAAGAGAAACCGTCTTCTAGGAAAAAGTTTTGAACTTCTATCATATGGAAAATGTTTATTTAAGTCATCCTTTACTTTAATATCCTCGAGTGCGCGTAAACTGAATAACCAGGTGCCATTGAAATAGAGCTAGCTTATGTGGACTTAAACACAGGCATTGAATGTGATTAAGTGTTGAGCGCATAGAGTTTCTCATACCTAAGGACACAAATAACAGGACCATACTTCAAATTCATTATACTTCTTTCATTTCTTTAGAGTAGAATGGTATTTAGGAAGTACCAGGGAGAAATTACAAATTTAGAGGGAGAAATAAAGATAAGTTTTATAATATATACATCAAGCCGTAACTAAAACTTCAGCAGCGTCTTTACCTCCACCACTGCGAACATGTTATACATACTGTGCAAGGCTTCCGGAGTATTTATAGGAGAGAAGAAGCTAAAAAATTAGACAAAATGTTTTGCTAAGAAATCAATATAGAAGTAGTTGAGAACAGGTAGGGGTGCCCAAATTATATTGGAACCAACCAACTAGCCTACCATGAGGATTTCCAAGAACCACAGTATTCTAGGAAAGCGAAGAACTTGTGAACATGAAAATATTCATTCACAATATATAGGAAGAGGGAGTTAATTGGTAAGTTCAGTGTGTCATACTTACGCGCAACCTCTTCTTTTGTTGACTTGACAAGCTAGAACTAGCAGTGCACGGAGGAGTGAAGATACTATATGGATCAATATCTCCAAGTTCCTTAGAAGCCATATCCAGAGCCTTATCACACTGCCCAGAGTAGTGTATAAACGACTGGGAATCACATAAAAGATTCAACTGCTTATATGTCTCGTCAGAAATCATGCCAGCTGCCCACATAAACTCGAAAAGTCCCAAATGGTCATGATAATCATCTGTTAAAGCATTTCCGACCTGCGTTTCATATCCCTTTTACTTGTCAAATTTGCTTCATAAGGACCAACTTAAGCAAAACTTCTAAGAACATCACATACCATGTATCCCTTCAAGTTTATTGTTTTTTCATTTGTTGCAGAGTTGTACCTTGATATGGCTTGGCTTAGCTGTGGAACATAGTGTCCTGGAAAGGAAAATCATGATCCAATGGAACAAGAATCTAGGAGTATATGAAGCAAAAAGATATGTAACAACAGGTTAAACCACTTTTGGCTTTGGTGAATCTTCATCATTGAAAACACCCTCTCTTTTTTTTTTTTCTCATTTTCGTTTTCCTTTAATTTTCTCTTCTTGAAAGGTGGCTGAAGGGGTGGTGCTCAGAGATAGAGCGTCTGTATGTTTTTGAGGGCGGCTACAAGGGAGGATACTGGCAGATACCGGTTTTTGGTGTTCGGTGAGCATGCAGTGTGATGGTCATCGGAAGAGGGGATATTGGGGAGATGTTGAACTGAGGTTATTTTAGGCACATTTGCAGATATGGATGAATTTTAGTTGCCCTGGGTTATTTTGTTGGCATCTTGTCAACATCTAGGTTCTTATTTTTTGTGTTTGTCTTTTTTTTTTTTTTTATTTATTCGTAATAAAAATCGAGAGTCTAAGGGTAGGCTGAGATTTCGCGAGTAGCAGAGAGTTGAGTGTACTCTTTTTTAAAGCTCTCTCCATGCTTTTTTTCCTTTGGTATTGTACTGAACTCATTTCTTTTTTTTCTTTTTTTCTTTTTTATCTTAATGGAATTTTCTTTTGCCGATAAAAATAGAATAGCACAATTCATTTATAGCTGACTCAACTACAAATCATAGCTTCTGTTCAAAGAAACTACAAACGATAGCTTCAGAGCCATGTCATTCAGACATATTATGTGTATTTGTTACCTAACTGTTTCGATCTTTTCGATTTAAAAACCATGTACCTGCATAACTCTCTCCAGCAATATAAAAGTCCCTTCCTTTATACTGGGGAAAACGCTCAAGCCACTTCAACAGAAATGTCAGTGAATCCGAAGCTGCAACCCAAATGACAAGAAGTAAATTTTTAGGGGCATAACAACAACAAAACAAATATCTTTCTGGAAGTAGAAGTACGCTATATAAAAAGGCTAGATTACTACCGGTCCTCTTATCTCCATTGGTCAGCAAATCAGCGGAAGTGTTGGAATATGAAAAACCAACTCCAACAGGAGAATCAAGAAACAGAACGTTGGCAACTGCAAAATGGTACAGCAAAAGCTATTAGACAATGTGGTTGCTTAATTATGGGAGCCAAATATTGTGAAGTCCCACTCCTCTGGAAGAAGTGAAGAACTAAAGCACGGTATCTTTAGCCATACTTCAGGCATGACGTTTAAAATGTAAAGCTCGCATTCTGGAATAGATCCCTCACCCATTATACTCTCTGATCTACTCGGGTTCCAAGAAGATGAACGGAAATAAACGAATGACACCAGTGAGATAGAGAAATTAGAATCCTATGGAAAATAGCAGAACAGAAAACAAAAATGAACTATAAACATGCACTTCACGAATTTTTGGAGAGATTTTCATTGGATATATATATTAGAACTGGATCCCAACTTCTTATTACTATTCCAGAGAAAAATGTAATGAAACAGGATTTAGCCTTTGCATTTGCAAGTAGGCAGCAGTGTCCGTCAGACGTGGCTGGAAATGCACCCAATCGACAAGATTTGCATTTTATAAGGCCTGTGGAGGGACTGACCAAGAGAAAAATATTTTACCAAACCAAAGAAATTCATATAGCTTCTTTACTTCACTTTTTCTTATCCTTCTTCTACTATTGCTTTTCCTCCATTAATCACATCACAAAATCATCATCCACACATAGTCAGAGTGTTTTAGGGGCGAAATATTAAGATGCAAGATAACTTCCAGCACACGAATTTAGCACACAGTTCCTTTACCAACCTATTGCTCAATCTACAGATCCTGAACTTATGCAGTATTCATCAGGCCCATAGATCATAAGATAGAAGATACCATATTCACTACTTATGCAGCTGTGTTTTGTTATATTTGAGGATGAGAAATTGTGGGAGTCCACATACCTTGGTTCCAAGCATAAGGGTTCAGATAAAGAGTCTTCCCGTCTTCCTCAATGTGAAAAGGTCCAAGTTCTTCAGCCATCCCATAAGCAATTGATGAACATCCAGGCCCTAAAGAAACAGCACAGGATAACCAAACTATTTTCACAAAAAAGTACTCTTGGCTTGAATGTCAACAGGAATGGGAAGAAAAGACTAAAAATTTTAACCAGCACCCATCTGGTCAATAAAAGTATGAAAGACATATTAAGATGTTATAGGTGGACATAGTAGATTCAAGTTTATGAAAATATGTGTCCTATATCCAAAAAAAAACACTGTATTTGCTGGCACAGCCAGATACACATACGTAGACTTGGAACAAAAAGATAAACTTGCATAATACAGTATGAAAATGTAATCTTTTACATAAATAACATGTACAAGCATACTTACCCATAGTCCATAGACAGATATAAAGATGGATTCATGTATGCAAATAAACAGATAGAGGAAACTGCGGGATGGAGGACAGATGAAGTAATTATCATTTTCTTCAACTTACTGCACAAAATGTAATCTTTTATGCACAATATTGTAGGAATAGTGTATGCAAAGAGGAAAAGGGGGGATGGATGGACACCGGAAGTGAATATCATTTCTCGAAATTAGTGAACAAATTTTAAGAAATTATTGAGAATGGGACCACATATGTGACATATCACATAGACAAATTAACAAGAGTGTGCTCATCTGAAAAGTAATACAAGCACAAATCTTAGCTATAAAAGAAAATTTGTTACCATTCAGTTAATACAACAAACACAAATTAAGAACCAACAATAAAAGCACCCACAAAGCATACTTCAATCAAAGCAACACGATAAAGAGAAGAACAAAAGGACATATTTCTACTTGAAAGACCCACCTCCATTGAGCCAAAATCAGAACTTTACAAGTAATTATTGCCCAGTGATAATACAACCATCCTATTAATACAATTTGGGAGAATCTAGAACCAAAGCCACTTAGCAAATCAAATTCACAGCAGAAACAAAAGGGTCTGTTTCCAATTGAAAGATTCACCTCCATTCATCCAAAATCATAACTTTTTAAGAAACTGTAGCCTATAACTAACACTATGTCCAATTAACACAACTTAGCAAAATCTAGAACCAAAGCCATGTCGCAAATTGAAGTTAAAAAGCAAGAACAAAAAGGTGTGTTTCTAATTGAAAGATTCACCTCCATGGAGCCAAAATCAAAATAAGAAGTCAATGACCACTGATAATTCTACGTATTTCTACCGTATAATTAATACAACTTAGGAAAATCTAGAACCAAGGCCACAAAGCAAATTAAAGTCAAAGCAAGAACAAAAAGCTATATTCCCAATTGAAAGATTCACCTCCATTGAGCCAAAGAACCAGAGGCTTAGAAGAAGGCTCATCAACAGCCTCAACAAACCAATAGAACAGAGCCCTCCCAAATTCCTCATTGACAGTGACATACCCGGAGTAGTGTGCAAAACTCACATCGAAAGCTTGCCCTGGAAGCTCTGAAACTCTATCCAACAGTTGCTGGGCAGTTGGGTCTGAAGAAAAACTGGAGCTACAGCTGCCTATATAGACATTATTGATGAAAATATAGATACATAGCACAAAAACCCACTTCAGATTTGGCATTTTTGTGGGGTTTTGAGGTGGCTAACGAATAGGGTCGAGTTTCTGGAGAGGGGTTACGCCTATATATATGGATCGATGGGTATTGGGAAGGGGAAGGGGAAGGGGAAGGGGAAGGGGAATTAGTTGGGTCAATGATGTATTAGGTTGTTAACGTCTGTTATTCCCCATGATTTTGCTGCTTGTGCTGACAAAGGCAAGGAACGGTTTTGATTGGTTATGATAACAGCCACAGGGCTTGATTTTTTTTCTAATGATGATGAAATTGGACAAGGGAAATTTGTGGATAAAAATGAGTTACCTAACAGTCTCAATGTCTCATCCCCATTTTAAAGCAACCTCGTTTGTTTGGTTGTTTGTTTCCAAGAAAAATGGACAGGTAGGTTGGTGTTGATAATAGTATCATCCGTCTATCGGATTTATTATACTCTCACATAATTCTGGTTTTGCATATGGGAGTTGGATCCTCTCCACCATTCTCGAGTCCACTTTGATGCTTAAACTGTTCACTTTTTCAAAGCTCATTGAGAATTTAAAGGCTTGATTAGTTATGCCCGAGGATTTTGAAACACCGTAATAATTAAGTTTCGATATATTATATAAAGGTACATGATAAATCTATCCTAGCATTATATCAATCGAGATTCAGTCAATGTCATAGTTAGCATAGCGTAGTTGACCATCTCAACGAGTTTCTATATAGTACATAAACGATTTCTAATGTGAACCATTCAGTTATTTTAATATACTTTCTTCCTTGCCTAAATAAAGAATAAAGAAAGAAGTAAATGTCTATTTTCCAGACTTCTTCATCTTTCTTTTTTATTTCTCTCTTAGGCTCCGTTTGTTTCAACGTATAATGTTTTTAAGTGTGAAATATTTTTCATGAAAAACAATTTTGCCAAAAAGAAAACTTCTGTTTGTGTTTTGGGGCGTTTGGTTGATAGTGGAAACGAATTTTTTGGAAGAATGTAGCATCGCTCAAAACCATCAAAATAGGGGTTTTCTATGTGATTAAGGTTTGATTGTGAAGTAAGAGTGGTTGGACATTGCAAACATATTGAGAACGAAAAGGTTGGGGCCTTGGCGGATGCTGTGAATGGACTGAATGATTGAGCGCGTGGAATAAATTGAAAACCAAAAACGACTTACGCGCTATCCGAAAGGAAAACATTTTCATCCAAATGGCCCTTGTATCAATCCAGTGGGGCTGGACTGGTTTAGCCATAAACTTGGAGTCCACATATTTGTGGATCGCAGGCCCAAAAAATGAAATTAATTGTCCAACGGCTGGGCTCTTTTCCCTTTTTTTCAAGGTGTATATGGATAATCGATTTGAAAAGAAAAAAAATAAAATAAAATATATTTTACTTAATCATATAGGAAAAGTTGATTAGTTGAAAAGTGTTTTTTTTTTTTGGACAATTTCCCTTACGAATTCAAAAATCCAATGACATGCTTATTGGTGTGCGGTGGTGAGAGTTGGGGTTCAGTACTATGCATCAAAAGCACTACCTTGGTGTCGGGTGGGGACCACCAATGTAATTTGAACTGTTCACTTGTAGGTTTTAAAGAAAATGGAATGCTCGAAATTTGACATTTATGTATTTTCGCAAAAAAAAAAAAAAAAGTACAGTTAGTGTAATTTTGAAGAGCTTGTTCATCTATGTGAAGACAAAATATAATCACATCATATCGTAATTAAAGGTGTCAGATTAACTTGTTTTAAGCATAGGTGATCTCTTTACTTGATTTACGTAGATCTGGAAACAACCCATAATTCTTCCTTTTATTTAATTTTTAGTCCATTGACTTGTCAGTTTTTGTAAGCACAAAAAAAAAAAAAAAAAACCAGTATGCTTTATACTATCTCCATCCCAAATTGTTTACACGGTCCGCAAAAAGAGAACGTAAAAATAATACATCTTTTCCAACCAAAAATTTACATAAATCGATAGAACTCATTGATACCTATCGAATGATGTAATTTCTTTGAATTTTTAAGCGAAAAATGTATTTCTGAAAACTTGCTTCCAAAAATATTTCGCTAAAAAATTCAAAGAAATAAGTATGTTTTTTTGGGACCATAACATACATGGATTCACCACCGAGGGTGGTAGCCCAGTTGGCTTGGGTGGGGCTTGAGTGCCTTTCCCTCCATGTGCACTCGAGTTCGAGCCCCTCCAGTGGCAAAAAAACGTATATGCGCTAGAGGGACGCATGGAGGGCCCCATGCCAGCTGTGCACCTAGGTGGTGCTGTGGTGACGGATTGTCCTCACGGATAGTAGCTATGGCTCGAACCGAACATTCCACAGCGGGTTGGGAGCCCCTATGGTCACGCCCAAGGGGGGTTGCTACGCCGGTCGCCCCCTCTTACCCTTTTGTTTATCAAAAAAAAAAAAAACATACATGGAGCCCTACCATGGTATTGGGCCTATTGGCCCACTTAAATTCTTGATCAAGGAATGGAAAACTGAGTGAAAATAACAAAGGGGACAGCAAATTGAGCTAGGTTTTGTTCTCACATGGGAAACTTCTTTCATGTGTTTACTTGTGGTGGTCCTCTCAGTCCTCACTCATTATATTTGGTTGAAGTTTCACCGTCACATCTGCAAATACATTCACGTGGACCCTCTAATTAGTCCTGTTGATTCAAGAGGGGTTGGCCGACTGAAGTTTGAGTTTAAGTTGTAAGTCACATAATTTGTGCGCACTAGCGTGAAAATGACTTTGAAATACATTCGAACTTACTAAGATTTGCAAGCGTGAGGATTGAGAGTGCTAACATGGGAAGATATAGCAGGAGCGCAGGACATTTTGATATGCCGCCCACAGAGCGTGTGAAGAGAAAAAATCAATTGAAAGTAGTTTTAATAGAAAGACTCTTTTTAAGTACGGAGCACTAGTTTAATCAAGAAGTATGTGTCTTAAATACTTAATACACCAAAAGTGCTAAAAGGGATTGTTGCATTTTGTGAAAGAAAATAAGGCCCCGTTCCGAAACGTAAAATAATTACTTATTTTTTAAGAAGACAATTTCAAGCTAAAAAATGATGGGCTTATTGAAATCTAAAAATATGTAATATAGATCTTGTTTGAAAAATCTCATTGAGATCTTTAATACGGTGCAAAAAAATCAAAAAATTATTTTTCATTTACATTATTTTTTAGTTTAAAAATGTGAAATAAATACTTATTTTTTAAAAAGGTGTTCTAGAACAGGCTCTAAGCCTATTTACCTCTTTAGCATTTTTTAAAATTTTATCGGAGTATAATTTGATAGCTATGGCCAAAAAGAGCTCAAATATGTGACCTCATTATTGTGTTATTCTTTTTCCGCAAGGTGATGTGACCGTACATATTGACAATTTGACAAGGACCCTTTGGCAAAAGTTCGTGCAAATAAGGCTCCGTTCTTATGATCGTAACTTAAATTTGAGAATTGTCTTTATTTGAATTTTTTTTTGCATTTATTAGTTTTGTGCCAAACTAAATTGTGCTAAATAGTGGTTATTTCTCAAAATACATGAGTAAAAGTGAAAAAATTTTACTTTTCCGATTCGTCGAATCAATTACTCACAAAAATTTGGCGTCTCGTCACGAGACGAATCAATTACTCACAAAAATTTGGCGCAAAATTAACAAATACGAAAAAAATTCAAATAAGGACAAAATTCTCGTATTTAAGTTAAATTTAAGTCAAGTTCATAAGAACGCAGCCTAAGCAACAAAATGTCAATAACGAGAATTTTTGGCCAAAACAAAAGAATGACAAAGAGAATTGCCCTTTTCCCACTTTTTAATCTTATTAAAAGCGAATATCTATGTAATAAGGGAGGATGGTTTTTAAATCTTATCTCTCTATAAATCTTAACCATTGATTTACTCTATAAATCTTACGGCTCTCTCTCTCTCTCTCAAACAATATTAATTGCACAATTGTCACTAATTAGATCTCACTCTGCGTCATGCCTTCAAGTACAGGCAAACCCTAGTATGTATACAAATGAAAATTGAGGGGACATAGTAATTGACACACGGGGGATCTATGTTTACACGGTGAATCTGGTGATCTTGCAGGACATTTTCTGACTTTCCGTGGAACTTTTTTTCAATGGTTTTTTTTGAGGTCAACTTATGAGCACATCGATTAATCACGGGGATCCAATCACGTTGTCCGATAGTAGTGAGTCAATTAAAGCCGGGCAAACCCGTGTAAGCTAGCTACATAAGATTTAATAGCACATGATGAGTTTCGAGCCTGAGATCTTTTTGAGAGAGTCTAATCCCAAGTCCCAATCCTTAACCAAGGTTTAATGGTTGATTAATGATACAAAGTCGTTATGGAGAAGCAGTATCTAGGTGGGAAGCCACCTCTTCACACCATTTTATTTCTTGGCGTCAACAACTTAGAATTCCAGTAGCCGCAAGTCATTAAAGCGTGTTGAAAGTACACAAGGAAAGCTACATTTTCTTGCAAAGAATTTCTTGCTATATAAAAACTATACATCCATTCCCGATGCACGCGTAGACTCTGATTATTTATTTGACCGAATATGAATATCATTTCAAAATACGTAATAATTAAGGAATTTAGTGTTTGCATTAGAATTGACATTGTAAGATTTAAATACCCATCGATAAATAATCTCATGATTAATTAGTGATGTGGTATTATTAACCTCCACTACTACAAACTCAATGGGACAACATATTTTATCAAATTTGATATCGATTCATTTTAGTTCTATCAAACAAACAGGTCTGTATAATTTTAACATACATGAGCATGATTTTTTTTTTTTTTTGCATAGTACAAAACCATAATTATTTCTTGGGGAGAAAGAGATGGATGGAGGCATGGTGCTCGAGTCAGTTTGTTCATTTGAAAAAGGCTCGCTTATGAAGTTTGAAAAAGATAATAACGCGTCTTTTGATACGTAGGATGTGACATTGTTTTACTATTAGCGGCTGATCTCTCATCATACTTCAACCCATGATTGAGGGAAATATGCTTTTTAGCTTACGAGGTTTTTTATGAAGTCCATAACAATTAGTAACTAAGAAAAATAACCTTTTCTTGAATAATTTATGGTTATTATTTGCCAATTCAAAACATAAGGGAAAGGAATTGGATCTCTTTCGGTTCTTAATTTGGATTTAATTGGACAATTTAAATCTGGACGGGAAGAGTATTTGAGCAATTTGAACTATTAAGTTTATCAATATTGTTTGATCTGAATTTGAACTCAGTCCAAAACTTGGACATGAGAGATTCCAAATTGTATACTACCCAAAAGGGATGAGATCGTCTCCAATTACTTTGCCGGACAATTCATATTTTTTTCACAATTCAACATATTCTTACGGAAAAAAATATTTGTAGAATCCACAGTTGTGAAATACTTTCAGCAACCGTCCGGGACGGTAACAAAAGTAGAGGCTGTTTGGGCCACCCCTATCAAATTGCACATGTGTACGAGTAACGAGGGGCAAAGAGGTGTCAATTTTTTATTTTTTATTTTTGGAAATTTTTGAAAAGTACAAGGTGTCAATTCACTTTCTACAAAATATCAAAAGGCTAGAAAAATAGTTGTACTATTGAAAGAGACTAGACAAATAGTCCAACTTTTCGGCTTTTTCCCTTTTCAGAAATGATTTTAACGGTGGAAATCGGTTCTAATAATTCCTTTTATTTTAGGCAAGGATTAGGATATACTCCAGTGATTAGGCCTATTTTGGCAATTGCTTTTTATGCTAGGCTAGTGATTTTGTTTTATGTTGGCAGGAAAAATATCCACATAATAAAATTTTGAGAAAATGTAGCAATGACCCAAGAGCACTGAACAATCTCTCATATTTGTCTGCCTTATTATCAATCACAATCTATATTTTTAAGTAGCAATTGTCTCGAGGCTATAAATTTGTGAATATCTCTTTCTTTTTTTTGCAGTGTTCTAAAACTCGCTACTCGGTAGTCTTTCAGTGACGCACTTTAGACCGAGTACTCGGCGTTAGTCGGCGAGTAATGCCCACCGAGTAGGGATTAGTCACTTTGGCCAGGCACTTTTGAGTGAGTACTCGGCGAGGAATACCTTATTTTAGAACACTGCAGTTTTTCAGTACTCTAAGATATGAGAATTTTTTTCATTTCTCATTTCTCATTTTCTGGTTGATCAAATGGCCTAAATGCCCTCAAAGTTAATACAGAATTTCCAAAAAGATTGCTTCATACAAACTTTTAAAAAGGTGAAAAAAAAAATTGGGAAATGAGCTTTTATCTCATTGAATTATGACAATTCAAAAAAATGAAGAAGAAGAAGAAGAAAAGGTTTTTGCAATATTTAACATCGGCTCAGCACAATTGTTAGGGCATCCATTAATGAATTTGACCATTTTATTTCTTGGATTAGTTTAGAGCAATGCTATGCACACATATTCAAAACGCAATTGTATCCAGAACAGTTTGATGCATATGACTTCACATGTATCAAACGGTTCCAGACACAACTGGTACGGTTCGTATATAATTTTGTCCAAAGTTATATTTTTAAAGATGTGTGCATAGACTTAACAGCTCCTTTGGATGGAGGGGTGAGAGAAGAAAAGAAAAGGTTGTGTTTTCTCGCCACCCCAACCAAACAATCGTGAGAAATTAGATTCTCAGGGCATTTCCGGCGACGGGAATAGTCTCCGGCGAAGCTCCGGCGACCAAGATCTCTCAACTCCCACGACCAAACTCAATGTCTCCCATCTCCGGCGACCAAAGGGGGTGTCTGTCTCTCAACCGCGGCGACTGCACAGCACTCTGTGGCCCGCATGCACTCCTCTCTCACGGAATCTCACCAAAATCAGTGAGAAACGAAAACAGGGGTGTAAAGGGCTCTCGTCTCCCTCCCTTTCTCACCATCTCTCACCTGCTACACCATCCAAACGCCTGAGGTGTTCGTCTCTCCCTCAAACTCCTTTCTTTTCTCGCGAAGTCCCTCCATCCAAAGGAGGTGTAAATTCCGTTAGTTGTTTTATTTCCCCCGAGAAGAATCAAGGACTATTACAAGGGGACATAAATTGGACTATTATAGTGGGCCAATAAAAATTGACAACAGAATACAAGTCAACTTCATCAAACAAGAATCCAATATAGTAAGAGATAAATTTGAGGGGCCATATCTTAGAAACCAAAACAATTTTTTTGATATTTCAAATTCTTAATAGGGATGATCGTATGTCCACTAAAATAAATACTCCATCAGTACCAAATTGGATGTCAATTTTTTATATCCGTGTCAATTTCAACTTCTTATATCTTTCAAAATGGATTTCAAAAAATATACAATATGGATCTTGTTTAATAGTTCTTATAAGCGATTAAAAATGATACGAATTTTAAAAATTGTTATTCTTTTTGGAACAGAGGGAATAAATCTGTTTTTCTTGTTGGGCAAAACAAAACTGACAATAAAGAAGGGAGTAATTGGTTTGGCATCCTTTTTAAATTTTCTTTTGTTTTATTTTAAAGATAAAGACAACATAGTACTCGTTTCAGAACTACATTATAAAAGGTTACTTAGTTGGGAAATGATAATGCCAAAACTAAACAACTAGTTATGGCATCCATTTTGGGCCCTTAAAGATAATTCAAACCGCTAATTATTCCCATTTTTTTGATCTGATTCCTAAAAAAATTAGCTAAATCTGATATTGGTAAGGACTGTTTCAGATTCCGTAAGGTGCGAATTCTTATGAAATCTGAAATAGCCCTTACTGATATTGGATTTAGTTAATTTTTTTGTAAGAACAAATTAACAAATATTTTAACAATAATGAGCTGTTTGAATCAATTTTTTATAGGAATCATTTAAAAAAAAAACCGGAGACCATTCCCAAGCACAAAACAACGTAGTTTTGACCTAGACATCACCCATGCTAATCCCACGGCCAGCAGATTCCTCAGTCCTTGAAAATCATAATCTTACAATTGTTGTTAAATATCGGATTGGTAATAGATGGTCGGTTCTATTTGGTATTTGGTATCGTTTAAAATTTCTCATTTCTCATTTCTATGTGTCTTTTTTTGTATGGGAGATTTGACCTTTTAATTTTTCTTGAATAGAGGACTTCAAAAAGTCAAAACCCTGATATTTTTGTTGAATTTTTTTCTTTATTTCATGCAATCACGGTTCATAATTTAAAAAAGTAGTGCATTTACTCTTTCTTTATATTCGCACTCCTTTTTTTTTTTTTGTGGTCTTTATTATTGTGAATTTGTACTACGTGGTACACAATCAATAGTCCATTTTCACCCAAATCAAAGAGTAATATGATAAATACACGTAAATAAGAACAAAAAATGATTTAGTGGTAAAAAAGGAGGCAAAAATTCATTTCTCTTGATGGTTGTGGCTTCCATCATAAGTATATATTATTCCAATGGGCTTTTAAATTACATAAAAAGTACATTTATTTGTTTTAAATAAGATGTTTATGATTATCTATTTGTCTTGATGAAAGGAATCTAAAAATTAGAAATTTATGATCACAATTTAGAACTAAAGGAATCTAGAACATCATATATATTGTTTGAATTTTGTAAGCTTAATTTATATGTTTATTTTTTAATTGCTCTCACCGTGAGTAAAAAATAAAGTCAGACTCTTTTTTTTTTGAAACGGCAACATATTTATTGAGAAAAAATTGACAAAGTTAGACTCTTCTTTCCACTACTTTGTTTTCTCCAAAAAAAAAAAAACATGACAAACAAGGTTGTTTTACGGTTTTATTTTCTCCTAAAATAACTTTTTCCAATTATACGCAAATTAAAAGTAGCTTTCAAAATCTAAAATCACTACCTTGTTTTCTCCAAAAAAAATTAAATTAAATTAAATTATTTAAAACACGACAAACAAGGTAGTTTTATGGTTATATATTCGTGTAAAATAGCTTTTTCCAATTATACGCAACTTAAAGTAGCTTTCAAATTCTAAAATGTGATTTACAGTAGTTCCATGGTTTTTGTTTTCTTATTGAAAAAACCAATTTATCAAAGGAGTTCTGTTTTTTGTTTTTTTCCAAAATACTAAAACACGAAATTCTTTCCGAAGACCAAATTCCAACTTTTTATATATCGGCGTGGAAGAAGAAGAAGAAAGAACATCAGACTTCTACTGCTGCTTGCTTCACGCAGAAGTCTTTTTATATGCATAAAAGATTCTCCCATTTATCTCAACTATTATATACACACACATACATAATACATATCGACAATGATAAAACTCACACACAAAGGGTTTCGTGCTAATTTTGTTCTCACCCAATTCCAAGTAAATCTCCTTCTTCCTCTTATCTTCCTGTCACCGATTGCTTCCTATGCATTTTTTGGATTCCCTTCGTTGTTCTGATTTGCGTATTTGTAAAAAGTTGTTTTCTTTATTGTTTGATTGCAGGAATTAGTTGACTTTATATCGAGGGAAATCAAGGGTTTTTTTGCGGCAAAGCTAGGGTTTTGAGGACGGTATCCTTGGTGGGTTTGCTGAAATTTGGGCTATTTTTGCTGATTCCTCATGTGGGTCGGTCGAAATTAGGGTTTCTTTCAGAATTCTTTGGTGGGTCTGTTGGAAACTTGGTTTTTTTGCTGATTTGATTGAAGGGCCTGCGATATTTGGTGTTTAATTGAGGATTCAAGTCCAATATTGGAGTCTTGTGGAAGCTATCCTTGGTGGGTTTATTTGGATTTGAGTTGTTATTGTTGATATCAACTGTGGGTGGGAAATAATTTGGGGGTTTGTCTAGTGCTAAGCTCTGGAGTTAGAAATTTCCGGTTTTTGGGTGAGGGCATATGTGAATCGGTGAATTAGCACTTCTTTTTTCCCATTGATGAGTTTGATTGTTCTATGATGCTTTGGGATTAGCCGAGAGAATCTTGGAATAGCATATTCTTGTGTTTGGAGACCGGTGTTTTTTGTAAGATCGTGGTAATTGCATTTGGATAAGATGAGTTCAAGTATTTCAGGAAGTGTGGTGCAAAGGGGCAAACTTCTGGTTCATATTGCGGAAAACGGGCATTCGTTTGAACTAGAATGTGACGAATATTCCCTAGTTGAGGAGATCCAGAGATGCCTAGAATCTGTTTCTGGGATTCACTTAAATGACCAACTCCTCTTATTCTTGGACATGAAGCTGGATGCTCAGCGCCCACTCTCGTTCTATAAATTACCATCTGATGAGGGAGAGGTGTTCTTGTTCAATAGAGGAAGAATGCGAACTAATTCTATGCCTCCTGCATCTGAGCAAGTTGAAATAGTCGAAATTCCGGACCCACCATCACC
Source organism: Rhododendron mucronatum var. ripense (assembly GCA_019656295.1). Lineage (NCBI taxonomy): Eukaryota > Viridiplantae > Streptophyta > Magnoliopsida > Ericales > Ericaceae > Rhododendron > Rhododendron mucronatum. The sequence goes on from BPLT01000061.1 coordinate 2,360,827, forward strand.
TTCCTCCTCCCATAACCCCCACCCTTTGGATGATGCCTTGGACCCTGCCCTCAAAGCATTGCCTTCTTATGAGAGGCAATTTAGGTACCATTACCAGTATGGGCTCGCAATTTACAGCCGCACCCAAACGAAATTTGAGCATTGTGAGAGGTTGTTGAGGGAGCAGAAGGTGCAAGAGAGAGCATTGGAGATTGCCAGGGGTAATTTGGACCATTTCTACAAAATGATTCACCAGAACTACACAGATTTCATCAAGTGTTACTCGCAGCAGTATCGTAGCCATTCCAATCTGATAGTGAATTTCAGTAGAGATATTGAGAAGTTAAAATATTGCGAACTTCTCCCTGCTTTGCAAACAGCTATGCGAAAGTGCTTACTTGATTTTGTGAAGGAAGAGAACTTGCGAAAGGTGGTGGAGGATTGTAGCAGTTCCCACAGGCAATTCGAGAATAAGGTTTTGGAGTTTAAACAGGAGTTTGGAGAGCTAAAGCGGAGTGCTGAGCAGTTGTTTACTAGCAAAGCTTCCTATCTTGTCAGGGACTTGGAACTGGCAATTAAGGAGCACCAGCGATATGTTAGTGAACAAAAAAGTATAATGCAAGCTTTGAGGTGCTCTCTCTTTCCATAATTTTTATTTAGGCCTTGGAATTCCTGTTGTTTGTTTCTTTTGAAGTGATTTTGCTCTGCATATCCTTTAACTTTCTGGCTTTTTTTGGAAATTTCACCTGGGTTAAGTCCACTGGTCATGTTGAATCTGATGTGGCTTGATTGATTTGTAGTGGTATGGGTTAACTGGTGTGCTCATCCATTTTATGCTTATGTTCACAAGGCAGTTAGTGTAAAGGCATGTGACTCATGTAATTTTACCTTTTGCTCTTAGGGGTGGATTTAGTTATTCCCTTGTGGACATCTATGAATGCCTGTTAAGCATTTTGCTCCTTATTTTGGTAGTTACTCAAATTGAGTTTTTAGCTCATTGAATCAGATATTTTTTGTTATGGTGCAAGCTATACAGTAATTGCCAACCGAATGAATGCACAACCATATCTTATTGGGTTTGTTCATGTCTTTGTTGGGGCCTACTGTTGAAATTCTCTCTTTTTAGAGGTGATAGGTTTTCTTTACTCTTAATTCGTCATTTTTTCCATCTGGTTCGGTTTGGCCTTTGGGGTTCTCTTAAACGAACTCAGTTGGGAGAGAGGCAAAACGCTTTTTTGCCCACATTTTGCAGACCAAAAGGAAGTAGAGGAGTGGACATCTTCTTATACTTTTCTGTGGGTGGTACATCCATAGTTTTGACTTTGTCAAAGATTTGCCAACAAAAGAAAGAAAAATTAATTGAAGGAAGCATAATTTGCAAACACCGACAATAAAATATTTGTAAGAAAAGGTGGGGGTGGTAATTTGCTTTTAGCTTGTTTGAACTGTGCACATGTCCGGATGTCACTTCAAGAAAATGTCTGGGTGTCACTTGTAAATATCAAGGCTACTCAAGTTTTGGTACGTTTGTGTGTGTATGCATATATTTGTTTTGCTTTCACATGTTCAAACGGTTGTGTATTTGGGGAATGCCATCTGTTTAAATCACCAAGATGTTATTTGCATTTGTGCAGCAAAGATGTAAATACGGTGAAGAAACTTGTGGATGACTGTGTTACCAGTCAGTTGTCCTCTTCCCTCCGTCCTCACGATGCAGTTTCAGCCTTGGGTCCTATGTATGATGGCCATGACAAAAACTATCTTCCTACAATGCAGGCTTGTGAACGTGCAATTTCCAATTTACTTGATATCTGCAAGGATAAGAAAACCAAAATGAACAATTTTGTGCATAATTACATGCAAAAAATAGCATTTATTCAATACACCATCAAAGATGCACGGTACAAGTTTTCTGTTTTCACGGAAGCCATGAAGCGGCAAAACGATCAATTTGAATACTTGAAGGTTGTCCGTGGGATTGGCCCCGCCTACAGGGCATGCCTTGCAGAAGTAGTGAGAAGAAAGGCTTCAATGAAGCTCTACATGGGTATGGCTGGACAGTTGGCTGAAAAGCTTGCAACAAGGAGAGAGGCCGAGGTCAGGAGGCGTGAGGAGTTTCTGAAAGCAAATAGTTCATTTATACCAAGGGATATTTTTGCTTCAATGGGATTAAATGATACTCCTAGCCAGTGTGATGTCAATATAACTCCTTTCGACACTAACTTGGTTGATATTGACATATCAGATATAGACCGTTATGCCCCTGAACATTTGGTAGGACTATTGTCAAAGAGCGAGAAGCACGGTAGTTCAAGGGGTTCGTTTTCTCCATCCAGTAGCTCTCATTCAGCTGAAATTGAAGAAAATGCCATTGACTCCCTTGAGAAATATGAGAAGGAGGAGCTCCTTGACGACTCTGAGTTGATAGAGATTGCTGGAACTAGCAAGTTGGAAGTTGAGAATGCAAAACTGAAAGCTGAACTCGCTTCAGCTATAGCCCTAATTTGTTCCTTCAGCCCTGAAGTTGAATACGAATCGCTTGATGATAGTAAAGTGGACAGTTTGTTGAAAAATGCAGCTGAAAAGACTGCTGAAGCCTTGCATTTGAAGGACGAATACGGGAAACACCTGCAATCTATGCTAAAGGTTAAGCAAATGCAGTGTCGGTCATATGAAAAACGGATTCAAGAATTGGAGCAGAGGTTGTCCGATCAATATTCACATGGAAATAGGATTCCAGTTGATAAAAACTTTGACCTATCAAATGTGAAGACTGGTGATAGCAAATCAGAAATCTGTGGTGAACACATGGATGAGGTTTCTTGCGCCTCTACTTCTTTGAATTTAAAATTAGGTTTTTTCCCTAAACAGATTAGCAAACCTTCTGAAGGATTGGATGAGAATATGACAGACTCGTCTTCAGTGCAAAATCCTCAACTGGATTCATCAATGCTGGAACTACCTCGTGATGAGGTTCTGGATAATGAGAAAGATGGGAAAGATACTGTGGCAACCAGTTACACTGAGAGCATGACTCAAACGCTAAATAATTCACCTGCTGAAACAATTGCTGAAAGGGGTTTAGATTCTAAAGCTAGTAGTGATCTTGTGGTGGAATTGCAGATTGAAGTTGCAGAAAAGTCGAGTCTATTGAGTGAGACTGAAACCAAGCTGAAAATCCTAGCGGAGGACGCTGCCAAGCTTGAAAGGGAGCTGGAAATCAGTCGTAAGCTTCTGGATGAATCTCAGGTATTTGTGGTTGAACTGTTGCAACTGTATCTTTTTTCATCTTATCACTTTGAGAAACTATATGAAGAATTGAGTTTCAATTTCAGAACCTTTGTTTTTTCCCTTTCTCTTCTCTCTTTTAACCTAGAAGCAGATTAAGTTCATAGTTGAAGTCGGTTTAGCACCAACTAAATGAAGGGGTATAGAAGCAACTATGATTTATATTGTAATGTGAGTTAGCTGTATTTACTGCCACAAATCTCCTTCTTTATTCCTAGAAACAAGAAGTTAGACCTTTCAGTGAGCAGCTGCATCAGGATTGCATTGATGATTAGATGACCTCAATCCTTGGAGCTCTTTGTTGATAGTTGTCTTGAGTGGCTAAATGGCTGAGAGCACTGCAGTTCCATGCATCGAAAGGGAACTCAACACTCTTTGGCATGGCTTTGCTGAAATGTGCTAGGTTTAGTCCTACCTAGTTGCTTATTTGAACTGCAAAATAGATCAGGTTGCTCAGTCTGCACGCTGACTAGGGATATTAGCGATACATCTATCCGCTATTACGTCTGTTGTTGTACTTTCATCATACCTGTTATTCGATTATTACCGCCAATAGCATCGTCGTTTTCGTTATCATTATTGTTGTGCCATGGGGGAGTTGGGGTGTGGCTCCTTTTGCCACTCTAACTATGTTTCAACTGCTAATGAGGAAATTCAATTTTCAGCATTTACTAGGGTAAGCAAATGTATTCTGTTTTTGTGCATCTGAAACGAGGTTCAAGTTCTGTTCAAAAAAAAAAAAGAGGTTCAAGTTTTATCGTTTTAAACCATGAAATTCTTGTTGGGGGTGACCACTTGGTTGGACAGCCAATTAGATTTTTCTTGTCTACACTTTAGTAATTATGTGGCTTCCTGGATTCTCTGTTTTCAGCATTTAATATAGGGCTAGCAAATTTCTTCTACGTCTGTGCATCTGACATGAGTTTCAAGTCATGTAGTTTTGAACAGTGAAAATCCTGATTCAGTTTGACCACTTGGTTAGACTATCCTTTAAGGGGAAGATTGTTTTTCTTCACTTTAACACTGTGTGTGTCTTACCACAGATGAACTGTGCTCACTTGGAGAATTGTCTACATGAAGCGAGAGAGGAAGCCCAAACTCATCTTTGTGCTGCTGATAGAAGAGCCTCAGAGTATAGTGCATTGCGTGCTTCAGCAGTAAAGATGCGTAGCCTTTTTGAAAGATTAAGGAGCTGTGTTTCTTCAGGTGGGGTGGGCGGATTTGCTGAGTCCTTGCGTGCTCTAGCTCATTCTTTGGCCAAGTAAGTTGCCATAGTTTGTCATCTGCATGTTTTCCCATTTTTATTCATCTTTTTCAGTAAATTTGTTTCATTCCGTGCATAATATTTAGCATTAGATGCATGACGTTATTTCCCATACTTAGTTAAATGCTTGAACCAATGCATCAGGATTCCGGTCATGCCTTCCTAATATTTGGTTTCTTAATGGCATGACATTGGTACTTGATTGCATGAGTCAGGTTCAAAATTACGAGCTGCTTTGTTGGTGATCTACTTTAAACCTTACAACTGCTTTTCTGAATATGTGTTCCAATGTCAAGACACAAGTGTATGGGATCCGTGTCTAACATGTTTAGTTGGACACTCACCTAGCGAGCTTCTTTCTTAGTACGAATTTCCCTGCCCAATGCCTCATATATTACATAAAGGCACACAAGCAGTATGGCTCCGGATGGTGATTTCCTCTAGGGTTCACTGGTTCTTTATTCTCTTTCCCTGTTGTTTCAATTAGCTTAAAACAGCAACACTATTGTCTCATCCAATGCACTGCAGTCCCTTTTACTTGGGATGAGGTAGTAGTTGAGTTTATTTGTCATCAAACAGGAAAAGCTGATGCGAAGATAATTTGTATACTGGAGACTGCCCGGTGTAAACATATCTAAGTAGTCTTATTGTGTTGAGATATTGATGGAACCAGTTTCATATGTCTACTTAATTACACAATGAAATGACGTGGATGTAATTGCTTTTCTGGGGTGATGGTATTTTCAGTTCTGGTAATGATAAAGAAGATGATGGTGCTGCTGAGTTTCGAGAATGTATCCGGGTGCTTGCTGATAAAGTTGGTGTTTTGTCGAGGCACCGTGCGGACCTGCTTGATAGGCATTCAAAGGCCGAAGCTACACAAGAGCAACTGAAAAAGGAGTTGGAAGTAAAGAAAGAGAGTTTCAATACTTTGTTCTTAAAGCTTCAACTGGAGAAGCAGGTAAGTTTCTCAATTAGTTCAACAATGTTAGGATACTTCACTTGTAATAGTTTCGTACTCTCGTCAGATAACCAAGGCCTGGTGAATCTTGGTTTTTGATGGAATAACTTTCTTTACCGTATAATACCCAGCTAACAAACAGATCAGGATGGTTGCCAGTCCAAGATATAAATTTCAACCATTCATGATTATTTGTATCTTTTTTGTGGCTCACATGCCAAAAGTGGTATTGGGACACCAAATGCTGAATAGGTGAAAACCTTTAACTATGTTTCACGAGTAGTTGTTTAGGAGCGAATGCGAAATTTACTCTCTGCATCTGTACTGAAAAATTGTCTCAGTTGAATCCGAGATGGTGCCCGATTGTGTTACTGCTGTGGTTCCTTTCCTTCTTTTTAAGGTCGTCTATAGATCATTTCAAAAAGAGATGAATTTAAAGGGAAGACTCGTTCACTGCCCGGTTGGTTTGATTCAACCAATGTAAGATTGTGAGTATTGGGAGCAAAGTGGTTTAGATATTTCCTTTCCTTAAAAGGGTCTTCTTAACGTGTGACCCAAGTTCATTGGTTTTTGCTTTAAATAGTTGTGCATTCTGTATTTTTTTTCTTCTTTTCAGTGTCTCATATGCAAGCATTCATGTCCATTCTTTACAACCCACACTTTCGGCAGAATGTGCAATTATTTTAAACCATATTAACAAATGCCCTTAGTGCCCTAGTTAACATAATCCTTCTCAAATGATTCCTATGAGTTCAAATATCTTATAGAACACTTTTGTCATGTACACTATTATGCAGTTTTCCTCTTTATATTTTTCTCTGAACACTTCTTGATCATGTCGCAGGCAAACAAGGAGAAAATTTCTTTTGGGCGCTTGGAAGTCCACGAAATTGCCGCATTTGTCCTCAACTCTTCTGGCCATTATGAGGCAATCAATCGTAACTGCCCTAACTACTATCTCTCTGCCGAATCCGTGGCCTTGTTTTTGGACAATCTCCCAAACAGGCCTAGCTACATTGTTGGGCTTATCGTGCATATTGAACGACAGACCGTGAAGCTGCCACCACATCAGACTTCAGATCAACTAGCTTTTTTCCCTGCGACCTCCGACTCGGGACCCAGTCGGTTGTCCTTGAATTCAGGATCAACTTCAAACCCTTACGGTCTCCCGGTTGGCTGTGAATACTTTGTAGTGACAGTGGCCATGTTACCTGATACCACCATTCATTCGCAGCCTACTTCCTGATCTTTTGCGAAAATGAAGATATGGACATGATGGAAGAAACCAAGTGTAGATATTATATATAAGCATATAACTTCAAAACAGTATTCAAGATAACATTTCATGATGGTGGGAGATTAGGTTGATTTTCTTTCTGTACAGTAGATGATCTATGATTCAGTTTTATCTCACTTTTGTATATAAAGGAGCTGCTCGTTTGATTTATGGATAATCTGTGAATATTTTGAATTGTAGGTGACCAAAGCTTTGTTTGTTCAGACTCCTCCATCACCAGCCCTTGGGTCCTCAAGGGGTATTGGTGACGAAAAATTATTAAATGCCCCCAACTCCACCACACATTCGTTCATGTCGGGCGTGTGGATCTCACATGAATGTTTGGTGGAGGGTGTTGGGTATCATGCGGCGGTATCCTAAGACAACTGAAAAATTACTTGTAGTGACAGTGTGGCAGAGTTTGGGTTTGTCGACCTCCCTATCCCCTCTTGGGGTTATCTGAATCTGGGTTTCAGCACTACCATGAAAGAGGCCTCCTTAAAACTGTGCTTTTTGCAGCTAGGACCAAGTTCTCCTCGTCTGGAATAAAATTAGGAGATGGCTTGTAAGCAGCTGGGGCAACTGCTGAGTGCAAGTTGCTCATTTTCAGGCCCTGTGGCAGGTCACGAAACTTCAATCACAGCAAATATCATGTTCAATGGAGATCTTATAGCATGGATCAGAGAGCATTTCCATGCATGAGGACTAGCACATGAATGATTTGTTATCACTACTCCAAAAGCTTAAGCTTCCAACAATGAATGTCAACCTATGCGAAATTTTATAGATAAAGCTGATAGAATACGAGAGGAAGAAGTAGAATGCCAAACAGAGACACGTTGAACCCAAGATCTCTTCCAATCATAGCTTTGATACCATGTTAAGCTATCAGTAGTTTCAAAAGCTTACTGTTAGAAAACGGGGCCAACGTGTATAAACTTTCTAACATGATTAAGTAAAGATAGGTATGTAACAAACACTTTATGAGCTTAAGGATCTCAAGCGATAATAATAATACCATTAAAAACAATCAATACAACTTATCAGTAGAATGGATCTAGAACACCGATCCTTGTAGAAGCAGTTTTAATAGCTCAATTCTCTCAACATTTTGAAATGTTAAATACTACCTCCGTCACATTTTGTCTGTGCATTTTCAGAAATTATTCTCGGAAATACATTATTTGTTGATATGATTAAAAGTATGATTTTGAAAAATAGACAAACAAAATGGGACTTAAGGAGTTATAAAATCCACTGTTAGCTTAGTTTTAGACATCTTCCAATTTGTCAAAGAAAATCGCCAATCGAATCCTTCCTCACATACCCAGTCCTTGGTTGCAGCTGGGAAGATCCCCTATTGACTCAGTAATATGGTTCCCTTGAATCTTCATTCCGTAATCAACTCCTTCAAGTTGAGTTTCAGCGCCAAACTTCATATTGGGGCCCGCAGTGGGGTCCTGAAGGAGGCAGCACATGGAGTTGACTCTCGACATGAGTTTCTTCTCATCAGATGCTGCTGGACACTGTGTATCAACCCAGAAGGATTTGATCAATGTTCTCCAGCATGTCCTGACATTCTATTGTTTCCTTAAATCCAGATGCGTTTCCGGAACTCATTCATTCTGGAATTGTGTCCAATGTGATTCACAAGATTGCTCATGGACATAGACTGTTGTGCCTGAAGACTGTTTCCTCCACAACTTTCATTCCCCTCTATTGCACGCAAATCCGTCACTGAAAATCAGATACGGGTAAAAATCCGTCATCAATAGAAACAGTACTTGTGTTAAACTGTTAATGGAAGAATGCAAATTAGCCTGGCTATGTGGATTACTTTCTTCAAAACCATAAACCTTAAGAACGTGATAGTTTTAAACATCAGCATCTAAACAACATGAATATTCCACTCCACCATTGACGAACAATTATAATACATGCAGGCATGCCACTTAGCCACATATCTGGAAATTGTGCTTCTCTTTGCTATATCAAAAAGGATAGCTATTGGACTTGAAAACTTGAAGAAAGAGAATCGATACTAAAACCAAATAACCATCGATGAAGTTCCCACCTTCACCTCAAGGTAAAACATTTCTCTACAATGATAATGCGAAATAAAATAAAGAGTTCGAGTCTGTGTAGACAATGTTACACACAAAAAATGAGAAGGGGCTATCCATGCAACCAACACAGAGAATATATAGAAGCATTCACCTAGTCTCATGAAGGTTACAAATTCACGACAAATAAAAGTTAAATAAGCGCACAAGCAAGGGCACAGTGAGAATTTTCATTCAATGGTGGTGAAACTTAATCTATAAACATACACGCAACTTTTCACTATTTTCCAGGTGAGGAAAGTTGCCATCTGAAGGGCAAAAATGCATATCATAAAGGGGAAAATGACAGGAAAACTACCACCACAAGTAAGAACTATATTTTTCAAAAATTTAGTGGTGGAATCCAAAATTTACCAAATCATTGCGGTCAATTGTACCAACATGGCTCTGTCAACATAAGCTCACTCCATTTTAACTGTGTATACTGGCTTGTCCATTGTCCATCTGTAAAATCTGCAATTGCCTGCCATAAGGTGTGCTTCTAGGCTGTGGATTGGTCTCCTTGAAGAAAAGGGGTGGCCTAAGTAGCTGCAACAAACAGTACAAGCACATCACCAAAATCTAATATCTCTTCGCCTAATTTATCAAAAAGAATTGAAGAGACCAGCACTAGATTGGAAACTCTAGTCTAGCAAGTGCAATGGCACTTGTATACAGGAAGTATTACCTACTGATGCACCATAACGTTTGAAAATATCAAAAACGGTTTCTTATGCACAAACACAAAATAAAGGATTCTACAATAGCCAAAGCAATGTAAGCAATGTTAGCCTCTGGCTTAACCAAAAGGTTTACGGTTATGTAAATAGGAGACACAATTACATGCCTATTGACATAACTCCAAAAGCACAGGCACAGGCACAATGAAAAAAAAAAAAACCCAATTCTCGAAATTCACACTAACAAGACATAACAATGTTTACAAAAGATGATCAAATTAATAAGTTTTGACGCCCACAGAAAAGCTATACAGATAAGTGAGGCCAGAATCGTATACAATTGGGATAAAGCTTGAGCTTTTGCATGCCTGAAAATGTGAGGCCAGAATCAGTTTGCAAGGATTGACGCCGGCTTGTGAATGGAGATTCAGTGAAATACAATATGGAGAGAGAGAGGGAGAGATCTTAGGGGAAATGGGGACACGACTGGTATCGTACTCGCACAGTCGCACTCATTAGACACTCCTTAGAGGGTAGTGCTACCCTCGCTTTTCCTAACCCCGGGTCGTGTCCCTTTCAAACTAAAGCCTCTAGGGTCAATTTATACCCCTCTTCTTCTCTTAATTGTTACCACCTGCCATAGCCATTTCGCTGTTCTTAACTACTGCATCGGCCAATCTAACATAATGTCCAAACCACCCTAACATATTCAAACTAAGGTTCTGTTTGGAACTTAGGGGAAAAGAAAAGAAAGGAAAGGAAAGAAAAATTGAAAAAATTTCCCTCCTATTGTTTGGTTGGAAGGAAAAGAGCGAAGAAAATAATGATTTCAAGTTCAATGAATAGTAAATTTGTTGTACCATTTTCCTCTCATTTTTCTTCTCTTTTATTTTCTTTTTCTTTCTCTACGTTCCAAAGCATTTCTTTTCTTCTTCTTTTTTTTCCCCAATTTCCCGCTATATTTTCTCACTAAACAAACAAAGCTCCGTCTTCACCGAAGTATCAAGTAACATTCAAAAAGTAGGTTGAGAGAGAACCGATATTGGTGTCTCTGAAGCTTTTGAGAAACGGAAGAGGATCGAACTGCGGGAGATCACAGTGACGGGGCTTCCACCACCGTACTTAACAACATCAAAAGCGTTCAATTTGTTAGTCCCAATGCAATTTCAGCCCTTGCAGATCTCCTTGATCGGCTCGGGGTATTCTGCTTTGTTGAAGTCGAAGTTTTGATGGTGTTGAGGAGAGAGAGGGGCGGGGGTTGTGTTTCGAGTCTCTCAGTGAGGGCCATGGGAGGACGACGGTGATGCTCCTACCCGGCTAATCAACGACGCCTGCTAATCCACTGGCCGCGAACTTTTGATTCTTGTCCTATTTTATGATGACAGCGTGGCTGTCAACGGCGACGACTGCTCGCATCTTGAACTCGAGAGGTTTCTCAGAAAACGACGTCGTCCGTACCCATCGGGACTTCGCATCTTGAAATTGAGAAGTCCTTTGAAACGTGTATTTGCCAAATCGTGAGCTCATTTCTATTTATCTCTAGGATCTAAATCGTTCATATTGTAGATATTTTTAAGAAGAAAAAAATTGATAAAGATAATTTGAATCGGATTCCATTTGATGTATTATCGAATGCGATAAAAGTGAATTTGTTTTTGCAAAAATAAATTTGGCCACACTGTATCAAGCCCCTTTGATAAATGACGTAGATAGTGATTATTGAAACGACGTCGGAAATTCTCTAGAGGAACTGCGACCCGAATTCGTTAAATTGTGATCTCATTCCGACTTATCTCGATGATCGAAAGAGTTCATGTTGTAGAGCTTGTTGAGAAGATAAACTGTGTCAAAGATCATATTAATCGACTGCTGATTGATGCATAATCGGGAATGATTTGAGTGAAATTGTTTTTATGAAAATAAATTTGGCAACACTGTATCAAACCCATTTTATTAAAGAATAAATTATTCAGTCCGACGAAGGAACGTCCCCGGCGAAGATTTCTAGAGATTTATATTAGGTTCTTAGAATTGAAATGATTGCTTTCACACTGAGCTCAGATGAGCTATTACTCGGCTCATTTATCACCTCTAGTCCTTTGAGATCGGTTCTTGTCTCATAAACTAGCTAAGTTTGAACATATTTTCGAAACTTCTTAAGCTTTTAAACCCAACTTGATCAACCTCTTGCTTGGCTCAATCGGCTCATTGATCACCCCTAATCCTGGGTTTGTCCAAAAAAAATTCCTGAAAGTAGTTGTACGTGCTCGCCTACTTGGACTTGAAAATTTTTCCATTTCGCAATCAATTAGCGAAAAGCATGCATTCATGAGATGTGTTAACTAAGCCTAAAAGAAATTTTGGACAACACTCCTATTTCTTTGGTTCCTAACTCTAATCATGCAGATTTTGTGATTTGGAGTTTGAATGCTGAAGGGCTTTCCATTAAATCTGCTTGGGAGGCAATCTGTAGAGTGGTCAAGCCTGATGTTCCTTGGTGGAAGGTGATTTGGTCATGCCCTAGATGGGCTATATTAGTCCAGTGGTTGGCTGTTCGAGGCAGACTGTCAACTAAAGATAGACTACAGAGTTGGGGCTTAGTTAATAATGATTTGTGTCCGCTTTGTAACGCTGCTTCTGAAAGTCATTCTCTTATCTTTTACATGTGCCTCTACTCATCTTACATCGTGGGGGAACTGCTGTGTCTCTGTGGTTATTCTAGAGGTCTGATAAGGTTGAATCAAGAGGTTCTATGGGCTAGACATCATATGACTGGGAATGCTTTGCAGCAGTCTATGTACCAGTTGGTCTTGGCTGCTTCTTTGTATCATATTTGGCTGGAGCGAAATGCTAGAGTGTTTCAGAACTCTCGAAGGGATGCTCTAATGCTTGTGCCGGTGATTAGAGCTGATGTGAGGGGCTGTTTGAATTTGTGGAGAAAGGTCAAGAGCAGTGCAAGAAATCAAAGATTATGTGCCCCGGGGATTCTTCCATCTGCTATGTTCTCATCTACTTGAAGACTGTGTGATCAGTTTGGAGTTGTTTGAACAGCCCTGTTGTATTCTTGGGCTGTTGGGTGTTTTTTGTTTAGCTTAAGGCTCGTTTTGGTCCTCTCTCTTTTTGAGGGTTATTTTTTGTTTGGAGGTTGCCTTAGGAGTTAGGAGATTCGTAAGTGCACTGGTTGTTTTGGTTGAGTTTTCTTGGTGTTATAAAATTTTACCTTACCCAAAGAAATACCGACAGAAACAAAACATAACTAAGCGAGAGCAAGGCCTGTTGCATATTTTTTCGATATAGTGCTTACATATTCATAAACGTGTATCTATTGTGTCCACCTATAACATCTTAGTATGTCCACATACCTTGTTTGATCAGATGGGTGGTGGTTTAAATTTTTTGATCTTCTCTTCCATTCCAGTTGACAATTAAGAGAGTACTCTCTTTTTTTTAAAAATAGTTTGGTTATCCCGTGAGTGTTTCTTTAGGGCCTGGACGTTCATCAATTGCTTATGGGATGGCTGAAGAACTTGCACCTTCTCACATTAAGTAAGACGAGAAGACTCTTTATTTGAACCCCTATGCTTGGAACCAAGGTATGTATGCTCCAACGATTTCTTGTTCTCATATAAAACAAACTACATGAGTAGTGAATATGATATCTGCTGGCTTGATGAATACTGCATAAGTTCAAGATCAGTAGGTTGAGCAATAGGTTGGTAAAGGAACTGTGTGCTAAATTCGTGCTCTGAAAGTTGAAGTGGCTTGAGCTTTCAATTGAGCTGTGTTGAAATCTGCGGTGAGATATTCAATTGATTACATAGATGATATGGTTCTGAAGCTTTCATTTGTAGTTGGGTCAGCTGTCAATGAATTGGGCTCTTCGGCTGCAGCACTTGATTTTTTCACTTGGCTTGTTGGCACAAAACTACGAGAAGAGAAAATAAAAGAAAAATGAACACAAGAAAAAAGGGGTATTTGCTCATTTTTGGGCCCTGTGCCGGGTTGCAAACTTCAATCATAGCAAAAATCATGTTCACTGGATATCTCGTTCCCTATATTTTCGACAAATAGTAAATTTATCTGGCAAACTAATTCTAGTAGAGAGATCTTATATCATGGATCGGAGACAGCATTTCCAATTTTCCATGCATGAGGACTACCACATGAATGATTTGCTAAGTTATCAGTACTCCAAGCTTAAGCTTCCAACAATATATATCAAGCTCGAATTTTTATAGACACAGCTAACACAAAATACGAGGGGAAGAAGCAGAATGCAAATGGAAAACAAATATTGCAATACAGAGAGACTCGTCAAATCCAAGACCTCTCCCAACAATAGCTTTGATACCATGTTAAGCTACCACTAGTCCCAAAAGCTTGCTGTTAGGAAATGGGCCAAACGTGTATCAACTATCTAACATGGTTAAGTAAAGATATGTAGGTAACAAACACTTTATAGGCTTAAGGATCTCAAGTGATAATAATAATAATACTACCATTAATGTTAAGAACAATCAATACAACTTATCAGTAGAATAGATCTAGAACACCGATCCTTGTACAGGCAGTTTTAACAGGATTCTTCATCAAAACATGTTCTCCGAACCCCAGAAACTCCTCCATGTCCAAATACTAGGTGACAAACAAGAGACTCAGAATCTCAATAGCTCGATTCTCTCTACATTTTGAAATGTTAAATACTTCCTCCATCACATTTTGTCTGCATTTTCAGAAATTATTCTCGGAAATACATTATTTGTTGATGTGACTAAAAGTACGATTTTGAAAAATAGACAAACAAAATGGGACTTAGGGAGTAATAAAATCCACCGTCAGCTTAGTTTTCGCCATCTTCCAATATGTCGAACAAGAACTTTGGCAGTGATGATATCCGGGGTAGATTAAGCAGAAAATCGCCAAATGAGTCCTGCCTCGACATACCCAGTCCCTGGTTGCAGCTGGGAAGATCCCCTTTTGACTCAGTAACATGGTTCCCTTGAATCTCCATTCTTTGATCAACTCCTTCAACTTGAGTTTCAGCGTCAAACTTCATACTGGGGCCTGCAGTAGGGTCCTGAAGGAGGCAGCACAGGGAGTTGACTCTCGACATGAGTTTCTTCTCATCAGATGCTGCTGGACACTGTGTGTCACCCAGAAGGATATGAGCAATGTTCTCCAGCATGTCCTGACATTCTACTGTTTCCTTAAATCCAGATGCGTTTCCGGAACCCATTCGTTCTGAAATTTTGTGTCCAATGTGATTCACAAGATCGCTCATGGACATAGACTGTTGCGCCAGAAGACCATTTGCTCCCCGACTTTCATTCCCCTCTATTGCACGCAAATCCATCACTGAAAATCAGATATGGGTAAAAAACAGTCATCAATAGAAACAGTACTTGTGTTAAACTGTTAATGGAAGAATGCAAATTAGCCTGGCTATGTGGATTACTTTCTTCAGAACCATAAACCTTGAGAACGTGATAGTTCTAAACATCAGCATCTAACCAACATGAATAGTCCACTCCAGCATTGAAGAACAATTATAATACATGCAGGCATGCCACTTAGCCACATATCTGGAACTTGTATCATGAACTCGAGGAAATTTAAAATGTGAACATCCAGATTTTACGGAACTTGGGAATCTAGATTTTCATTTTCAGCTTAAGAGATTCTTTCTTCAATCTTCTGTTCTTTTGTTGTTTAAGGGAGGGCTTAGTTATTGTCTTGAGCTGTAACATATTCCAAAATTGATTAATAATATACATATACCGTTGTGTAATCCAAATGATAGGAACACAAGCATATGAGAATATAGATGTTGCGTCCCTTTTGCACCTTTTAATGACATCTTACTTCTAAAGAAAGAGTTCATTCAAAACTTTTCAGTCAGATGCAATGGTAAAAACTATTGTCTAAGGAAATAACTCAAAGTAAATACTCACGAATTCACTTTTTCGGCAACACATGTTTTATTGTTTAAACATATGGCTAATACGAAGACAGAATAGGTACTCGGTTTTCTTCTATGAAACACCACAGGAAATCATACGTTGGAGTTGGGACTAAATTAATGTCAACCACAAATGTAACATTTAAAAACTCGAGTTTCAAAGACTTAGATACGAATATGGGGTTCAATTATGTACCTGAGCTAGGAGAAGGAGCTTGTGGCGACAAATGCTCTGGCACTAAACCAGCAGAATTCTGTCCAATCTTAGAGGAAGATTGAGCTGCTGGGGTTGATTCCACGTCATTGAAGCTGGAGGTGGGAGATCCTTTGGCAGAGGCTTGAACGTCAAAATATGGTGAATCAAGAACCAAATCAGGCTGCTGGCTAACAAAATTGAGACGCTGATCACACTGGATTAATCTCTCATAGTGTTTGTTTAAAAGGCCTTGTGTGCACTGCAGAAAATGCTGCCTACAAAAACCAAAGAAGCAACTTTCCATCAATTTGATGTTAAAAAACATTCCATCGCTTTGATGTTTGAAAAAAAAAAAACACTTTTCCCATCACTTTCACAGCTTCAGAGGCTCTGAACCCTAGCTACCAACACAAATCTAAAACAGTAGAGAAAGTTTGCAATGCAGAAAAGTGTCTGCAAGGAAAGTTTACACAGGAAAGAAGATATATTTCAATCAACACCTCACAGGTCTGTGTAGACGATCTTACACCCAAAAAATGAGAAGGAGAGAGGGCTATCCATGCAACCATCATAGAGAATATATAGAAGCATTCACTTAGTCTCATGCAGGTAGAATTTTCATTTAAAGGTGGTGAAACTTAATCTATTGAACGTACACACAAACATTTCCCTATTTTCCAGGAGGAAAATTACCATCTTAACAGGGCAAAATTGCGTATCATAAGGGGAAAATGACAGAAAAAACTACAATCACAACTAAGAACTTCAAAATTTTAGTGGAGGAAATCCATGATTTACAATTTGGTAGGAACAATTCTGTGAAACTCTCCAAAATCACATGTAACAATCCAAAATTTACCAAATCAGTTTGGTCAATTATACCAACATGGCTCCGCCAAGATAAGCCCACTGAATTTTACCTGTGTATACTGGCTTGTCCATCAGTAAAATCTGCAATTGCCTGCCATAATGTGTGCTTTCTAGGCTGTGGATTGGTCTCCTTGAAGAAAAGGGGTGGCCTAAGTAGCTGCAACAAACAACAAATGAGTAGTGTCCATGATAACAATTTCAGGAAAAGAACAATATTTTGAGGCAATATAAAACACAATATGACTACCCTGATAGCACATTTCCAGCACATTGAACATATGAACATAACATAAATATAATGCATTACCGTCAAAGTCAAAGTTCCAGGTACATCATCACATAATTTAGCCTTCATAGCCTTGATATCTGACCATTGGATCTCTATTTTACTCTTCAGACCTCCGTCAAGGATTTCCCAGACAATTTTATGTTTGGCAAAGTAGCATTTTGCTACCAAATCACCCTCATACTTGGAAACATACTGCCAACCAGATATAATTTCAGCCATATGCAGAAAATGTCAAATATATACAAAAAATAGTAGATACAGAGTTGCATATACCTCCCAGTTTCCAATCCTTAGAAGCAAAGCTGGAAAATTTGTGGCCTTTAGCTTGTCAAAATTTGCAGCCTTTAGCTTGTCGTTACTAGTTGAAGCAGTGGTGCCCTTGAAGTCCTTATCTGTCAAATTATGATTTGCACTTACAGTAGAAGAACTACTTTGGGAGAGCCTCATTTGTATCAAATCCAATAATGAGGGGCTTTTCCTCAGACGCAAGCCCAAAGGACTTGGCTCATCAAGTGGATTGTATTGTGTAGCTGGGACTGGAAACTCATTATTTCCAGTGTTCCACTGCTCATTGAAAGAAAATGTCATGTAAGAGAACCATATCCATTGCCAACAAATGAAAGTAACAGACAAATGTTGACCTTTACAAATTCATAAAGGCAATAACAAAAATCAATACAAACAAGAAAACTTTAAGCTGAATAAATTAGATGGTAGCCGAGTTTATAACCTGGTCCTAATGGGAAATAACATCAATAAATGTTTCACTTTGGCATTCAGTACAATTATGCAGTGCTACTCATTCAACACTCAAAAAGTTCACTGGTTTATTCCAATTTCATGAAGCAAACAGCCCCTCAATCTCTTGACCACTGAAATCCATCTATTTACCATTTTCCCACTCGATGACTTCAATTTTCTTTTTCCACACTTAAGCAATAATCCTCCATCTTTCTCTGCTTGCACAGTAGGTAAGTCTTTATACGCAAAAATCAACTCCTGTCATCAGTAATCAATTTGCATCCATGATCCTACCCCTACTACAGCTATTTAATTTTTGGCAGGAATTATAACATATAAAAATTATCCACAATTGTGAGGCCAGCTTAAGTAGAGGTCACAATCAAGACCCAAAAAAAAAAAAAAAAACACAAGCAATAGCAATGACATATCTAAATCAGGACCTGACATGCCAGCTCTTTATTTCCTTTTCTGACCCCTAAATACCAAATTGTAAAGAACAATGCCACGAACACATCCAAGTTTACATTCATTTTTACATCCTCTCCCATAGGTGATGGTGGGACCCACAATCCTATCTATAGGGTCTCACAATCACTGGTGAGAGAAGATGTGAAAATGAATGTGTGCCTGGTGCTTTTGAATTGTAAATGCCCTTTCACAGCTTCCCTGACAACCCGTCTAAGTGGCGGATTCAGCATGTAGGATTAGACCCAAGCTCTAAAAGGAACCCCCTCCATCATCAGTTCTTCACATATACAGTAAATATCACTAGCAGTAGTTGGCCTGGAGCCCAAGATTTAAGGGTTTGCTCCCTCCTAGGCCTCAGATTTGAATGTGCCATCAAATTTTGTGGGGCCAATCCAAAAGGGGCTTTGCCCCGGCTTTGAAAGCCCCTACTAGTGGACGGTGGATCCGATTATCAGAAAATAATCAAGGTACGTGTAAGCTGACCCACACACCCGGAGTTTTTAAAAAAAATACCTGAATGAGCATATGATCTTTCTTGGCTTCTTTCCAACGCGACACAATCGTACGAGGTCACAATTCACCCAAGGCGATCATCCACAACACAAACCATAAACCATGACAACGTGGAACTAGTTGCCTAACCGCCGGACCCTCCATTGATTTCTACAGAAACGAACATGCGTTTGGCAGCATAGAATCTGCACCTTGGGTTTGGAACTGGGATTGTTATAATACCAAATTAGATAAACTCGGAAGTTGGTTTGCCTACTCTAAAAGAATTCCCAAAACCCACAAGAGGTTCAAAAAATTAAAAAAAAACACACACAACTTCCAAATGACCCAACTCTGGAAACCTTTATCAAATGTAATTTGAATTGTTTAACATTTGCTGTTTCTCTCATCGAGAGCTCCAGAAAAGATCCAAACTTTCACCAAAAATTGAAAAGGAAAAAAAAAACACCAAAAACCTCAATTTCAAAAAAGGCTGGCTTCTTAGCTATCCAAAACTCAACCCCTAAAACCTCCCGTCCTATACTCACAATCATCTTGCCCCTTCTAATCATCAATTGGTTAACCATGTCACAAATTTACAAATTCTCAATTATTCCCCAACTTTCCCACAAACTAAACAGAAGATTTTAATTCGATAAAACGAAAACAGTCAAACCTTGTGTCAAGAAAAAATGCAAAAATATAAAATATAAAACAACACCTGATTTTTAAATGACCCCCTATTCTGGTAAAACCGTATTCAAATTTAATTCGTACTTCCAACATTTCCCGTAACTCTCCACCAGAAAAGATCCAATTTTTCACCCAAAAATAGAAAATATTCACCAAAACAACCTCAATTCCAAAAAAGAAGGCTGGCTTTTTAGCTAAACTCAACCCCTAAAACCTCCCGTCCTTAAGTCCTTCGAAATGGTATTTGGGATTTGGATTCTCACTCAGTGCATGGTCCCGAGTAAACTCTCTCGATCATTACTCTCATTCCTCTCCCTATATCTCTCCATTTATACCCAAAATCTAAAATCCAAATACCAAAACAAACAAGCTCTTAATCCTTTTTTTAAAGGCGCTTTCACGCTCACGATCCCGGTCCCGGTCCCGGTCCCGCACCACCCGCATTGCCCATTCTAATACTCACAAGTCACAAGCAGTCAAGCAGTCAAGCACGTTGCCCATTCGAATGAAAAATTAAAAAACTCGCTATCATTTCAATTTGTTACTCACAATATTCCCACAAACCAAAAAATTTCAAATCATAAAAAGAGAACAGTAAAAAAACCTGATTGAATTGCGTGGACGCCTTGGACCGCTTGTGGAGCGACCCGTACTCTTCCTCCAATGGATCCTCGACCTCCAACTTCGCCGGGTCCACCCGACCCGGCTCCACAAGGTGAACCATCAAGTTTGGAAAAAAATGGAATTCGAATTCCCAAACCACCGAAAAAGAGAATCGAAAAACGACGAGGATTTTCTCTCTAGGTTCTGTTTGAGAATTCGGAACGGAATTGCAAACCCTAGAATTCGGCCTAGGGTTTGACTTGGCGAGGGGTTTCGCAGCGGAGTTTTCGGAGGGAGAGAGAGATGCAGAGAATCTGAAAGCCCTTGGAAAGTATTTTAACGGATTTAACAGTTGTCAAAGGATGACGTGGTGAGAGATTTGGTTGGGTTAGTCAAGTGACTAAAGTGCCCTTTTATTACTGGACCAGCTAGAAGTCAAGGTGGTTGGATTTATAATTGCCTTCAATTTTGAATAGGAAATTGATTTTCGTACTTTCCTTGTGTCATTTTTTGTCTTCATTCTCATAAAATTATAAAATTGTCCTTCATACATTTTTTTCTTCGCATATAAAAAGGGTAATCACGTAATTTCACATCACTACAAAAAAAAAGAGTGCATTTGAATAAAAGGAGTGTAAAAAATAATTCCCTTTTTAATACTCCATCTGTCCGCCTTTATTGGTTCATTTTGGAGATTCATGTTATTTTTAAATTATTTTATCTTCCCATTTATATTTTTTTTTATAATTTTAAAAACTTAGAATAATAAAATTAATTGAGATCTATCAAATAAGATCTGTATGATATATTTTTAAGAGTCCGTGTTGAAAGATATAAACTATTGCAAGTGGCACAGACTCTAAAAAGTAAAATCGAGAGTACAGTGGATTATTGATTCATATCTTATTTTATAAGTAATTTTAGCTTAAAAAATAAAATCGAGAAGAACATCAATCTCCAAGTTTTGATAATTTTTAAATTATTTAAATTAATTTGTAAATAAGGAATTTTGATTTGATCCATATACTGCAATAACTCGATCTTAAAATATTTTGGATTGTCGTGTATTGATATTGAAGATCTGACTTATGTAAGCACCATGTAAGAATTAATGCTGCTAGATTAATATTATCACTTTAATATCCTAGATACTTTTTTAAATGCAAAAAAATTTCAATAGATTTTGGCTCTAACTTTTCAAAAAGCATTGTATGTACGGTAGACGTAATTTGTTCGATGATCTTTGGTTATTTACTTATACGAAAGATAAAAAATAAGCAGAATAAATAATCAACTAAAATTTATTTAGTGAGCTGTATTTAGTATAATGTAATTAAAAGTTGGCATATGATTTGTCTACACTCCATAGCTGGATTACAGTGAGCAGTTCAAGTGATCATAGTCGTCCTAAAATATTTTTAATGGTTCGAACTTATCAATGATATCTTACTAGTAAGATAGACACTTTAATAAATTTGAACCATCAATAAACAACCAAGATTCAACCGTAGAGCAAGCCGGTCCATTGCAAAAGTAAAACAATGGCCGTCAATTCGATGACATATATAAAGGGGGTTGTATCCCAACTAGTTTAGGTTGGGACCAATTTAGATTGATTGTGGACTCTTCCCAGACTCACAACAATGATTGAAACCGTTTACTTTTGAGAGCTTGTTAAAAATATTGACCACGTCAATAATTACATTGATCGGATATCGTTTGATATAATTTTGAAATGCATTAAGTTTGTAAGAATAAAAGTGTGCAACACTGAATTTCAACCAATATGAAACAATTATTTGATGATTAATGCATTTTGAAATCATATTAAACGACATCCGATCAACATGATTTTCGGTACGATCAATGTTATCGACGAGATCTAAAGATTGAATGGTTCCGATTATTGTTGTGGGCCTGGAAAGAGCCCACAAGCAGTCCAAACTAGTCCCAACCCAAAATTGTTGGGATACGGCCCTATATAAAGGGTGATAATCTTGAATTTTTTTCCATCTGGGGTTATTTTCGTCATTAGGTTGCTGCGTAAGCGGTGGACACAGACAACTGTATAAATGTGTGGGACCCGGACAGATGAAAACGATGCTGGTTGTTAGGAATTTTGGCACGTGTGAAGGCAGCTTTACCAAACTTCGATCTTGTGATTTGACACGTTCACATTACACCTTTTTTTTTTCTTTTTTTCTCCCCTTTCTTGTTTTTTTTACATCCTTGGGAAAAATAATTTTCCACGGGCAGAACGAAACGACCCAAGGCCTTCCTTGTCTTAGGCAAAATACTATAAATCTGAAATTCAAATGGAAATTGACTTCTACACTCCCATTTTTATCACATATACTACTTTTTTTTGTTTTTATTTGAGGTGATTTTACTCTATTGCCCCTTAATGTGTAAAAAAGTAAACTTGTGAAAGGGTAAAACGGTAAATTTATATGAATAAGGACAAAAAATGAAGTATGTGGTAAAAAGGGAAATGTAAAAGTCAATTCCAATTCAAAATTTCTAATTTACAACATCTCAATTTAGACATGTTATTTGTCATTTCTGTGTGCAATTAGTCTTTTTCAATTGTAATTAGATGCACATTGTAGGTTATAATCCATTTTATGAATGAAGTTCTTACCCTTCCTAAAAACCAAAAATATTAATGTCGAATTCGTTATTCTTTCAAATTGCAACTTCGGTTGTTTCGGTATATACTCCGGGGTCAAAACCACATAAAAATTACGCTGATTGGTGCGGATCAATTTGGTATTCATGAATTTCGGGTGAGATTCTATTGATCTCTTACATGTTTCACTAACTAAAATACGTAATTATAAAATAAAAATAAGAAATAAATACTTATAAAATAAAAATCTTAACGGAACGGGCTCTAGACCACCTCTTTTTGTTGTATTTCATCGAATTAGACACATCAAATAACTTTAAACAATAAAATAAAGGAGTTAAAAGAATACACCTACAAACACAGACCAACAAAAACTTTACATGCCCAAAAAAACATACCTACAAACGTTAGCGTTTAAGATGATGTATTTGGTTTCATTTCACATGAAAGAATAAGACCTCGTTCCGCTTAATTTTTAGCACGTTTTAGAGGTTTTGTCCTCATTCAAAAAATATTCGCGTTCGTTAATTTTGCGCCATATTTTTGTAGATTATTAATTCGTTTCAATTAGAGAAATCGAAAAATTTTGGAGCAAAACCAACGAATGCTTTTTTTTTTTTAATAAGTACAAAACCTTCAAAAAGTCCTGGTTGTATGGTTTATTTAAATGACAATTTTAACCTCACATCAGAAATTTTGATAGTGTTATGACAGCCACCCATGACACACGGGTAGGATTTGGACAAAAGGAAATGCTGATCACAGAAAGGGGCATCGTCTCCAACCTCTGTTCTTATCTGGTTCTGAAGAAAAATGGCAGAAAATCAGGAACCACTAAAATACTGGCTCAAAAGAGAGATTCGGGCGAGAATTCAAGGAAACAAGAGGGACCCATTTTCCCATTGAGATTTTCAAACACAATTCTCGCTCAATCTGCTGTTGCTGTGCTTGGATTGGGATTCATCGATGCCGGGTAATCTCTCTGTTTTCATTAATGTTTCAATCACGGAAGATTTAAATGGGAATGAAAAGATAAGGGATTTATGGAGCTGATTTCTTCAGTCATTTTCCTTCTTTTAGACGTACAAAATCTGAAGTTTGGAACTCGAGGAAAGAAATGGAAAAGAACCAGCGACTGCGAAAGAGGAGAAATAACTAGAAAATCGTTGTTTTCTTTTTGTTTGATTTTGTAAAAGAAAATGAAAAAAAAATGTGAGGAAAAATAAGATCTCATGTTTGGTTCGAAGAGAAAAGAGAAGGAAAATCATGTATTAGAGAGAACCTGAAAAAGAGAAGCAAAAGGAAGGAAATGCAAAATAATAATGGGTAGGTCTACCTCCCTCCCACCAGGGCTGTAAACGAACCGTTCGGCTCATGAGCTTAGCTCGTTCGACAAAAGCTCGACTAATTAATGAATGTTCGTTTAGTAAATGACTAAGCTCGGCTCGTTAAAGCTCGAGCTCGAGATTTTGGCTCGTTTACACCCCTTCCCACGTATAAGAGTGTGAAATGGGTGAAACAACTGTTGGATGAACTGTAGGGATTAGTGCAAAGTGGCGCACGTCGACCCAAAACACCCTGCATTAAAAAAGAAAAACTTCCATTATTTTTGAGATACTCCTATTTTCTTTTGTTTTCCTTTTTTCCTAACAACCAAACTAAGAAGACAGAACTATTGTGTTGGAAAAGAAGTAGGAGCAGCTCTCTCTCTCTCTCTCTCTCTAAATTGCAGAGGTGGACTTTTAAATGAATGTGCAGGTACAGTGGAGATTGGTCAAGGATTGGAGTGATTTCGAAAGAAACTGAGGATTTGCTAAAGCTTGCAGCATTTGTTGTAGTCCCATTGTGCCTTCTTCTAATACTTAATTTTTCCAAGAAGCATGAGGCTTGATAGTTGAAACTTGGTACCATGTACAACAATGGCTAGCTCTACTGCAACATAGCAATTTGTTGTAATCCCACATGATTTGGTGTTTATTCGCGGACGTGCGTCGTATTTGTTTTGAGAAACTAAAGCCAATAAATGAATTCAAAATGAAGCCTTTTTCTTATAGTTATTTAAAATGAAGCTTAAACTATCATACATTAGGCTAGGTTTTGAACTTTTTTTTTTGTTTTGTCCTTATTTAAATAGGTTGGCACAATTTCTGGGTGAAAACATTATAATCCACATTAAACATATCCACCTATCTATCTTGATGAGTGTTCGATCCCCATACGCTATACAAATAGGTGATTAGTAAGATTTTCCACATAAAAAAAATGTCTGCAATTACGCCCTTCGTCTTACCCCTAAAAGATTGTCCGGTTCAAAAAACGAGAATTTAATAATAACGAACTTTTATTAAAAGAATTTCTACAGGTGCATTTTCCCTATAATTTTTTGCTTCAGGTTAATGATAATAGTCAAGTTGTTTTCGTTAAATGATATTTTTAGTTGATATATGTGAAGAGAATGACCTACCTAGAAATCCGTGAAAAACGTGAATTTGAATCCATTTAGTTCATAAAGTTTAGTAGAAACAACCATATGTAGTAACTTGCCAAAAAAAATTTGATTCCCCCCTCCCCCCCAAACAAAAATGTACTATTACTTTTAGGTTCTCATTTAGAAAAGAGTTAGTCTACAGTTCCCGACCGGGGAATTCCCGACGCCTCTCCAGGGCCACTCCGGCCACCGGAAGGCTGATCGGATCCGACCAAAAATTCTAAAAAAAAAGTCGAGTGGGCCCTCGCGAGAATAAATGGCATCCGATATGTGTAGGTGGCCGATCCAAACACTCCATTTTTTTTGTAAACATTTGTATAAAAAAAAATACATTTGTATACAAAAACATGGAGTGTTTGGATCGGCTATCTACACACATCGGATGCCATTTATTCCCACCTGAGCCCACTCGGTTTTTTTTTTATAGAATTTTTGGTCGGATCCGATCATCCTTCCGGTGGCCGGAGTGGCCCCGGCGCGACGTCGGGAATTCGATCAGTAATTCCCGTCGGGATGCTCAGACTTTCTGTTTAGAAAATCCTACAAACAATCAAGTGGTCTGTCATCTTTGCACCAAATCAAGTGGTTTTGAATTTTCTTAAACAATTCTTTGACTAAACAATCAAGAGGTTTTGAATTTTCTTAAACAATTCTTTGACTAAACAATTCAAATTTTTATGAATTATAGATTTGTTTCAACGAGAGCAATCAGAAAGTACAAAATTTTGATCCAAACTCAACTCTTTTGATAAAGCCAATAAAACTTTGTTTTTTTTGGCTGATTTTTGACTTTATTTAAAAAATATTTAAATTTGAACCATAATTTTAGGATTTTCGAAACCAAAAAATGTGATTTTTTAAAATATTCATAATAAAATAAAATAAAACAAGCGATGTGCCAAAATTCCCGAACTCAGCCCCGATCGAGGGGACTTTGTTAATGAAGTTACTAGTAACTTAACGTTAAAATTGGAGCGCCATTGATTAAAAGTGGGGGGCGAAAATAAGTTTCCAAAAATAAATCAAAACAGAAAACTCCATCTCTCGACTGTAATAAAAAAGCCTGCCTAGGCTTCGACTGTAATCCGTTTGGTTTGGATCTCTCTCTCTCTCTCTCTCTCTCTCTCTCTCTCTCTGACTACTCTTCGATCGCTCACCGCAGCTGTTGATTCTTCAACTTGACATTTCTTCACTCCATCTCCGAAGACGAGGTCCCTTGCATCGTATGCCCTCCTTCACGCTCGATCTACTTCAACATTCACATGAGTATCGACAACATAATGTTTTTCATTGGTCACTTTTGTAGATTTCTACTATTTAAATCGTAGTGATGCACAGAGTATCTGGCTTCCTGTTGATAAACCCAATTTATTATCGATTACTGTAGTAATCTGAGTAAATCAAATCTTTGATGCTTGCTGGATCTGTTGTCTTTTTGGGTTTCTGGTCATATATGCAGACATGTGTAGATTAGTACCAAAGCCCATATATACAGCCTCAGTCTGCAGTTATTTTGCTAGTTCACTCGCTTGTGATTAATAATCCAATACTTTTGTACTTCAAAGCAAGGGCGGAACCAAGAATTGATTTTACCCCGGGCTAATCCAAAATCAGTGTTTTCAATTATATAGATCGTATTGGGATACGTATCGCATATCTTAAAGATACGTTGTTGGAAGGGTAAAAATTTCTATTGTTCAGTTGAACAAGATTTTTGGAAAAGAGAGTGGGGAATTAGACACTTGAACTCAACCTTTTTTTTTGGTTGATACAAAATAGGTAGAACTCATTCATATTTATTCTACTCCATGGAAGACTCTGGTACAAGGATATTTTCATACAAGATAAACTTTGAGATAATTCTAGAATTACACATGACTAATTCTCACAAAAAAAATCTAGATATTTCACAAGTATATTCTAGAGTTTTTAAAGCTAAATATTTTAGAATTCCTAAAAACTAGATAACATTTATATTTTCTTCAATAATATCTTCTATCTTTGGGTTTTGTCGATTGGACTTGTTTGGACATAACTTTCTTGTATCAAATACTAAATTTCGTGTATACTTCAAAAATGTTAATCATAATTAATAGACAATTAAAAAGTAGATACACCTAATACCACCTACAAATTATGGTTACATTTTAAAAAAAATTAAGATGCAAAATTTCAAGTCTCTCAATTAGAACCTATTACATTAAGTTTTTCTACACCATTTGTTAGGAAAAAAAAAGAGTCAAGCAAAATACAATCAAAGTATGGTTCTTTCTTCTATATAAGCCATACGTTGAGACTGGATGTCTATCAAATGGTTTGAAAGATTCCATAATTAGATCAAACGGCTTAGATTATGCATTCGGGGTTCCACTTCTTGAAATAAAGTCCAACTTTTTCTCAAAAAAAATCAGATGATACGTACCGAATTAGAATACGTGTATAAATCGTAGGATACACGGTCGTATAGTGTAATTTCTATACAAAAGGGATAGAGGGTGGAATACGTACCGTTCTCCGAATGAGACAATGCAAATCGTAGTATACATGTCATGTATTGTAGATTTTTAGCAATTACTGGCAAAATGGTGTATATAGTATGCATACGGATACGGGCAATCTCTAATAAATAAAGTTTATAATCCAATCCATGCACCGCACATATGACTAGTATCATCATACCATTGACCTTACATATTGTGAACTAGTGATTGCCCATGCCTGAAGGTATAGCTCGAACGCTCAATTAAAGTTCTACCGTTTATGAGTTTTACTTCCATAAAATCAATATGGATTGTATCGATTACCATATATATCAACTAAAGTTATGCTTCCATAACAAATAAAATCAATCCAAATCAATCGTTTTAGATAAGTAAGTGTTTGAAAACTTGATCTTAGCCGTTGGTAGTGGATGATCTAGATTTATAGATACTCTTAACACTTGCTAACCATAGGATTTAGAAATGAAGGTCTAGGTTTATAAATACGTATATAAGATTCAAAAACTGAGCTCTGTTATTATATAGATGTTCAGATTGTAACGAGTGTGAACATTGGATATCTATTTCTTAGGAGTTAATATAGTGGTGTCTTTAAATACATAATATGAAAAAGTCGCTCCCAAAAAAATTCTTGGACATCAACAAATCTCAAAAAATGCTTCAGATTTTTTGTTGTTATTACATTATAATTTAAACCTAAAAAAATAAGATTGTAAGAACAAAAAATTTAAGCACACAAAGCCCAATTTTTTGGTTTAGCATAAACCCTAAATGTCAGTCCTTCGCCCGATTTGAAAGATGGTAGCTTAATGAACCAATTTTAATCGACATCTTGACCAATGGATAGTAGTTTGAAGTCGCTTTTTAGGATTTTTCCTGTGGCATCCGAATCAAAAGATTTAGCACCATGAGATTTCATGAAATTTCTTGAGTCAATTTAACTGAGTTTTCAGCTCTAAACAATCAACAACAACCCCTGCTCTTGACGGTAGTAGAAAGGGAGAGTATAGAAGAGAAAGTAGGAAAGAGGGAGAGAAAATAGGGGGGTGGAATGGGTTAGGCTAAAAAAAATGAATTAAGCAAAACTTGTACACATATATATATATATATATATATATATATATATATATACAATCAGGATATCAATCCGGATCCCTCCGGATTTGGGTGTGGTGCGGGACTTTCATGTGGTTCGTTGGATTGAAATCAAACGGCCAGGATAAGAGATGGCATAAAAACCCCAAGTAATTACACTTTGCCCCCTAAAGCCCTCACACTTCCCCCCTTTGAGCCATTCACGCAGAACAGAGAGAGAAAGAGAGAGAGAGAGAGGCGACGCAAGAGAAACGAAGAACGAAGCTGCTGTCGACGATTGAAGCCCGAGGAACGAACGAATATTCACCCAATCGTTCGTTCGAAGATCCACCGAGGTTTGTCTGTCATCTTTTTCTCTCGGAAAAAAAAAAATTTTCTGGATCGTAAGAAAATTTTTCTCAAAATGACCTAGGCTATAGCCTACCTTAGCCTTCAAGTACTTCCGCCCTTGCTTCAAAGCGAGCATGTTTAATTTCAAATACAGTCTGGAGAGTTGAGAGCTTTATTGTTGTTTGTCTGCTTATAATCCTCGAGGTTAAAGTTAGAGAGCCCTACAAAATTAGGGAAGTGTCATTCTTTCACTTAATCCTTGGTGAGAGCCATTTTGTTTCACTATCATCTACAATTGAATGATACACTACCCACCCATGGGTTGTCAACATGGTAAGAATGTAAGATCGAACCTGCGCTTGCAACATAGCAGGGTTCGATTCCTCCCGGAGGCAAACCATGATTTAAGTGGGGCTCCATGGCGGTGGGTTGTTGTGCTAGTCTCCTCCGAAGTTTGGATTGCGCAGTTGGGTCCAATAGTGGCTCGGCTGCAGGGTTGTTCCTCGGTTACCAAAAAAAAAAAATTGAATGATACACTATCTGGTAATAGGTGCGTAAGAATTAGAGTTGTCACCATAGAGGAAGAAAGAATTTAGCAGATAGTAGTGCTGAAGTTTGGATGAAGTTATGAATTGACTTGTTTTGCTAATAATGTTACACCAAGGAAATTGCTAAGGTTTTTGGTGAGACTTGGGAAGGAGCAGGGTTTTGACTTTCAAGAGCTGATTCTGGCAAAAGATTAGACAGAAGCGTAGATAGAGCATACCACAACTTTAGAGTGTTGGCAGATGTGAACTGGGTAAGGCACGAACAGTAGATTTGGAAGATTTGGTTGTAGGCAATGAATAAGAGACGCGTGTTAGTTTTTGGAAGATTTTGGCATAGAGTGTTTGCACTTATTGAGAAATGGGTAGGGTTAGATTTGAGTTCAGTTTCATGGGCAGCAGTCCAGTTAATAGGCTAGTTTAGTAAGACTAGTTTGAGTTTGCCTGGATTGATTAGGAGTTGTCAGACATGGAAATCTGGAGAAGGCCTATGCAAAATTGCCAAGGGACTAGGGTCAAGGGTGGACATCTTCTACCCATAAATTGTGGAAGCATCTGGAAAAAGGGTTGTTAATTGTTTATCTTGTATCCGGAGACTGGTATGATAAATGAACACAAGGCTATTTTACTTTCAGTGGACTTGCTAACTCTGATTCCTATAGATTGGGCTCACCAATATGTTGCTCCATGGCATGTTATAAACCCTTTTCGGCCTTATTTTGAAGTCAAATTCAGCATTATTTTAGTTTGGACTCTGGTTTTATGAACTTATTGCGTTATAGGATGATAAAGGGTACTTTCTATGTTTTCAAAAAATTTAGAGTTTCACTTTCCACCATAATTTTATTTGGATGTGGAGCATACTGCGCTTCATATTCATTACAAATTATGGTAGCATTATTAAAATCCTTCGTTCAAAATCCTTGTCTTCCTGTAATATATGTGAAAATCTTCCTCTGTTTGTCTTGGGTACTCTATAAATTGAACGTCTTCATCTTGGCAAATTATGTTTGAACTTATTATATATAGTAATGGGGTTTGAGCTCCTTTATTACTAATTAAATACAGTGTTGTTTGGCTTACCCGTGCATGTGACCAAGATTCCATCGTCTGCTAATCACATGGCTAAGAACAGTCATTATAACTTCTTATTAATTTTGAATTGAATTCCTCTCCTTGGATCGGTGGAGCTTTTTTTCCCAATTGAAGTATTATGTCTGCTGTATTGGGAAAAAAGATAGGTTGTTAGCCCTGATTCAGCGGATGCTAGGCAAGTCGCATGCCGTGAAACTAAACTTCTTTCTCCATATTTTTAAATTGCATTACTCATGCTTTCCAATTTTACATTTTCTTATCGATCTTCCAATCAGATGATAGATCGTTATTGGATTGCTTTCTTTGTGGCGCTTTCACTTCTTGTTGGAGCATTTGATGCTAGTGCTGGCGATTTTGATCCTATTTACAGGTAATCCTTCTTCCTTCTTAAAGTTGTCATTTGGTACAGTGGCGGTGCAGGCATTTTTCTTGTTGTGGTTGGGATGATATTGTGCTAGCAGTTCTATTTCTCTCTCCTGTCCCCCACGCTTACCAGGGTTCTTATTGTGCATATAACCGTGCCCATAAGATACCTCAAAACACTGGAATTTATGTGGTGCAACAGTCATGTTCCTGCATTTGTGCTCTCTAATGGTTTAAGCACCAATGTTGGTTAAGTTTTGGTCGCTTTAGATTAGGCCTATTTATCCAAATAGCTGAATGACTTGATTCTGTAAAGACCCATTTTATTCACGGGATAGAGCTTGGAATCAGATTCCAAATCCCAAAGGGACCACATTTGGAGTGTTTGGCTGCAACAATTGGTGGAGAGATTCCTTATCAGTTGGACAACCCATCCATGTAACGTGGTTATTGAATATTGACGGTCTGTTGTATTGGTAGTTCCAGTTTGTATTACTCGTCCTATACTAATTCCAAGATATTGTCTATGGGTTCACTATTAGTTTGGTTTGTGGAAAAGGGCCCAAAATGCATAACTTGAAAGATTTGGTCAGTTGGACTGGTCAACAGTTTCATCAATTTGTAAAATTTGAAGACCTGAAGACTAACATATTACTTTGGGTTTCCCAGTTCTTACCCATGAGTTGATTTCGTAAATAACGAGAACTGGTTACAAAGCAATTAGTACCTGACATTTCACTAGTATTTTACACTTCATACTTGCAGCCTGGACCCTACATTTTGACTCATTTCAGGATTTATCTGCTGCAGATTGTTCTATAGCACTACTCCCTTATGCAGTATGGGCCGACAATTAACACCTGAATTTTGGCTTCTTTAATTTTCAGTTTTTTGTCTCAGCTCTTTTCTTTGTTCTATAGCATTACACTCCCTTATGCAGTATGGGGCCTATGGGCCGACAATTTACACCTGAATTTGGGCTTCTTTAATTTTCAGTTTTTTTTCTCAGCTATTTTCTTTGTTCTATGGCACTACTCCCTTATGCAGTATGGCCTATGGGCCGACAATTAACACCTGAATTTTGGCTTCTTTAATTTCAGTTTTCTGTCTCAGCTCTTTTCTTTATTCACTTCTTGAACAATTGCCTCGATAGGAGTTGTTGGAATTAGACAAAGTGATTTTGTGGGATTTGTTGTATTTTAGGGTTTGTACAGAACAATGTGAAAAGACTGGATGCGTGGGGGAAAGATGCTTTGCAAACTGCAGAGTCCCTTCAGATGGTGCCTCACTAGATGGTCCTTGGTACATGCAAGAACCTCTTTATGTGCAGTGGAAACATTGGGATTGCCAAAGTGATTGCCGTTACCATTGTATGGAGGACAGAGAGAAAGAAAAGGCAGCACTTGGTCATGGGCCTGTGAAATATCATGGTAAATGGCCCTTTGTGCGTGTTTATGGGATACAGGTTCGCTATTTTACAAGCTTTATTCCTTGCCATCACCTTTTTCTGTGGAATTTTGTTGAAAAAGTTTGTGAGTTTAGACATTTTGATTGAGCAACTAGAGTAATGTTTTGCAATTACTCAGGAGCCTGTTTCTGTAGCTCTCTCGGCCCTCAACCTCGCAATGCATTTCCATGGTTGGGTATCGTTTTTCATCCTTCTGAACTACAAGTTGCCCCTTAAAGAGGATAAGAAGCCGTACTATGACTATACCTTCTTCTGGAATATCTATGGCCTCCTGTCAATGAACGCATGGTTTTGGAGTGCTGTTTTCCACAGTCGGTAATCTTTTTTCCTGCCAATTTTCTGCTCCCTGGTAGATGTGTATTTGGATAGATTACATGGAGAGGCAAGGTTACAGTTTCTTACATTTTTTCTTTGCCTAACCCTTATAACGTCTGACAAGAGGTACGACCAGCATGTTGACCTACACAATGGATAACTATTAGCAGACAATAGATGATACCTGGGAATCTCTCAAGACTTCCCCATCCTCACTTTCGACAAACTGGAATAATGAGAAAACAAAGGTGAATACTCGTATAACTAGAAAGAGAGATTGGTGTTTTTCTGTTGGCCTTGGTTGCATCGTTTCACACTCTTTAACCCGTTAGTATGTGCCGGATGGGGCTAAAGTTGGAAGTCAGATAACATAGCTGAATTTATCTGGCATGGGAAAAAAGGATAAGAGTCAGAAACATTGGGATAGTACTTCTGAGTTCTGGCCACCATGATTTAAGCATGCATTTCAATTTTTTGTTTTTTTTTTACCTGAAGCATTCATTACATTAGACACGACAGACTTTTGGCAAATTGGCAATATATTGAGAAAAACAACAATGCATTTTGAGAGAGGGGAAGTGTGTGGAAGTCATAGCACGATCTTTTATATGATTACCTTTGTACATTGTCTTCGTATGTTGTGTTATTGATTTACAAATTCAGGAAGTTGGAATTCCTGGGCTGCTGGACAATATACTTTTTTTACAAAAAGAATTGGCCTATTTGTCTTTAATAATCAGCTAACAGATAATTAAATTTTGTCAATATTTTCTTATTTGTGTACTGGCCATGTTAAAGTTTCTATGGTGTTTCTCGGCTCGACCCAATGTGTCACTGCTAGCTTTCATGTGCTGATAAATGCAAGTACTATCAGACAATGTTTTTGTAGTTCAAGTATCCTCATCATTTCCTCTATTTTTTAGTCTTCTGTGATGAATAATTTAAAATAGATAATCCAAGGATGTGCCTGAGTTAGATCAAGTACATCTATCTGGCCTCTTCCTGAATGTACTCATTCTTGCTTATAGCACTATCAAAGTAAATTTATGTTCGTCCATTTAATGCATTTGATTTGGTCTTGAAGCCCTGCACAACAACAGCAGTAGTAGTTGTACTTTTTGTATGTTTACAATATGTACATTTTGATTAGTTATGACTTATCCACAGGACCTTGTGAACTGCAGGGATGTTGATGTGACAGAAAGGCTAGACTACTCATCTGCGGTGGCATTACTCGGTTACTCCCTCATACTGGCTATTATAAGAAGTTTCTCCGTGAGAAAAGAGGCCGCCCAAGTCATGGTTTCTGCTCCGCTGATTGCTTTTGTAACGACGCATATCTTATACCTCAACAATTATCAACTTGACTATGGTATATTCCTCTTATCCTTCTACTCCAAGTTGCACAAACTTCCTTTATCCTATAAGCTATCTTCATTGAATTTCGTTTGAATGATACTTGTATCCGGAATTTAGTTTCAGCGTTGTACTTGTGTCTTGCTCTCTTGTTCTAATGGCCTGAAGATGCGCTTTATGCTTGTTCTAACTGTGTGAATTTTTGAAATGATTTTACAGGGTGGAACATGAAAGTGTGTGTTGTCATGGCTGTTGCTCAACTTCTCATTTGGGCAGTTTGGGCCGGCGTCTCTCGCCATCCTTCTAGGTTGAAGTTATGGGTGGTGGTTTTGGGAGGCGGCCTCGCAATGCTCCTAGAGATCTATGATTTCCCTCCATACGAAGGATTTGTGGATGCCCATGCTCTTTGGCATGCCACTACCATCCCCCTCACCTACATTTGGTGGAGTTTCATCAAAGATGACGCAGAGTTCCAAACTTCTAGCCTTTTGAAGAAGGCAAAGTAGCCTTTTGGGAATTCCATATGTGAAATGGTTGGATTACTTTTCAACAACACTTTTGAGAGTTTAAGCAACATTAAATTTGAGGAACTCCTTTCTTTTTTCTTTTCACTGAGACGAAGGAACTAGGATACAGACTAATTTTGCGCAAGATTTCGGCATTTTGGGAACGCGACTGTGCATTGAATTATTAGTGCGTTGAATTCTTAGTTTTGCAAATGTACCTTGATAACTTGTGTTGTGGTATAAACAGCATTCTAGTGTCAAAGAGTTCAGATCAGGACAGTCTAGGATTTCCAGAATTGGTTTGGTGTTTCCTCCTACCTCATTGATATCTGGAGTAATGATATTAGGGGTTTTTTTTTGTGTGTGTGTGAAAGATTTCTGATTGCTTTCTCCATTTCAAATTGGTTGAATTTGCAATACTCAAGCAGACACCGTAAATAATATGATAATAGGTCTGTCATGGGTCCATGTTTGGGTCCCATTGCATGTTTTGAGCACTCAATTCACCAATAAATGCATTTAGAAACTTAGGCTCCATTTGTATTTGGGCGTAAAATATTTTCTTGAAAAATGTTTTACTTATATTTTGGTGTTTGGTTGTGCAAAAGACAAAAATATTTTACTTCATATGGTGGAAAATGTTTTTTTTCTTGAAAAAGTGGCAAGTCATTTTCCGAACTTGGTTTCGTTGCTCTACTAATACAGTAATAATGTTATTTTACTGAACTTTCACACAGTCCCAATCTCATCCATCTATGACCTAACCTTTTGTTTTCTCATCAAAGATGATAAAATTTTGTATGTAATACATACATACGTTCATACATATATGTTACATACATTATTTTACAGCTATCAACCAAACACCCACCAGAAAATAAAAGTGAAACTTTTATTTTTTGCAAAATCATTATACATGGAAAAACTTTTACTCCGTACATCAAAAATATTTTACTTCGAAACAAACTGAGACTTGAACCTAAGCATTAAACGCCCAAATTTAAGTTTTTACCCGTTGAAAAGATCTAACAAAACAAATACTACCAAAGTGTAGGATTAGTCGACGGGCTCGTAACTGGGCCCGGACATCCGAGTTATTAAAACAAAAGAAAAGGTGTACTTGTTAACGGATGGCGAGCAAAGAACGTGGCATAAGCTACAAGGTTGAATCATGATCGGTTGAAGTCCCATCGTTCAGAAAAAGCCAAACAAAAACACTTATTAATTTTCCTCCATTATCGTTTTTAAGTAATTTTTGGTAAGGGTCAAACTTTCAAGAAAGTTAGCCTTGACAACTTTTTCTCATCGGCTGCTAATCACCAAACTGCATGTGTACACATATACACAAGAAGGGGGACAGAGGGTGTCTCTAATTACTCAGTGTTTTCGGAACGCAGTCACGTGGTGCTCTGGGATACTCCAACACCAGACGTGGTGCTCTGGGATACTCCAACACCAGACATTCTCGCGGGGTCTACAACTGAGTGTATGGATGGTACGTAAATGTGTGGTGCTGGAATGATCTGAAGCACCACGTGATTGTACTCTGATACTACTAAATAACAGAGAGAGAGAGAGAGAGAGAGAGAGAGAGGATCTGGTTAGAACACAGGGGGAGAGAAATGAGAGGCCCCAAATTGCTAGCCTTAGATTGTTTTGACGTATAGTACAAAGAGAAGAGGAAGGAGTTGGGTTACCTTATCCTATCCTAGATTTCTCTTCTTTTCATCTCACCTCTGGCTACTCTCTGCTTCACTTCATCATTTAATAGCTAATCTCAACAAAGTACAAGTCCAAGAAATCGACGAAGAGGAAGAAGAAAATCTCTCTCATTAACTACCCATATCTGATAGTATCTCTCAGTCATAATATCTTCATCTGAATCTCTCCCCTCTTAATATCTCTATGTGTATACAATATATATACACGTACACACCCACCATGTAAAAGCAGAATTCGACCTCTCTCTCTCTCTCTCTCTATGTTTCTTGGGTGCCCGCTTCGAATTGTTTCTTGAGAATTTGAATTGATTCTGATTTTAGAAACACCCATCATCTTCTTGGCTCTGAATCAAAGAATTTCGATACTATCCAACCTACATAAGCAAGGGGTAGCTTATACGATAAGTACAATTTGTAGCATTGTTATTGTCGTCCAAATTGGATTGAAATTACGTAAATTCAGATTAAAATAAGTTTGGGCGGCACAATTAATGGCTCCTAAGACAGGAAAATCAAAGCCCCACAACAAAGCCAAGGGAGAGAAGAAGAAGAAGGAAGAGAAAGGTGAGTTCTTGATTTTCAACATTTTGTTATTCACTTCTACTCTGTTTTTTGGTGTTTTTTTTTTTTTTTTTGGGGAAAATGACTGCCCAAGACACATTTTGATAATTAATACCTGCTTAAGATAAGTTAAGAACATTTGTTAACGCTGAAAATATCATTGACGGGTATTAATTAACAAAACACGTTCATAGCCGTCATTTTCCCTTTTTTTTCCCAAGAAACTGAAGGGAAAATGGAAGACATAATTTTGAATTTTTCGTTAATTCTTAAGTTCTTTAAAACTTGTATTCAAGTGTATTTTCAATGTTTGGATTTAAAACTGGTTTTCCTTTTACCTCTTTAATTAAGGAGGAGAGATATCATCAATTCAATATAACAATCTGAATTTTCTCTTTAATTATGGATTTTTATCAACAATTAAACTCTGTCAGTCATTCACTGAAATATACTCTCTCTGTTTTTTGGGTGCAGTTTTACCGACAGTAATTGAAATTACAGTGGAAACCCCGGACGAATCGCAATTGACACTCAAGGTAAGTATGTTTCGGCATTTTACCTTTCACGATAGCTTCCAATTTACCCTTCCTGTAATGCTCAAGAGTTTTAAAGATGTTATCGACGATTTAATTGGATAAATAAACAACTATGATATGATTAGCAATTCAATAATATGATGTTACAAAAATAAAAAAGTTTAAATCAAGGAGTTGACGGTTCAAAATAAACATATGTACACCTCATTATATTTGAAGAACATCAATGACACACCATTCTCCTACCAAAAGCCAAGAAGAGAGAGGCGAGAAACAATGACATTCGTTGACAGTTAAGAACAAAAATATGAACAACTCTTTATATTTTAATAATGTCGTTGACACTCCATACTCATACCAAAACAGAGGCGGTTGCACATTGGTTGTTCCATGGTCACATGAACACCCAATAATTTTTTTTTCTCATAATACATGTAAAAATTAACGGTTAACCTTTGTTTGAACACCCAACTCTAATATTCTTGAACATCTAACCCAAAAACAATTCAACACCTAACTTAACCTAACTTAATCAATTGAACACTCTATCACAACCCAATTACAACCCATCAATCCAGGTAATTCATATTTGAACACCTAACGCATTACCTTAAATAAAGCTAACAATCCTAATTGGAAAAAATTGAAAAAAAGAGAGAAAGAAGAATCTATAAGTTTAAATATCATGCTCTGCGTTCTCTCTCCATCTCTATTATCGATGTTCTAAATGTGTTATTTTCACATCTCTATTATACTAATATATGAGGTTTTGCACATATATTATTGATTAATATATACTTCATTTAGTAGAGTTAAGATAATTTCTGAACACCCTAATTCAAATTCTTGGAGCTGCCACTGTACCAATAGAAAAAAAAGCGGAAGAGCATTGATTTTTTTTTTTGTCTGAAAGCTAAATTATGGACACCTCCTCGTATTTGAAGAATGTCGACGATGCCTAATGGTGTCCCTTGGCATTTAAAAAAATTAAGGATAACTCACATTTTAAAACTGTTATAATTTGAGGGCCTAATGATTAAAGTTATAAATATGATGGAGTGTTAATGACATTTTTCAAACATGAGGGGTAGTCCGTAAAACTACCGTCTACCCATGTCATGGGGGAACTATTTGGTACATGACGCTGTAGACACACAGACGTTTCAGTTAAGGTCGCCTTTAGACCATAAAAATGCGGATGTTCGGATCATTCAAAACATAATTCAATGACTGTTAATAGAAGTCAGTATTTTTCCCATTCTAAGGACAACCTTAACTGAAACGCCCTGCTATTTGGTATGTCGCATAATTTAAGGTCTATGTTGTGCCGGTGGCTGCAGGGTATATCAACGGACAGGATTTTGGACGTGAGGAAGTTATTAGCGGTTCATGTGGAAACATGCCACTTGACAAACTTCTCATTATCCCACGAGGTATGGTTTCTAACATCTCATCACAACAATTACATATTTATATTGTATGTCTTAAACCATTTAGGTGATCAGATCAATTTACGTGGTCCTCGACTAACTTGTAAAGGGCCAATTCCATTGTCTGTCAGCAAAAGAGTCCAATTCTAGACGGAACAAAATTCCATTTGAATTGGTTTCAGAAGAGTTAATAGTATCTAACAAATTTTGAACTCAAGGCATAGAAGGAAGTACACCCATAGTCTCGGACGTTGATTATCAGGCTAAGCCCTAGAGTTAATGGTACAAATGAGCTGAGCCAAGCTTTAAAGTATTTCGCCTTAGCTTGTTAGATTGCTCAATTTCGAATAGAATTCAAATATTCGAGCTTGAGCTTGATTAGTTTTTAAACTTCAAATCTGATTCAAGTACTAAAAGAGTCTCTATAAAAGAATTGAGTCCACACATATGAATTTGAGTTTGCTTACGCAAGTTAAGTTATAGCTAACTCGAGCTCAGCTTAGGCACCAAGTATGAGCCAATACTTTTATTAGTGCTCAACTTGTTTATTGTACCATCCGAGCTGAGCCGAAATACTGAATTTTAAAACGAGTCGAGTCTCGAGTTGATCGCGACAAACTCGTTTGCAGCGGTACGTACCTTGGGTACTCATTGTTGTATGCTTTATTGCGTTGTACTTTCCATGTTTGTTTGTACGCGGCAGTGGTCCCTCCAGAAAGGCCACAATCTTGTTTAGATTGTCCTTGGCTAGATTTGTGGACCATTGTTTTCTCTTTATTGAGTAACAAAAATACGAGAAATTTTTTGGTAATAAGTGGGTATATCCTACGTGGTATCCGCTCGGCACATTTAAATCATCTAATACATTTTTGGACAGTTCAAATTGAAATATTCTCTCTTCTCTCACCCCAACACTATCTCTTTCTTTTTTCTCTCTCCAAATTTGAGTGGTCCAAAAATGCAATGGACGGCTCGGATGCGCTAAACAAGCATCACGTGGTACCCACCTGACACCAAAATTTTTCCCTAAAACAAATATCTGATCAGAGACACAAATGTGGTCCAACGATCGGACGGGTGTGCTGTGTAAAGGTCCACTTCGGATCTCATAATTTGAGTACACCAGAAAACGGCGGCCGAATCATCTAAGTGTATTTGTTCTTGATAAACGGGTGTCCGGGTCACTTCAAGTGTATCTCGGCTAATTTTGAAATTCTGAAGTTAACATACGACTGGACAAATTGTGACTCCAAAGTTCGGAATAATAATCCAAGTGTATTACTCTTTGCAATTTATTCGAACAGATTGGAAAATGATTTATCATTCTTCGGTCAGTGTTTGTTTTTCATATTTTCATTTTATCATGCTTCGTCTCTCTTGTTAAGTTAATGTCCCAATTCATTGTGAATGAAAAGACAAGTATGATTTTGGAGGATGCATGAATGGGCTGCAAACGAATCGAGCAGTTCGCGAGCAACTCAAGGCCCCGCTCATTAAGAGCTTGGCTCATTTATTAAGGAGCCAAGCTCAAGCATACTTCCATGTTCATGTAGTAAATAAGCCGAGTTCAACACTTTAAAACTCGTCTCGATTAGAAAATGCTCGACTCCTTTGTATGTCATCAGCTCGTCGATGGGGGCTCAATTAATGAATGAACTTAGCTTGGCTCGACTAGTGAAGGGCTCAGTTCGTTTATAAAAACGAGCCGAACTCGAAGCTCGACTTGTTTGTACGACGCCTAAATGCATCATTTAATTTCTGTAAAATAATTGTTTTCCACGCGTAATTATTTGTTTAGCACTTCATACGCAATGATTAGTGAGTTGAACCCATATGCGTCGCACAACTCATAGTCTCATAGACAAGACGGTTCAATTCCTTCCTTTTTAAAATCCTGCATTATTTGAGGAGCACTTATTATTAATGTTTTTATGGTGAAGAACGAAAAACCGTAATGACCTAAACGACTAACGACGTTCGTTTTCCTAAGTGTTTTTTGATCGAATCATTTGTGATAATAGGTGCGAGGACAAAGGTTGAAAGATTCGGTGGAGATTGTGTCCCTCAAACCATGTCACCTCACCATGATCGAAGGTAATATTACTTCACTCCGGCGGTAAATAAAAACGAAGCCCCATTTTGTAAGAACGAAAGAGGTAAGGGTATTTCAAAGTCTTCTTGATGAACTTTCAGGGCCCGCTTGGATGCGGGTAAAAAATCGGAGGTAAAAAATAAAAGAGTGTTAGGGACCAAAAAAAAAGGGCAAGAAAATACTCTTAAAGTGTATATAAATGGCTCAGATTCACTGCACAGTGAATCTGAACCGTTTATGTACACCCTTAAGGTGAATCTGAGCCGTTCATGTACACTTTAAGGGTCTTTTCTTGCCTTTGCACTTAGCATTTCTCTAAAAAATATGAAAGGAGATGAGATAGTAGGGGGTATTAATTTTGATGAGTTGACCCACATGATTTGATGTTTATGTGGTTTGGAGGGGGTATTAAAAAAGAGGATAAAATTTGACTTTGTTTGAATGATTTATAGAATGGGGGATAAGAAGGGATGAATGATGGAAAAAGCTGTCAAATGAGTATTTTACCCATGTGCAGTGTTAAATTTGATTATGTATTAAATAAGTATATAAATTTTAAAATCAATATATTTAATCAATTTTGGACAATTGGAAGTATAAAAAAATAAATTAATTAAAAAATGTCTATTTTTAAAAATTTATTTTAAAAAACGTTTTTTAACTATATTTTTTAATATATAAATGGTGTAAAAAAAATAAGTGTTCTAATTTTTAATCCGTTTGAACCGGTGCGAAGATCATATTTTTCTGATCATTTTATCTCAAATGGTTATAATGGATTTTTGGTTCTAGAACCTTTCAATGAGCACTTTCAGAAAGCTCTGAAACTAAATAAAGAGTCTTTGAGTGCTAGTTGAAAGGCGTTAGAACAAAAAATCCATTATGACAATTTAAGATAAAATGATTAGAAAAATAAAATTTTCGCACCGGTTCAAACGTATTGAAAATTAGAACACTTATTTTTTTACACCATTTATATATTAAAAAATATAGTTAAAAAATTAAGTGTTCCGATTTTCAATCCATTTGAACCGGTGCGAAGATTTTATTTTTCTGATCATTTTATCTTAAATGGTCATAATGAATTTTTGGCTCTAAGGCATTTCAATGAGCACCCTAAGAGAGTCCTGAAACTAAATAAGGAGTTTTCGGGTTGGGAAAAGGGGATAAGCAGTGGCGATTTCATCCAAATTTCACCCCTCTACAGCCGGATAAAATTTGGGCAACCCTAGAGCCGCCCAAAAGTTTCACGGTTGAAACCCTCGTACGCGTGAAAATGAAGGACGGAGGAAAAGAAATGAGGGAACCGAGTGGTGCACCCAACCAGCGGCAAAACCATCGGGCCCACCCCTTTTACCTCTCTTTTATTTTCACTCCTCTTTTGACTCCATCCAAGCATACTCTTAGGTAAAACTATAAAATTATACTAACATTTATGACAAAAAAAAGAAAAGAAAAGAAAAGAAAATTATAACATTACCTACTTTTTGATGCACCTTTTACATATTTCTTGTTGCATTTTTCACATAAATAATTACACTTCAAAAATTTTAACACCTCTGCCCAATTTACTGTTTTATCAATTCCAAAATACTAGAGGTTGTGATTTGTGAGGAATATATATATAAAATCCAAGAGGAATATTCAACTACTATAATATCATAGAGTTGAAGAGTTGTACCATGCTCTGGCAATAGTCAAAATTGTAGGGAAACGATTTTCACACTCCTCTTTTTATATCCTCACTCTGTGTTTTTATCTTTTAGTAGAAAAAATACGTATATTTTCAACGACAAAATCCAAAAAAAAGATTATGGATATCAAAAGAGGAGTGAAAATCAGTCCTCTTTGCAAATTATCAAAAACTCAAGGCGTATAGTTGAAAATTGAACAGAGGGTTCTATATTTATTTATAATTCAAGGGGAATATTTACTACGGGTGAGTTCCTGCTATATTTTTGTTCTCATGAGACTATTGCGAAGATACCAAAATTGCCGCAGCCAATGTGGCAATTATTAGAAACTTAAGGGGTGTATTTGCAAATTGAGCAGAGGACTATACAGAAGAGCTGGCCGTTGGACACGTCAGACGACTCCTGGACATCGTTGCGTGCACCACCTCCTTCGGACCGTCGAAGACAACCGGTCGAGCGAGTCCAAAGGAATCCGGTCCAAAAGAACCCGGTCCGAACGAGAACGAGGCCGGTCCGGAAAGCGAGGGCTTTGAATCCAATCCGAAAACCGCGAAAGACGGTGGGGCACACAGAGGAGCGCCGAATGGGCCCAAGTCGCCGAGGCAGGACGGCGGAGGAGGAGACGCGGCGGAGAAGGGCGACGCGGCGGGGGTTCTTTGCCCGCCGCCGAGGCTCGGGCAGTTCTACGATTTCTTCTCGTTCTCTCACGTTACTCCGCCAATTCAATGTGAGTTTTTTTGTGTTTGGTTATGTTTTTTGTTTTTCCAGTTTTTAATTTTCTTTCAAAAGATTTCGGTCTTTTCCTTTTCCTTTCAATTTGTGAATGCCATGTTAAAGTTTTTGTTATCCGCTGAAGTCAGTATTGTTATGTTAGAATAGTTAACATCTTGGGGGAGGAATTGAACGTCCGACCCCTCCTTTCTTGTAGCGTTGAAGTGCACCCTGATGCCATTGGGCCAAAGGCATCTGGATCCCTCATTGTTTTTAAATGAGGGACTTTCATTTTCCGATTAAATTTTGAAAATCCGAGCCGCTCAATGTGTGCAGAAAGTAATTTTAAAGGTACCTGCGAGAAATCAGCAAAAAAAATGACCGGGAAGGGCTTCATCCGAGCAGTTTTTTTTGAACCGTCCAATGAAAACTGCTCGGATGAAGCCCTCCCCAGTCATTTTTTTTTGCTGATTTCACACGGGGACCCTTAAAATCACGTTCTGATCACTTTGAGCGGCTTGGATCATCGAAATTCAATCGAGAATGAGAGAAATGAGGAATCCCTCACCGGAATCTAATTCTATATATATATATATATATATATATATATATATATATATATCGGCCAAAGTATTGTTAGAATGGTTAGATTAAAATCTTGGGGGAGGAATTGAACTCCCAACGTCTTTTCTCCTAGCACTTAAGTGCACCCCTGATGCCTCGATACCGTTGGGCCAAAGGTCTCTCGGTGCCATGTTAAATGTTGTTTGGATGATGACCACATGGACGAACCTTGAAGTGTGAAATGCTACTTGGTTAGTGACGAAAATGGTTTTCAGGTATCTGTAACTTTTCAACTCAACTGAGCAGTGTGGCCTACTGTTCCAATTGAGTCAATTCAGAATGGATGTGTAATGATATCGAGAAATGAAATGAAGGGGAAAGTCTACCTGTTATAAGGATAGTTATATCATACGGTGTGTTGGGGTATTAAGAACAACTACGATGAATGCAACTGAAATGAGAATCTTGAGATGCATGCGTGGCAAGAGTTTGCGAGATAAAACTAGAAATGAAAAACTTTTGCGGAATGGTTGAAGTAGGAATTAGGATGATAGAAGATAAGAGTAAGATGAAAAAAAATAGATTAAGATGGCTTAGATATGTCTATAGTACAGTGGCTAATGCGGTGGTTGGGAGGAGCGATATGTATACTGAAGAGGGTAACACTAAGCGGTAGAGCAAATTGACTTTAGAGGTTGTAATTCGATGTCTAGGTCTTTTGGATATCCTGGAACACGATGCTCCCGACAGAGCTCAAGGGAGAAAACGGTTTTTGATGCCAACCCCACTTAATTGTGACTTAAAGCTCGGTTTGATT
This sequence comes from Rhododendron mucronatum var. ripense, assembly GCA_019656295.1. NCBI lineage: Eukaryota > Viridiplantae > Streptophyta > Magnoliopsida > Ericales > Ericaceae > Rhododendron > Rhododendron mucronatum. The sequence goes on from BPLT01000061.1 coordinate 2,405,508, forward strand.
TGGTTTGGTTTATCTTATAAAATAGAACAAAGTTCCTTGTTTCTCAGCAACCAAACAGCGCACAAGTGTTTTATCATCTTGATATTAGTCCTTGTATTATATGGCTATATTGATTTAGAGGGAAGAGAGTCAGGTTGTGTTTGGCCCTTGGGATGTCTGAAAAATCTTGATATTTGGCAGACTTTTAGCTAAGTTGTTGAGACTATTTTAGGTTGTTTGTTCAGGTTAAAATAAAGTAGGCAACGACGAGAGCTTTTTGGCTGTCCCAAACACAGCCTTAATATACGTATTCTTTTGCAAAAATTTGCAGAACAATATGTTGTTTTCTTGGAACCGGACGTAACAATGCTTTCCTGAAAAGAAAGCATATAGAGGAAAACAGGTGGACCACGGCTCATGAAACTTACAGTTCAACTTGTATTTTCCCAATACTGGGTATATTTGCCCAACTTAAAATTTGACCTTACTCTCTCTCTCTTTTGTTGCTTTTGTTATCGGTTAGTGTATTAATTACATCGGTAAATGATCCATGATTTCTCGTTTTGAATTTTTTTTTTTTATTTTTATATATGGTATGTGTGAGATTTTTCCGTTTTGCTTTCCGTTTTCAGATGGTTCAAGTTTTGTTCTCATCCTCTTCTTGCCATTCATTAAGTTTCATGAAAGTTCTTGTTGTTTAGGAAGGAAAAGTGTGTAGGGTGTTAAATAACCCTAACACATAACAATATTATTTATATAGATGATCACATATTGAATAAGTAAACTAAGCATTGTGGGACTACTACTAATACTATATTCTAACACTCCCCGCAAGCTGGAGACTCTCCAGCTTGTTACATATCAACCAACGAAACAATTACCTCAACTACTAACAGCAATAATGAAAAACAACCAACTTGTTAAAACAATGGAACAACTTTCAATAGCAACGACCAACGAACGACTTCAACCAACGAAACAACTTCAACGACCAACCAACTTCAACGATTTCAACGACCAACAACCAACGAACGATTTCAACGACCAATGAATCAACAAACGAATTCAACGACCAACAAACGATTTCAACGACCAACTAATTCAATGACCAATGACCAATGAATGATTTCAACGACCAACGAATCAACGAACGAATTCAACGACTAACGAATCTACGAACGAATTCAACGACCAACGACCAACGAACAATTTCAACGACCAACGAATCAACGAACGAATTCAACGACCAACGACCAACGAACGATTTCAACAACCAACGAAACCAATTTCAACTACCAACTTCAACGACCAATAACAACCAACTTCAATTACCAACCAACAGCCACCAACTTCAACGAAATAGACGACAAAATAAGATATGTTTCCACGCTCACTAAAAGAATGGCCAAATACCCTATTAGAAAACCCAGAATTATGATCATGTCTACAACTGAAGAACCAACAGCAATAGAGACAACAGAAATAGAATCAGATTTCATTGCGATCAACCCAACATCATCAATAACCAAGACCCAGAACCTCAAAGTGGCAGATTACCACTTTAAACCAACAATATAATTGAACAAAGCCGTCTACAAACTGAAACAGCAGGAGTTGCTGATGAACAGTGATGATGAACAGTAACACTGTGAACAGTAATTGGTGAACAGTGATTATGGTGATAGATTCAATGAAAGGGATTAGGGTTAGGACAGAGGCTAAGATTAGGGTTGTGATTTTTGGGTTTCGTGGTGAGATGATGATGGCGGTAGACGGTGGCGGCTAGGGTTTTGTATATCTAAGGTGGATGGTGAACCTGCTTTGATACCATGTTGTTTAGGAAGGAAAACTGTGTAGGGTGTTAAATAACCCTAATACATAACAATCTTATTTATATAGATGATCACATATTGAATAGGTAAACTAAGCAATGTGGGACTACTACTAATACTATATTCTAACAGTTCTATATTAGGCGTGGTTGCTCTGGATGCTTTTGGTGGTGTTGTCTTCCAAAGTACAGAAGTTGATTCCTTTATCTGCAACTTCCCCCAAGTCTGTTCCTCTGACAGGACTTTTGTATAGTTCATCATCCTTTCAAAGTAAAATGCACTTCTGTTATTGTGGTATTTTCTGAAAGGAGTGGACGTCTTTGTTGTAAAAACCAACCGCTTGTTTCTCTCTTCGCTCTTGCCGTGTTGTTGGATTCAAAAGTCTAAATTTTAACTGCATTTTTGGTTCTGCAGACATTAGGAGATCTACTCGTCCATTTCTTGAGGAAAAAACGGAAGATGAGTTCTTTCAAATTGATGTGAGGATCCTAGCTTCATGTTTTTTATTTTCCTGCTATTAAAATTTCAAGTTAAACTGGTACCTGTATGAAATCTGCGGTGACAATGTTCCAGTAATAATTGCACTGTTTTGTGATTGATGTACAATTGTATCTGCAGGTCAGGGTTTGCAGTGGGAAGCCAACGACAATTGTTGCTTCACGTAAAGGGTTTTATCCTGCTGGAAAACCCACTCTTTTGGGTCGCTCTTTGGTTGGTTTGCTGCAACAGATCAGCCGAATTTTTGATGCTGTTAGTTAACTCATTGTCTTCTCCTGTTGTTTACACTTAGTTTATCGTGGATCTCTTCAGCTTGATGTCGATTGTCAATTGTCAATTCATCATTGTTTAAGTTGTTTTACTGCAGGCGTACAAAGCTCTCATGAAAGCTTTCACTGAGCACAATAAGGTAATTGTACAACAAATTTTCAGATTCTTCGCAAAATAAGATTTATAAAACTGAGGGTACAGTTTTATTCTTTTGTTTCAGTTTGGGAACCTTCCTTATGGTTTTCGAGCAAACACATGGGTTGTCCCTCCAATTGTAGCCGACAGCCCATGTACATTTCCCCCACTTCCTGTGGAAGACGAAAACTGGGAAGGAAGTGGGGGTGGGCAAGGACGAGATGGTAAACATGATTACAGGCAGTGGGCAAAGGAGTTTGCGATCCTAGCAACAATGCCTTGTAAAACCCCAGAAGAAAGGCAAATCCGTGATAGGAAGGCCTTCATACTTCACAGTTTATTTGTCGACGTTTCAGTCTTTAAAGCTGTTGCAGCCATCAGACATCTAATTGACAATAGCCACAACTCACCTAAAGATTCGGCCGATTCAATTTCGCATGACGAACGAATAGGAGATTTACATATTAGGGTGGCAAAAGATTTGCCTGATGCGAGCACAAAGTTGGATGGTAAGAATGACGGAAGTCGGGTTCTTGGAATGTCACAAGAGGAGCTTGCTAAGAGAAACTTGCTCAAAGGGATAACTGCAGATGAGAGTGCAACTGTTCAGGTCAGTAGATTGTTCACGTCCTATTTTTCTCCATTTAATGGACTTAAAGTTGTCTCAAAATGAGTTTGGGTTGTCTTGTCATACTTGCTTGATTTTTATCGGTGGGAACTCTTTATTAGCATTTTTTTCAAACTTTTTACTTACTCAGATTTGTTTCGAGGAGAGGAATCTGAAGAATAAGGACCCATGGTTCAAATTTGACATAATTTTGATTAAGGACAATAATTAGACTAAAAGTTAGAATTGCCTTGGTTTTTTTAAGGGGAGTGCTAATGCCAAAACTGTTTTTGGCACAAACAAAAACAGTTTTGGCATTAGCAATACCCTTCTTTAATTTAACGATCTTTATTGATAGTAGATCCATGATTTTTACTTTTCCGACTTCCTTTGAGACAAATCAGAAAACTAAGCTTTTGGACCAAAACATGAATACAGTTCAACAAACAAATAACTCGTTAGGCCAAACTTAGACAATGCTGGTGATGTTAACTCCTTAGACGAATTGAAGTTCTATTTTCCAATGAACATACTGTTACAATAGGCTAATAGTCATTCGTTAACTAATTGAGATGAATATCAATATCCTATTACTGATCAGGACGAAACATAAATCCTTCCAATTATGCTTGTTTGCAGGATACCCCCACTCTTGGTGTGGTAGTTGTAAGACACTGTGGCTACACTGCTGTTGTGAAAGTTGTGGCTGAGGTAAATTGGGAGGGCAGGGCTCAAGATATTGAAATCGAGGACCAGCCTGAAGGAGGTGCGAATGCGTTGAATGTAAACAGGTCAGTGCAATAAGGTTGGAGTTATTAGTGATGAGTTCTTTATGGCACTAAAATAGAGCGGTGACCTCTCAAGCCCATGTGCCATTCTAGTAATGCAGTCACTTTGGATGCATATTGATCAGTATATAAACTTAGTGACTTAGTGTCGATATTACCAAGTATTTTATGATAAGCTTCGCTACTAGTGAGTTTGTAGTAATTGTGAGGTAGAACAAAGAGAAAAATGATGAAGAGTACTAGTGATCAATATCTCAATATTCCAAATTTCCAATAATCAAGTCTGAGAAATGCTATTAGATGTGGGGAAACACTAGTGATAAATATCTCAATATTCCAAGTTAAAGTCTGAGACAACCTATTAGATATGGCCGATGTATGATCAATACGAACTACCATAACCTGCAAAGGAAAATAAGAAAAAAAAAGCCATACAAATCCAAACTTCTTAAATAAAGTGAAAAAATTACAGCTTTTCTATAGTCCTCGGTTTACTGCCAAGCATAGTCCAAATTCTACGTCCCATTCACATCACATTGTTCCCGTTGCTGATTACTTTTCAGCTTGAGAATGCTACTGCACAAGCCATCCACACCTCAATCAGCTACTGGAGTTCAAAAATTACAGAGTGCAGATTTTGAAGATTTACGTCCTGCCAGATCATTGGTTAGGAGAGTGCTAGGTGACAGTTTGCTTAAGCTACAGGCTGAAACCAGTAAACACACGAGATCTATCAGATGGGAGCTGGGAGCATGTTGGGTGCAGCACTTGCAAAGTCAGGCTTCTGGGAAAACTGATCCTAAGAAAACTGAAGAACTGAAGGTTGAGCCAGCTGTGAAGGGTCTTGGAAAGCAAGGTGGATTGCTAAAGGAAATCAAGAGGAAAACAGAAGACAAAAACAGCAAAATTAAGCAGGGAAAAGAAGTTGCTGTGAACGGCCTTGGCATGGATAAAAAATTGGATGCCGCTGATCAAAGGGATGTAGAAAAACAAGACGAGGCAATACAAATGATATGGAAAAAACTACTACCTGAAGCAGCATATTTGCGCCTTAAAGAATCAGAAACTGGTCTTCATCTTAAGGTTTACTTGCGGTTATTACATTGTGTTGTGTTTTCGGTCAAATATTGCCATGCTGTCTTTACAAGTCAAGTAACTACTCCCTCTGTTCCTTTTTGTTGGTCTCTTCTGCGGAATCCAACTTTTTAAGGAAACAAAATGATTGCTCTCTGAATGTTTCGCTTTTTGAAGCGCCCTCGAGTTTGAAATCCATGCAAAAGTGATTCTCTAGTTTTTGATCTTTGAAGCTGTCACATCAACGCAAAAGAGAAGGGAAAATGGGAATGATACCAAGTTTTTCCATTGACATTTCAATTTAGACAAATATTATGGGATCCCCTGAGATGGAAAGCTGGACTAACATTACAGAATTGAAGGAGTAAATCAGTTCTGAAATAGATGATCTTAGACAATTGAATGCCGCAGAGTCAGATCTTATAGAAAGTGAATCTCCCTTGGCTTGATCAATCACTTGCCTTCTTGATACATTTTGTCTTCTACATGTTTGCAGTCGCCTGATGAGTTGATTGAGATGTCACATAAGTATTATACGGATACTGCAATCCCGAAACTGGTAAGTTCCTAGTAAATTGGTACTTCTGTTATCCCCATGATCTTTTGAGGCTATCTGATGATTTCAACTTTGACTCTTTTAGGTGGCAGATTTTGGTTCACTTGAACTTTCACCAGTTGACGGAAGGACATTGACTGATTTTATGCATACCAGGGGTTTGCGTATGTGTTCGTTGGGCCTTGTGGTAATTTTGCTTTATTTGCTTTAGTGCTGTCTCATGTGAGAGAGAGAGAGAGAGAGAGAGAGAGAGAGAGAGAGAGAGAGGTTACCAATGGAGTTTTTTGTTCTTGATCCATGTTATGTAGACTCTTTCATGTATGTAACGTAATCGTGATCACACACTCAGCACTTCAGTAACAAATGAGACATACTTGCAGGCTTGCAGCTATTAAGTATGCCTTGCAATTAATTTAGTGTAAAAAATAAGCATTACATTGCAATTTTGTGCATGAAATATCATGTTATCTTGTGAGCACCTTTTTATGCAAACAAAGAGAGAAAGAAAGCATTTAATGTTTGAGAAATGCGAGATCTAGTAACGTCCTTGTGTCCTTGAACAAACACTGACAGAAAGAGAGTTCTTCCAAGAGCTTGCCAGTTGTGGATTCATTTTTTTTGAGATTTGGGGTTTCTCCTTTTCAGATACTCGTAGATCTAGGGGGTGTTTGTCTGGTAAAAGTTGATTCTTCAAAGCAGAATGTAGAAGTACCAAAATGGCAGCTTCTCAAAATCAGCTTTTTTTAACTCGACCCAGAAGCTGAAGCTGAAGTTGTGACAAAGTTGGCATAGCTTCATACGTAGAGAAAAAAGCTATCCCCCAAAAGCTTTGATGAAACCCCCCTAGAGCTAGATTTCCTACATACAAAACAAGTCTTGATTGATTTGCTATTTCTCTCAATTTGCCCTCTTCCTTCAACATTGATATTTTTTTCCGTATCCCAAACTATGAATCGATACATCTCTAACTTATCTTAGTTACCAACAAAAAGCCTACAAACTCAACTCGGATGCTCACTTGGCACTTTAAACATTGTTTTTCTTATTTTCCTCCTTATCATACTAGGTTGAACTTGCGGACAAGCTCCCTCACGTGCAATCACTATGTTTGCATGAGATGGTTGTTCGAGCCTACAAACATATATTGCATGCTGTTGTAGCAGCAGTAACCAATGTTGCTGACCTGGCTGGATCAGTAGCATCATGTTTAAACACTTTGCTGGGAAAACCCTCCGCAGAAAACCCTGACGCAGACATCACTAATGACGATAACTTGAAATGGAGGTGGGTGGAAACCTTCCTTCTGAAGAGGTTTGGATGGCATTGGAAATCTGAAATCAAGCAGGATCTCAGAAAGTTTTCAATTCTTCGTGGGCTTTGCTACAAGGTATCATTATTTTCTGTAGAGGCATTGGAGATCTTACTTGAGACTGTTATTTGGTTTGTATCCAGTAATATGAAGTTGTCTTTTGATAGGTTGGACTTGAGCTTCTCCCCAGAGATTATGATATGGATTCCGCAATCCCTTTCAAGAAGTCAGACATTATAAGCATGGTTCCGGTATACAAGGTATAATACATACATTGTTGTATTATACTAGTTATTGGAGGGAAATCCATGGACTATATACTAGTTTGTATTTGTGTGCATAGAGAACTATGCTGTCTTAAAAAGTAATTATATAACTGAATTTGATGATTTTATATACAAATCATTCAGTAAAAATCAATACAACTAGTCAATTTCTTGTTTTTTCTTGATAGAGTGGTGCAAAGGACATCGTTTTATGCATTCTGCAAATACAACTAGAAGAACCAGAACTACGCTGTAGTGAATTGTACTGAATCATACTGAACCGCCTGAATTGTAGTGAATGAGAGTGAATCACAAATCGGATCGCCACATTCCCATAGTTTCTACTTCAACTGCAAAATTAAAATCGGATTGGAAGAAACTCTTGCCGAATCATACAATCAAGTCGTGAATCGCAGCCTCCTGATGACCATGGATACACACATAATGCACTTCAGAAATCAGTGGTTGAATGTTTATTAGGATCTTCTAGTTTGGTCGACAAAATTTAATATTTTCTACAGCACGGTCCACGAATACACACTTAATGCACTTCATAAGTTAGGTGCCATTCTGCTTTCTTTTTAAACATTCTTTTTCAAAAATACACACATAATGCACTTCAGAAATCAGTGGTTGAATGTTTATTAGGATCTTCTAGTTTGGTCGACAAAATTTAATATTTTCTACAGCACGGTCCACGAATACACACTTAATGCACTTCATAAGTTAGGTGCCGTTCTGCTTTCTTTTTAAACATTCTTTTTCAAAAAGAAGGTAATTTCAAGCTCAAATATAATGAAAATGAAAAGTAAATTTTTAATTTTTTTTTTTGCACCGTTTAAAATATCTCAATTAGATCTATCAAACAAGATCCATTTTGGTAAGAAAATTATTTATGTAAACACATAATTTTTAAGCTTGAAATTACCTTCCGTTTCTAAAAGTTCTTTTTTTTAGAAAACTGGAACTGGCCCTTAGTGGTTGGACGTTTATTAGGATCTTTCAGTTAGGTTGACAAAATTTGAATATGTTCTACAGCACGTTGCGTGCTCATCTGCGGATGGGCGTACACTGTTGGAATCATCCAAAACTTCATTGGACAAAGGCAAACTGGAGGATGCTGTTAATTACGGCACTAAGGTATAAAAATCTCATTCTTTTGGTGTTACATGACAGTTCTCTTGTAAATTCATCAATTATGTGGACCAACCAACGGTCTATGTTAAATGTTGAAGGCACTCTCAAAGCTTGTGTCAGTCTGTGGCCCTTATCATCGAATGACAGCAGGGGCATATAGTCTTTTGGCCGTAGTGCTCTACCATACTGGGGATTTTAATCAGGTATGCATATAACTCGTATATTTGTTTGCATACATCACAGTACTAGTGCTATGCTGCTATTATTTTGATTTCCTGTATAAAAACTGAAGTGCATTGAGTTCTAGTTTCTGTATGCTAATCAAATCAAATAGTATCAACAGGTAGTGGAACAAGAACAAGCTATAGAAAGCTATGAACTCATTTGATCGTCTTCTTACTTTTGAGCATGTTCATAAATGGTAATGGTTTCACATCCATCGACATAGGAAAGGTGATACAAATTCACCATAACGATAGCAAAGGTGTTGGAGAAAAAAGCAAACAAGTATATAAAATTTTGTGTAACAGTTTAGTTGTACAGCCTCATCGGTTATCATAGTATGCCTGCGTAATTGGCTTTATCCATGGCAATATGCAAAAGACAATGCATGCAAAAGTGTATAGTATGATATAAAGAATGGAACAAGGCCCGTTCAAGGACAAAACCTAATTTTTTTTGAACATCAATGAACCAGCATTTCTTTGAGTAAACCTCATTTTCTCTTTGTTGGTAGGAACTAACGAATATGTTGAATGGTATAGAAATGTCAGGTGCCAATTGACTTGTGATTGATAACGACTCCTTTAATTTGAGTAGGCTACCACCTATCAGCAAAAAGCTTTGGATATCAATGAGAGAGAACTTGGACTCGATCATCCAGATACAATGAAGAGTTATGGTGACCTAGCTGTTTTTTACTATCGGCTCCAGCACACAGAACTGGCCTTGAAGTATGTCATATGAACAGTCCACAAAATATATACTTTTATCTTACTTCTTTGGAATAGAACCTGAACTCGTGTTGTTGCCATTCTGATTTATTTGACACTATTCTCAAAATCTTACAATTAGGTTTTGCTGGATAATGAATGCCATGTCAAGGGTTCTCTTTTTCTATGGTAGTTGAAATAGCATGATCAGTTTAACTCGTTAAATTCCATTGATTCATGGTCATGGGGGATAGGAAGTCATTTTACTAACTGCTCTCGGAAGATGCTATTCTGCATTTTGTCTTTCTTTTGCCTTCGACGATAAGATTATTATGTCCCGATCGTAGTGCTCTCTAGCTCTACCAAATCTTTTATGTTTCATGTGGTTCAACTATGCGCACTTATGACCGAATTTTTCTACTGGATAGGGTTGGCTAATACATGAACTTTAAAGCCTTCTGTGTATTTTTCACTACAAACCCGTGATCTCTTGGGCAGCAAAGTGATACAGGGCTTCTAATCCCCGTGTTCAATGCTAATAGAGTTATAACTACATTTACCTATCTCTCTGATTTAGATATCTTTTTCTCTCCTCGGTGGACTGTTTCATTTTCTTATGTTACCAAGTAAATATCTCAGACTTACAACATTACGTTTAGTTGCCTAACCCAACATTCTAGAAATTCCAACTCCAGACCTTTGTTAGCTAATCATGTGTTTCAGATTTGACCATGATACACATATGGACCAAATTTGTGGAAGAATCGTCCATCCTTAAGGCTTCTATATAAATGTCAGAGAAACAAATTAACCTGCCGTTGAAAAAGGAGGAGTTACTTTACCTAATGGACTCAGATACACTGGTAGGGTGTAACTGGGCATTCTTAGGACTTGATGTAGTGCTGATTGAAATTTCTCATTTCCTCTGTTTGATGCAATATAGGCTTACCTAATGAGTTGTATAGCATTCAGTGCACCATGTCATGACTTCAATTATTTGGATTATTTCATGGAAGTGCATGCGGTGTCTTGGAACTTTCTGGTTGTTTTAGATTAGTTTCCGCTCTTATTATATTGAACAAGCAAAATAGTTTGTTGTTCTAATTGTTGCGTGTCTTGAGATCTAGAACACACCACCTGCATATACCATTGTCCATTGCTAGCACGTATGTTTTCAAATACAATCCTGAGCTTTAATTAACTGACAAGATATTAATACCAGCAATGTGCTAGTTTGTTAAATTTTTTGCATGGTTCTTCCATACCCTGTAGTTGTAAGTACACTGAGAAGATTTCTTATTACTGGTGTTTAGTGGTATCAAGATGACACTCATCCAAATAACATTCAAATCTTATGTTTTTGTTTGCTGTGCTAGGTATGTAAATCGTGCATTGTATCTTTTGCATCTTACATGCGGACCTTCTCATCCAAATACTGCTGCCACATATATTAATGTAGCAATGATGGAAGAAGGTTTGGGAAATGTTCATGTTGCCCTTAGATACCTCCATGAGGCTCTGAAGTGTAACAAAAGGCTACTCGGAGCTGATCATATCCAAGTACTCTCTCTCTCTCTACACCCCCCCCCCCCCCCCCCCCCCCACATGAGGTTCTGTATATATAAGTATGCAATTACTTACATCTCCGGAAGATTCTGCATAGCAAATGTTGGGCTATTATGAGTTTTTGTAAACTTGCCTTGCATTGCTTATGCATACGATATGAAAATCAGATATGGCTTCTAATGGCAAAAAAAAAAAAAAAGATTTGGCTTCTAAATTTTGGAAGTTTAACTTTGTTTGCTGAGAGATGTTCATCACCTTTATTTAAACTCTTTAGTGCGAGTTTCTAGTTTACCTTTAACTGATAAGAAGTCATAAATCATTATTGAACTCAATGCTTATGAGTTTATATGCTTTGTTATTTGACGAGGAGGCATTCATCATGACCATACTTAAGATGACCTAATTAAGTTTATTATTCTCTCCTAAGTTAGATTAACAAAGAGTATTTTCAACAAAGAGTATTTTCTCCAACATACAGATGCTTTTGAGGTATTGGACGACAAAGGTAGACAACCAAGATTATGAGTAATACCTGGCAGTAGGTTTGAATAGTCTGAAGGTACCATGGAACTGTAATCAATTTGGGTAAAGGATGATTAGTCTAGATGCCAATCCAAATTTGAGTTCAGATGGCTCACTGATTTAAATCACATTGTCCTGTCTAATGTAACAGAGGCCTTAATTTTGAATTGAGAAGACATCACCAAAAACTATAACTGGCAGATGGCTATGCTTCTTCGATGATGACCATTTGTCTTGTGGATGTCTAAGGTGTTAGTATTAAGATGTATGCTTTCGCCAAGTTAAATCATTAATCCCTGTATCTGGCTTATTCAGACTGCTGCCAGCTATCATGCTATTGCCATTGCTCTATCGTTAATGGAGGCCTACTCCTTGAGCGTTCAGCATGAACAAACCACACTACAGATTCTGCAGGCAAAACTCGGATCAGATGATCTACGGACACAGGTAGCAGAAAGCTTCACATTTGGAAAATAGGTTTCATCCATTATATGTGATTATTCTTTCCTCAGATTGATCTGTGATTTCTATAGGATGCGGCTGCATGGCTCGAATACTTTGAGTCGAAGGCTCTGGAGCAGCAAGAGGCTGCACGCAATGGTACTCCAAAGCCAGATGCTTCTATCTCCAGCAAAGGTCATTTGAGGTAATGGTTCTTCTTCTTCCTTCTCTGCTATGATTTCAAATCTTGCTATATGATGGTGTAAAGTTGAGAGATGACAATATCGATTTGTGGAAACCCAAAATTAGGGTTAACTTTCATTAAACTGGGTATATATACAACGTAAGATACAACAATTACAATGAGGTCCTAACTAATTAACTATTTACATACTAAGGATAAATAATGAAACTCCGTCCAACAAACTAATTCATTAATCTAACACTCCCCCTCAAGTTGGTGCGAAGATATCTATCAAGCCCAACTTGAATGTAATAGGGTGGAAACTCTTGCTGCCAAGTCCCTTTGTGAATATATCAGCCAACTGATCTCCAGATCTCACAAAAGGCATACATATCGAACCCTCGCTCAGTTTCTCCTTGATGAAGTGTCTGTCAATCTCAATATGCTTCGTTCTATCATGTTGAACAGGATTATGAGCAATGTTTATAGCAGCCTTATTATCACAGTAGAGTTTCATAGGACCACTGTCAATGAAACCCAAATCACGTAATAAGGTTTGGAGCCACAAGAACTCGCAAACACCATGAGCCATGGCTCTGTACTCTGCTTCTGCGCTAGATCTAGCAACCACTGATTGCTTTTTACTTCGCCAAGTAACCAAATTCCCTCCAATAAAGGTACAATAGCCAGAGGTAGAGCGTCTATCATCCACAGAACCAGCCCAGTCAGCATCAGTAAAAGCCTCCAACCGCAAATGGCCATGATTAGAGAACAGAATTCCTCTTCCTGGAGCTGATTTGAGATACCTCAGAATACGATAAACTGCATCCAGGTGTGAAATACGAGGATCATGCATAAACTGGCTAACTACACCCACTGCATAGGTAATATCCGGCCGGGTGTGAGCTAAATATATCAGTCGCCCAACAAGTCGCTGATACCTCTCCTTATTAGTACGTTCGCCCATATCTCCACTCAAATGATGATTTGGCTCAATAGGAGAATCTGCAGGCTTACAACCCAACATGCCTGTTTCTTCCAAAAGATCAAGAATATATTTTCGTTGAGAGATAAAAATACCTCTATCAGATCTTGCCACTTCCATTCCAAGAAAGTATCTCATCGCTCCCAAGTCCTTAATCTCGAATTCTTGGGCAAGTCGAGACTTCAAATTATGAATTTCATTCATATCGTCACCTGTCATTATTATATCATCAACATAAACAATAAGGACAGCAATCTTACCATCACTCCTCTTAATGAATAGAGTATGGTCAGCGTGGCTCTGTTTGTAGCCGAAACTCAGCATGGCCTTTGAGAATCTGCCAAACCAAGCCCTTGGTGACTGCTTCAAACCATACAATGCCTTCTTCAATTTGCACACCTTTCCCTCACTTGCAGCAGAAGAAAAACCTGGTGGAATATCCATATACACTTCCTCATCTAGATCACCGTGAAGGAATGCATTTTTTACATCAAACTGTTGAAGTGGCCAATTCAGGTTAGCTGCACAGGAAAGTAAAGCTCGCACAGAATTCATCTTTGCTACTGGAGCAAATGTCTCCTCATAGTCAATACCATAGGTTTGAGTGAACCCTCTGGCGACCAATCTAGCTTTGTATCTGTCAATTGTACCATCTGCATTCTGTTTAACAGTAAATACCCACTTACATCCCACTGATTTCTTTCCTCCAGGAAGTGGTACTAGCTCCCAAGTGCCATTCTTTTTCAAAGCTGTCATCTCCTCTACCATAGCTCTTTTCCATTCGGGTATGACTAACGCATCCTTCCAATTCTGTGGAATAGATATAGAGGAAAGAGACGAAACAAAGGCATAATATGAAGGAGATAAACGATCATAAGACACGAATTGGGAGATGGGATGTAGAGTACATGATCTTTTCTCTTTTCGAATAGCAATAGGACGATCATCAATAACAGGAGGTTCAATAAGAGAAGAATCACTACTAGATAAGTCAGCTGAGAGAGGAGAATCATTAACAGGAGGAGAATCATTACCAGATGAGTGAGCTGAGGAGTCTGGAACTAGAGTAGGCAATGGTGATTGACAGAGTGGTATCACATGGGAGGACTTCCCATCTTTCTGTCTAGCATAGGTCTTTAAGTTGCCTTGCAACCGTGCTGGAAGTCCATCAGTGTCATCGCCCATGCCATGTGTTGCCTCTTCAGCAGATACTGTTTCTTTCTCTCCCTCAACTTGATTATAAAATACTATTTCTTTCTCTCCATCAACATGATTATAAAATAGGTGCTCCCCCTCACTATGATAAATAGGTGCTCCCCCTCACTATGATTATACATAGTAAACATCTCTTCTCTCTGATTAGACTCCCCCTGAAGAGATGACTTGGAGAGGGAATAAAAAGACTCTCTTTCCCAAAAAGTGACATCCATGGAGACTAAAAACTTTCTAGAATGTGAATCATAACACTTGTATCCCTTCTGGGTAGGAGAGTACCCAACAAAAATACATTTATGGGCTTTATGACCCAACTTACCTCCGGAAGGGTGGGGTGCATGGACAAAGCACACACAACCAAAAACTCTCGGGGGAAGAGTGATAGCATGATAACTGCTAGGAAGACACTCTATGGGAGTCCTGAAGTTGAGAACACTGGATGACATACGATTGATAAGATAAGCGGCAGTTAAAATGGCTTCTCCCCATAAGAATTTTGGAACATTCATGGTAAACAAAAGAGACCGAGCAACCTCAGCCAAATGACGATTCTTGCGTTCAGCAACTCCATTTTGTTGTGGAGTGTCAACACAAGTCGTCTGAAACAGAATACCACGCTCATCAAGAAAAGCTCTAAAACCTTTATCAATATACTCAGTGCCATTATCACTACGGAGAATTTTAATTTTTGCATCAAACTGAGTACTCACCATCGCATGAAAAGATTGAAAACAAGAAAAAACTTCACTCTTTGATTTAAGTAAAAACACCCAAGTAGCACGAGAATAACAGTCGATAAAAGTGACAAACCAACGATACCCCTTAATAGAAGTAACAGGAGAGGGCCCCCAGACATCAGTGTGAATAATCATAAACGGGGACTCACTTCTTTTGTTAATAGGTGCATAAAAAGAACGCTTATGTTTTCCAAGCTCACAGGCTTCACAAAAAAACTGACTCCGATGACAATGTTTAGTTAGATTAGGAAAAAGTTTTTCTAAAATCCCATAAGATGGATGACCCAATCTACGGTGCCACTGATGTAACATAGAGAGACTTGGACTTGTATCTACTTGCAGAGCCAGACCACTTGGCATAGGTGAAGGAGACGGACGAGGAGCAGACTCCAGATAATAAAGGCCATCACATGATCTACCACTGCCAATCACCTTTCCTGTACCCAGTTCCTGAAAGACACAATGTGTAGGAAAAAAGGTCACTGAGCAATTTAAGGATTGTGTAATACTACTAACAGAGAGAAGGTTAGTAGGAAAATTTGGCACATGAAGAACTAAAGAAAGAGGAAGGGTTGGAGAGCATCGAATGGAACCTTTCCCTGAAATAACACCAGATAGGGATCCATCTGCCACTCGAACCTTATCCTTACCAGAACATGTAGAGTAGGAATCGAAAAATGAAGAACAGCCTGTCATATGATCTGTGGCACCAGAATCTATGATCCACGGAAAAGAGGATGCATTAGCTGGAATACTTGTAGAGAAAGCTGCAGTAGAGGTAGGAGCTATAGTAGATGGAGTATCAAGCCTGGCCAGTAGGTGCTTGAGAGCTTGTATCTCCTCCCGAGAAAGAGGGCCAGTTGGAACGTGGTTGGGATTACCCGCCATATCAACAGAAGGTAGTGAACAAGTACCAGACACTAACAATTCCCAAAAACAACTCCAATCAAGGGAATCAACTCAAAATAAGCAATACCCAATCAATTGGGTCCCCAAACTTCAACAATCCACGAACAATCAACTACCAACAACCAGAGATAGTAGTAACAATCTACTAAAAAATGCCGTAAGAACAATCCAGGAGCCAAACTCACTAGGTTTAATTCAAACTGACTCGGTCGAACTCAAATAGCAGCAGCGGAAGCTTGAAAGTACCTGACTTGAACGTGAAACGACCTGAAAAACTCCGGCGAGCTCCGGTGAGGGAAGGTGACGCCGGAAAGCAGTGGTCGGAGGTCCGAACAGGGCCAGAAGATTGTCGGTGAACCCTAGGTTTCAAATCTGAGTGGCAAATAGGGCTGAAACTGGTTGATATAGTAGTATGCTACTGTTCATCGGTACTGTTCACAAAACACTATTCACCGACGGTTCACGCGACACTGTTCACGCGACACTGTTCACGGGTTACTGTTCACGGGTTACTGTTCACTCAACACTATTCAAGATTTGGTGAAAGGGAAATCCCACGTTAGGGTTAGGGTTAGGGTTAGGATCTCTGCTCTGATACCATGTAAAGTTGAGAGATGACAATATCGATTTGTGGAAACCCAAAATTAGGGTTAACTTTCATTAAACTGGGTATATATACAACGCAAGATACAACAATTACAATGAGGTCCTAACTAATTAACTATTTACATACTAAGGATAAATAATGAAACTCCGTCCAACAAACTAATTCATTAATCTAACAGATGGATTCCAAGTGAAGTGCAATGTGTTGATTATCATGTCAATATTTTTTTATAGTTTATGGTCAATAGATTGGTTTTCGTTTGTTTGTCTGGATTAAAGTGTCGGTTTTGGACTATAAACGAAGGGGCCACATAATCTGTAACTTTTGCAGTCAGGATTAAGCATCTATCTGACATGAATCCCCAAAACATGGGATATTTAACATCATGAAGGATGTGGTATTATTAAGATTGTATCCCTTCTCTATTAGTCTATTCAAACGGACATGCTTGCTAGATATTGCACGTGTCCAGTTCTGGAATTATGTGATACTTCTTGCTAAAGGTTCATGCACTGAAAGTTGTTTCGAAAAGAACCTCCACCATAAACTATCCTTCCCAGTGGCCTCATGTGGATGATCAGATATCACAGCAGCATTTATGCAGTGGATAGTTCGATATATTTCCATCTGTCACTGAGTAAATTACATGAGTTTTTTTTTCTTGCATCAGTGTGTCGGACCTATTGGATTATATAGCTCCAGATGCAGATGTGAAAGCAAGAGAAGCGCAAAAGAAGCAAGCTCGTGCAAAGGTGATTGTCCCAATTGTTTTGCTGTTTTCTGCATTAATACTTTTGCCCACCACTTCTCCTTGCTGATTAAAATTATTGACTTCAATTCTACAGCTTAAAGGCAAACCAGGTCAAATCTGGGAAACAATCACAGATGGATATCAGAAGGAAGAAATATTATCACCTAATAATCTTGTTTCAGAAAACTCTAGTGATAAAGAGAACAAATCTGGAACTGAGAACAAATCTGAACCTCCGTTCGCAGAATCTGAAGATGTGAAACTTGATTTAATCCTAGTGGATCGGATGGCAAAGAACCAAAATGATGACATTGTCCAAGATGAAGTGTCTGATGAAGGATGGCAAGAAGCTTTTCCAAAAGGTCGCTCAACTACAAATCGCAAGTCTTCTAGTTCAATGAGACCCAGCTTGGCGAAATTGAGTACCAACTTCATGAATGTTTCCCAGTCCACAAAATACCACGGGAAACCGAATAATTTAACTTCTCCAAAGATGCTGTCAAATGACTCCACTTCTCCTGTTCAGAAGAAGTTTGTTAAAAGTGCAAGCTTCAGTCCAAAGTTAATCGCACCAGCTACTGGGACTGAAAAATCTGTTAACCCAAAGTCAGCCCCATCTAGTCCAGCTTCAACTGATCAAGCTGTGAAGTCTGCTCCATTAGTAAGTTCAATCAGTGTTCAGGCGGCTGGAAAACTTTTCTCCTACAAAGAAGTTGCTTTGGCTCCTCCTGGTACTATTGTGAAGGCAGTTGCGGAGCATTTGCCTAAGGAAAATTCCAATGCAGGACCCATTTCTCAAGGGAGCAAAGAGATGGTTGTGCCAGAAGCAATTCAGGATGCGGAAAAAGGCAAAGTTGAGAAACCCATTGAAGAGAAACTTCCTCTGGATTCTGATGAGGAAAAGAAATGTCCTGTCAGTGCAGAGGAAGAAACAAAAGTTGAGGGTGCTGTGTCGACAGAAGCCTCAGAAGAGTTGAAGTGTCCAGCCATTGAAGACAGAGTTGAAGAGGTAAAGGACGTGGTTGTAAAAGGCAAAGAAGTAGAATCTGAAGTGGTGGTTGCTGTTTTGGGAGTTGAGGATTCTAGTTCTTCCCGTAATTCAAACATTACTTGTTCCAAAAGCGAAGAGTTGGTAACAACAGTTGAAGTTTTACCTGACAGTGAAACTTCTCTACCAGAAAAAGATGGCTCCCTTAGAAAACATAACATATCCGAAAAAGATGAACCTTTTCACAATCAACTGATAGAAAATGGAAATGTTATTCCCTTGGTAACTGAAGCAGAAAACCAAGGGTGCACAAGTTCCAGTCCCTTGGCATCTGAAGCGGAAAAGCAACACGAGGCAGAAACAGGAAAAGATGCAAGCAAAAAATTATCCGCGGCTGCACCTCCCTACAACCCATCCACAATTCCAGTGTTTGGATCAGTTCCAATGCTGGGCTTCAGTGATCATGTGGGGATATTGCCCCCACCTGTGAATATTCCTCCAATGGCTGCAGTAAATACTGTTCGTAGATCACCCCATCATTCAGCTACAGCTAGGGTTCCGTTCGGTCCTCGGCTCTCTGGCGGATATAATAGATCGGGAAATCGGGTCTCACGTAGCAAGCACAATGGGGAGGGGACCCCTTTCAGCCCTCCAAGAATAATGAACCCACATGCTGCTGAATTTGTACCTGGTCACCCATGGGTTCCTAATGGCCTCTACCCAGTCTCTCCGAATGGTTACTTAGCTTCCTCAAATGGTATTCCAGTGTCCCCAAACGGGTATCCCTTATCCCCAAACGCTACTCCAGGGTCACCAAATGGGTTTCAACCATCCTCGAATGGTGTTCCAATGACACAAAATGGGTTTCCAGTCTCTCCAGTCAGTCCAGTAGAATCTCCGACGGTTTTAACTGTTGAAATTAGGGATGAAAATGAAACCCAAGTTGTAGCAGAGGATAATACCGAAAAATCTCCAGTCGATGTTGGAAATTCAAACGAGTCAATTGAAGAGAAAGCCTCTGAAGTTCAATGTCCAGACGATGAAGAATGTAGGCCCGAAACTGAAGAAAACCCTGGAGACCCGGATGTGGCGGTTGGAGATGTGGTTGTGGAAAATGGAATTAGTGACAAATTAGAAGTCGAGAAAAAGCCAAACAAGTGCTGGGGAGATTACAGTGACAGTGAAGCTGAGGTTGTTGAGGTTACA
This sequence comes from Rhododendron mucronatum var. ripense, assembly GCA_019656295.1. Lineage (NCBI taxonomy): Eukaryota > Viridiplantae > Streptophyta > Magnoliopsida > Ericales > Ericaceae > Rhododendron > Rhododendron mucronatum. Next base: position 2,425,002 of record BPLT01000061.1, read on the forward strand.
AGCTGAACTAAGATTTTGACGCTCTAAACATTTTTGATTGAAATGGAGATAGCCCAGTGGCATTTAACTCCTAGAGAGGCGAAAGCAACAATCGGAATTCTGTGCAACAGTTAGTGAGTTGGATTAACTCCTCTTCTTTCAAAGCCTATTGTGACAACAGTGGTTAATCCTTGTGATCATGCAAGGTGAGCAGTTGATGCAGTTTGTGGACATGATTTATGTTTGTAACAGAAAGGAATGTGAGATCATAACTGAGAATCTTTTAGAACGGGTGGCTGAAGTGGTGGTGCATGGAAGATATCTACAAGCATCTCTGCTTGAGTTTTGTTGGTTGTCAAGCGCAAGGAGAACCCCGAGGTATTTGTACTATTCAAGCAGTACTTTTGAACGATGATTCTGCGTGAAAACGAGAATTTCTATTCCTAGGTAGCTTGTCTCTTCTATATTTGAAGCAAAATGTTGGTGTAATAAAGTTGATTGTACAATTTCCGTACATTTCAAATAATCTAATAAGCATACTGGTTGAACAGAACGGATGAAAACCTCTTGTGGCCAATTAGATAAATTTGTATTCTTTTCTGAATGGGTTTTGACGATTATTAACGGAACCGAAAAAACGCTTGAGGTACTTGCGTGCACCCTGTCAAATGGATATTCCAAAGTTGCAGCAGTTGAGTAAGCAGCTCTCGGACTAACTGCGCCACCAGTAGTGCCTTACGGTGCCATTTCCCAAGTGACAGGAGAACTAACTGCGCCACCAGTAGTGCCACATTGCGCCGTGTGTTACTTTTGAAGCAATGCATTTTTGATGATGATAATGCACTAAATTTTGAAGTTCTTTTTCCAGGAAATTTGTTTTTTTGTTTGCTTGAAGAAAAATGTTGATTCAGTGTGTTAGATTTTTCAATTTTTTTTTTATTGGGGAACTTTGCATTCATTTAGTAGCGTTTGGTTGGGAGTTTAGTTTAGTTTAGTTTTGGTAGTGGGTGGAGAGAGAAAAAGGGTAATGATTGGAGAGAGATAAGAAAGTAATAATTGAAAAAATAGGGTAATGATTGAAAAAAGATATAAAGTAATGATTAGAAACAAAATGAAAACTAAAACTAAAATGGCTTCCGAACAATTTATGAAACTCTTTGTTTTGGCTTTTAGATTCATTTACTGTCCTACGAATCCTGCTGAACTGGATGTGTAGGGTTTGAATTCCTTTGAATGTGTGCTCCGTAAAAAAAATTACTTTTCCGATTTCTCTCGTCGAGACGAATCAATAACCCACAAAAGTTTGGGCAAAACTAACAAATACGAAAAAAAAAATTCAAATAAGGACAAAATTTTCAAATTTAAGTTAAGTTCATAAGAAAGCATCCTAACAGTCCTTACTTTTGCCTTTTAAAATATTGAAGACGATAAAAAAAAAAACAAGACATTTAAAATGAAATGGTTTCAAAATGAAATACAGGAACGAGCCAACTAGTCTGTTCGTAGGTAGTTTTTCACTATAATGGAGTCAAGGGGGGGTCTATTAGGGCAGCCGCCACGGCAAGAATTTTAGAAAATGCAATTATTATATAAAAAAAATATTATCCCCAGCCACCGCAAGATTTTTTTCCCTTATTTTTTGCTATATTCTAGTCCTAAAAACGTCTATTTTTTTTTTCAAGAAAGAAGACCCAAAATAGTATTCCAAAACTAAATTCAATGGTGGGCCAAAGTGAAATAATGTAAAGGATGAGGTCTAATTAAGGAAAAAAACTCCACTCTTTAACCTAAAACAACTTAACCTAAAAAATTAAACAAGTTAACCAAAACAATCGACACCGTGCACGACTCGGCAGTAGTGGATGGACTCCTAGATTTTCAAATTTACAATATCGGCATTGTGCAGTGCAGTAGTGGAATTTCCCAAAATTAAAATAGCACTTTATGCTAAGATGCTCTGTCTCGATGTACCTTTTCGAGCTATATAAAATGTTTTGTTTGCCGAGCAAAAAAAAAAAAAAACATTTATTGTTGAGCGTTTTGCGTGGATTTCTCAAACTCCATTGAAAAAAGTTTAGTCTTTTTTAATTTTTCAATATTCAATTGAAGTTCAAGAAATTATTGAATGTTTTGAATTCCTTATTGAGTTTGTAATGAGAAATAGATGGTATTTGCGCCAAATGAAAGAAATATAGCAGTTTATTGATTTGTGTAAACTAACATGGTAGGTAATCATGGTCAAGAAAATAATTGACTCATTCTTTAAGAAAAGAGAAGTATTGAACAAAGTGTTAAACACATATTGCAATGCATCTTTTTATTTTTTTAGCATATATTTCGCCACTACAGGGGCAAAATCCTGACTCCGTCCCTCTCTGTATAGTTATGCCTTCGAGTGGTTATATTATGCCATTTTGTAGAGATACCATAATAATAGCATAACACTTTTTTAATGAGACACCATAATAATAAATATAAAAATATTATGTCATTTTTTTGAAAAGTATTATGCCGGAAGTAAGTAATTAATTTGTTCTCTCTCCCTCTCACATACTCTCTTTTTCTATCGAAAGTAATTAATTTGTTCTCACTCACTCTCTCTCTCTCTCTCTCTCTCTCAAACACACTCTGTCTCTTTTATTTACTTTAATACTATTGCAAGCAAGGAATCACTTCTTTCCCTTCCTTTTTTTTTTTATTATCCTATAAATATGAGGACAGAGACAGGAGTAGGACGTAATATACAGAGCACCATATAGGAGTATATGTTCTCTTTTCCAATTCATCACAAGCTGCACGACAACTAGTAAGGTACCGCATTTTTCCCAAAAGGAATATCTTTAAAATTTATAGAGTAAAATATTTCTTAATTAATTAATGATTAAGAATTGGAGTACTATTGTTTTGGACATTTACTTTTGCATTTAATTCGTTGCTTCAAAATTTCAATTTAGGATTCGTCCGCAGTGTCCGCTTACTTGGGATATCCCCGGCCGAGACTTGTGTACTAACTATGTATAGGTTTCTGAGTTGAATCCAACAAATTAAACTCAGAAAAAATAGAGAATGCTATTTATTAAATTATTTCAATTTTCATTCATCATCATACCCTTTACAAAGGGCTCAAGAAACTAGTCAGTCGATTGTGAAGTATTTTTTCCAGCCCAAAGTGTAATGTCTATGTTTAGTACTTGTTTGTTATATTATTGTTTGCTTTTCCGTTTGAGATGCTCCTAATTAACTGAATTATTTTTTGTTTTTTTTGAATTTATTTGACAGCCCCGTTGAATTAATCCACTGTTAATTTGGTCGCATTGAAGTGTTATCAGGTTTTTTCATAATCCTTTCACTTTCTCTAGACATTTTGCTTTCAGTCTCTCTTTACTTGTGGTGATTATTATCTGAATTTTTAAGTTTACTTGAATTTGTAACAAGCTATAGAAAATACGATGTGGTTATTTTTTTTTAAAAGCAATATTATGGAGCAATATTTAATGTTTTTGATTTCATTGATTGCTTTCTCTGCAAAAATATAGAGTCATTTTCACAAGTCACGTGTCTCAATAACATAAAACATAATTAATATTTTGTTGGAAAAAAATCTCGGCAGTAACGAATAATCCAGAAAACAGTTTCATTCATATTGCAACAATTACATAATCAAAGCAAAAAACAGAATACAAAACAGAATTACAACATCGAGATACAAACTGAATTTGAACATCGAACCGAGTCCCGTGTGGTACCACGGTCTCCTTAAGAAATGTTCGCCGCCTACCGTGGGTGTTGTAGGTTGCGTCGGCGCCTTTCTCCCAGGGTTGGCTCGGCTAGACCGCAAGCCGCCGGAACACCGCCGTCGACTGCCTTGGCGAACTGACTACCGCCTGCCTTACTCTCTCTCAAAGAACGAATTTCAGAACTTAGGAAATTGCTGTGGATTTTTTTGCTTGTGCTGCTTCAGTACGAGATGCACCAATTTATAGGCAGGAGGAGGGCTGAATAACTCCTGCAATGAATTCTGCCCATTGAATTCAGAATTCATTTCTGCCATCAAGAGGGAGGAGTAATGCTGCCATCAAGGGAGGGGTTATGGGAGTTACGGATTTCACACAATCAATACGTCTATTGATTGCGTCCAGATTCAACGAACCCGAGACTGGTTGCCTCGGAAGACCCTCCAAAATCCCGGTTCCATACACCCGAAATTCCGTAAATTTCCAACAATCCCCCCCCTGAATGGAATTGGCAGGTATACTGGTGCAGAGTACAAAGCTGATCCGAGAGAGCGACAACGGATAATTCCTGCATAGGATAGGTGGCTTTTGGCCTGGAACCTTCCCTTGTGATAGCCTATCGGGTTTACTGGCAAACCAGTGTGCGGTCCCGCTTTGAACTGTTCCGCCGCCGATGTAAACCGAGACAATAGACGTCACACAGGACTTCTCCTGACGTAGTTCAGTTCTCACTGTTGGGTTCATTTTGGCCATGACACCCCCTTCCTGGTTCTGCGAGTATTTTCTCGAGAATTTCGCCACAATTCTCAAAGAAGAGGCCCCACTTCATACTAACATAGGTGACCTTCCTTTAAAGGGTATCCTGCTATACCCCGCCTGGCATCCCAGCGCATAGGAGTCATTAAAAGCAATGCTTAACCTCTTTCCATTTGCAGGTATCACTGTTTTACACCATAGGAATGGGCAGGAGACCGAGTCTCCTCAGTGATCATTCTCAGCTACTCGCGAAAGATAGTCTCATTGAACCTAGATCTTGGGATCTCCAGTCAACTAGGTTGGCTACCCCCACGGTAACTATGAGCGTAGTGGCTTTAGCCCCATCCCTTTTGATGCTTGCTCAACTAACTCTCTGTTTAACCCTTTGGTTAGCGGATCCGCAATATTGTCCTTTGACCTCACATAGTCAATAGCGACAACCCCACTCGAGAGTAGTTGCCTAATGGTATTATGTCTACGTCGAATATGTCTAGACTTACCATTATACATATTACTCTGTGCCCTTCCAATTGCAGATTGACTGTCGCAATGGATGCTAATTGCTAGCACAGGTTTCGGCCATCTTGGAATATCCTCCAAAAACTGACGGAGCCACTCGGCCTCCTCAGACGCCTTATCTAGAGCAATAAACTCTGATTCCATCGTTGAACGTGCTATACACGTCTGTTTAGAGGATTTCCACGAAACTGCTGCACCACCAAGTATGAAGACATATCCACTTGTGGATTTTGAGTCCTTCATATCTGATATCCAGTTTGCATCACAATACCCTTCAAGTACTGCTGGATATCTGGTGTAGTGTAGCCCCAATTCACGAGTGTACCTCAAATAGCGCAGAACCCTGACTATTGCGTTCCAGTGATCACGACCTGGATTACTCGTGTATCTGCTTAGTCTGCTGACTGAATAAGCTATATCGGGCCTTGTACAACTCATTAGGTACATAAGGCTCCCAATTATCCGAGAATACTCTAATTGAGATATGCCTTCCCCCCCATTCTTGGATAAATGCAGACTTAAATCCACAGGGGTTCTTGCGACACTTGAATCAGACGAGTTGAACTTTTCAAGAATCTTGTCAACGTAGTGTGTCTGAGACAACGCAAGTCCGACAGATGTTCTGGTGATCTTGACACCCAGAATGACATCTGCAAGGCCCATATCCTTCATGTCAAACTTCGAGTTTAACATATCTTTGGTAGACTGAATGACCCTTTCATTGCTACCAACAATGAGCATGTCATCAACGTAGAGACACAAAATGACGTACCCTTCGTCTGTGTCTTTGACGTAAACACATTTGTCACATTCGTTGATTTTGAAGCCACTTGACAACACAGCATTGTCAAATTTCTCATGCCATTGTTTCGGTGCTTGCTTTAGACCATACAAAGATCTAACAAGCCTACATACTTTCCCTTGTTTGCCTGGCGCGGAAAAACCCTCGGGTTGTTCCATGTAGATCTCCTCATCTAAATCGCCGTTCAGAAAAGCTGTTTTTACATCCATTTGATGTATTTCAAGATTACGCAAAGCTGCGATCGCGATGATCATCCGGATGGATGTAATCCTGGAGACTGGTGAGTAAGTATCAAAGTAATCTAGGCCTTCTTTCTGTCTGTATCCTTTGATAACAAGCCTAGCTTTGTACTTATCAATTGACCCATCTGCTTTCATCTTCCTTTTGAAGATCCATTTGTAGCCGAGAGGCTTACTGCCTGGTGGCAAATCCACCAGTTCCCACGTATGGTTTTGCAGTATGGAGTCAATCTCACTTTTAATGACCTCTTTCCACAAAGGACCTTCAGGGCAGCTTACAGCTTCCTGGTATGTCCGAGGCTCATTCTCTACTAGATTAGTCAGAAAATCTGGACCAAAAGATGTTGATGTTCTAGCTCGCTTGCTACGTCGTGGTTCAACATCAATTTCCTCTTCTTGGCCTTGTCTGCTTTCATTAGCCGGATGCAGAGTCCGTTTAGCAGAACTTGACTCTCCAATGGATCTATAAGGGAATATGTGTTCAAAAAACACTGCATTCCTCGACTCCATGAGAGTATTCTTGTGAATATCTTGTATATCTGACTCATATACAAGAAATCGATAGGCACTACTATCGTCTGCATAACCGATGAACACACAATCAACGGTTTTAGGGCCTATCTTCTCCTTCTTAGGAGGAGGTATAGCCACCTTCGCTAGACAACCCCATGTTCGTAAGAATGTATAGGTAGGCTTCTTACCCTTAAACAATTCATACGGGGTTTTACCAACATCTTTGCGAGGTATTTTATTGAGGATATAATTAGCGGTGAGAACAGCATCTCCCCACATGTTCTGAGGTAACCCAGAACTGATCAACATTGCGTTCATCATATCTTTCAATGTACGATTCTTGCGCTCAGCAATACCGTTAGTCTGAGGCGAATAAGGTGCCGTGGTTTCATAGATAATTCCGTGTTGGGCACAGAATTCTCCAAATGGTGACTGAAATTCACCACCACGATCGCTTCTGACCACCTTAATCTTTCTGCTCAGTTGATTCTCAACCTGAGTCTTGTAATGAACAAACTTATCCAGGGCTTCATCCTTGCTTTTCAGCAAATACACATAGCAAAACCGAGTGCTATTGTCGATAAAAGTAATGAAATACTTGTTACCGGCCCGAGTTTGGACATATTTCAGATCACACACATCAGTGTGGATTAAACCCAACGGTTCTGTGCTTCTTTCTACTGTTTTGAAAGATGCTCTCGGCATTTTAGCCTCTACACAAGTCTCACACTTATGTTTTTTATCAAATTGGAAAGCTGGAATATGGTCCAAGTTAATTAATCTACGCATAGAATCATAATTAACATGACCTAGTCTACCATGCCACAAAAAGGAAGACTCAAGCACATAAGCAACACGGGATTTCATTTTATTGATAGTAGGGATAACAGTCATTACATTCATCTTAAACAGACCATCGGTCATGTAACCTTTCCTACATACATTCCAGCTTTAGTAAGAGTGACCCTATCAGCCTCGAAAACCAGGCGGAAGCCGTGCTTGCTCAACAGTGAACCAAAAACCAAATTCTTACGAATATCTGGCACGAACAGCACATTATTCAGAGTCAACTCCTTTCCCGAAGTCATCTTCAGGACCACTTTCCCTTGCCCCGCAACAACCGAGGTAGCTGAATTCCCCATAAACAGCTTCTCACCGTTAGCAACCGGCTCAAAGGTAGTGAACAACTGCCTGTCACAACAGATATGGCGTGTAGCCCCAGTGTCAACCCACCATTCCTGCGGGTTTGAACCAACCATGTTCACTTCAGATACCATAGCCGAGAGGTTGATATCGGACACTCCTGCCTCCACCTGAGCCAAGTGCGCTTGAGTGCGAGGGTTATGTGGCTTCGTACACTCTAAAGCTTTATGCCCAACCTTGTTGCAGTTGAAGCATGTACCCAGAAACTTCTCTCTCTGTTTCTTGGCAACACCACCTCTCGGTCCCAGATTGACACTTCTGTCCTTCTGTTTGCCAGCTTGCTTGTCAGACCGCTTGTCAGCACGCTTGTCAGCACGTCTGTCATTCTGATTTTTCCTCCCACCGGAAGATTGGCCATGCTCCATCATGTTTGCCTTAGCCATGTAGGAGGCCTTTGCACTCCTATCCATACCCCGATTCTCCTCTTCAATACTGAGCTTGATGAAAAGAGCCTCCAAGGTCATCTCCTTATTCTTGAACATGAGATAGCTCTTGAACTCTTTCCATGCCGGGGGTAGCTTGTGGATGACCGCGGCCACTTGGAATGCTTCACTCAGAATCATCCCCTCAGTCCTGATCTCATTGAGCAGGAGCTGCAGCTCTTGGACTTGGACTGCCACAGACTTGGAGTCCACCATCATATAATCAAGGAACCGGCCCACAACGAACTTTTTGGACCCAGCACCCTCGATCTTGTATTTCCTGTCTAAGGATTCCCATAACTCCTTAGCCGACGGAGCCTCACCATACACAGAGTACAGCGAATCATCCAGAGCATTCAAGATGTAATTCTTGCACATGTAATCATGCTCTTTCCACCTAGGCACCTCAATCCGCTTCTGAGTGTCAGGATCATCCTCAGCAATAACAGGTGCTTCCTCGACAAGCCACTTTGCCAAGTTCAAGGTGGTGAGATAGAAAAACATCTTCTGTTGCCACCTTTTGAAATCGACCCCAACAAATTTGCTCGGCCTCTCCACGTGGGACATTGGAACAGAGGGAATCCCAGGAATAGGAGCATGAGTTGGAATAGCCACACCGCCATTTCCATTGCCACTGACATTGCCAGTCTCTTTCTCTTTGCCAGTGCCAGTAGCTTTTCCTTGCTCAGTTGTCATGTTTTCCGTGAAATTAGGAACAACCACATAAGAGACCAAATCTCAATCTCAAAATGACAAGCTATACATGCATAGATTAACAATCTATCAAACAAGCTAGGTCTAACATCCCTGACAATACCATGTACCCTGGGGGTCCCAGGGGGCGCGCCCCCTGGCGGGGGTCTCAGGGGGCCGTGCCCCCTGGCGGGGGTCCTGGGGGCAGCGCCCCTGGGCGGGAGTCTGAGGGCAGCGCCCTCAGCGGGGATCGACCTGCCCGGTCAGGTCGCGGGGGTCTCAGGGGGCCGTGCCCCCTGGCGGGGGTCCTGGGGGCAGCGCCCCCGGGCGGGAGTCTGAGGGCAGCGCCCTCAGCGGGGATCGACACAGTTTGCTAGTAGCAACACTTAGGCCGTCCACCTTCCCCTTCTATTTTTTTGGAGTCCAGTCCATGTCCTGAATAGAACATTTGCCGTGCACAAGGGCTGAGCACTCAAACCTTCCACTGGTTGAGTATTTCAGGCCGAGAGCAACCCAGGCATCAAGAACATGAACTGCACACCGGGCAGATCATTAACCCAGGATCAAGGCCAGGCGATGTCAAGGCAGAAGCCAAGTAGATCACCCCAGAGGCCAACCAAAATTGATCCAAGGCCAGGCCACGCATGACTGCCGTAGGCCGTGGCCCAAAGGCCAGGCCGTGGCCAGACTGCCTTAGGCTGTGGCCCCAAGGCCAGGCCGTGGCCCGACTGCCTTACGCCGTGGCCCCAAGGCCAGGCCGTGGCCCGACTGCCTTAGGCCGTGACCTTTCTGTTAATCCCATCTCTGAACAGTGGCCATGTCGCGCACGACATGCCATGGCCGTAGCCAATCAGGTCTGTTCTCATTTCGATCCATCAATCATTCTATCATAATCTCGTATGAAAACCAATCTGCCCAGTCTGTTGAGCATATTGTTTTCTCGCCTTACGCCTGAGGTACTTCACTACGGGACCTCTCTGTTTGAATCTGTTCTTGCAACTCAAATGTTAGTCCGAAACGGAAACTCTTTTCTGGAATTCATTTGCCGATCAGAGATCAAAACGTTTCTTAAGCTTGTTGGAAAAAAATCTCGGCAGTAACGAATAATCCAGAAAACAGTTTCATTCATATTGCAACAATTACATAATCAAAGCAAAAAACAGAATACAAAACAGAATTACAACATCGAGATACAAACTGAATTTGAACATCGAACCGAGTCCCGTGTGGTACCACGGTCTCCTTAAGAAATGTTCGCCGCCTACCGTGGGTGTTGTAGGTTGCGTCGGCGCCTTTCTCCCAGGGTTGGCTCGGCTAGACCGCAAGCCGCCGGAACACCGCCGTCGACTGCCTTGGCGAACTGACTACCGCCTGCCTTACTCTCTCTCAAAGAACGAATTTCAGAACTTAGGAAATTGCTGTGGATTTTTTTGCTTGTGCTGCTTCAGTACGAGATGCACCAATTTATAGGCAGGAGGAGGGCTGAATAACTCCTGCAATGAATTCTGCCCATTGAATTCAGAATTCATTTCTGCCATCAAGAGGGAGGAGTAATGCTGCCATCAAGGGAGGGGTTACGGGAGTTACGGATTTCACACAATCAATACGTCTATTGATTGCGTCCAGATTCAACGAACCCGAGACTGGTTGCCTCGAAAGACCCTCCAAAATTCCGGTTCCATACACCCGAAATTCCGTAAATTTCCAACATATTTCAAGTTTGATTTCCTTGTCATCAACTCGTTCCTCACGTGGGAGATAACTATGTCTACCCTTTTATTCTTAGTTGTATTACTTCTTTCTTGTATGTGGACTTGATTGGAGTTTCATACCCAAGAATTGTAAACGCTTAATTATATTTATATGAATGCATCGTTTATTTACCCCAAAAAAAAAAAAAAAACTCATCCCTCACGTGTAATGGATTATTTCGAAGTACAAGTAAGCTGGTGCATTACTAAAATAAAATTTTAAAAGGACTCGAATTGGTTCAATTCTGTTCATGTCTAAAAAAATGTGGCACACACTTTACCAAGAGTAATTTATTTTTAATTTGATATAATAAATTATTTTTCCAACTTTGCAAATAGTTTCGATGTTATGTGTTGAATTGCGAGGTCATTTGACCTTATAAGATTTTAAGAACTGAAATATGGGTATATATTACCTATAGTCTCAAATCTTGGATGAATTACGCATTACACGCCATTAAGCTAAATATTAAAAGCATGTAAAAATAGAATATTGGGTAACTTTTTAGATTTTAGAGTATTATTTGAGGTGAAGCAAAATATTATTTAACTAACTAGTTTAGAGTGAATGATCTTGCAAAGATTTGAAAATAATCAAATAAACATTATGGGTCAGATCTCTCTCATTTAATTGACATTTTTGTATCCTGTATGTTGTTATGATGAGGAAGACAAACGGTTAGGGTGAGATGGATCCGATTCCAGCATGGGTGCGGAGACTTTGGGACGAGTGGGATCTTCGAGTACTTGTTTTACTCAGTTTCACCCTACAAATAATTCTTTCCCTATTTGGCAACCGAAGAAAATATATATCATCGGTGTGGATTAGTGTCCTTATTTGGTTGGCCTATTTAATGGCAGACTGGGTAGCAACGGTTGCTCTAGGCAAACTCTCAGATGCCCAAGGGGATCGCGAAAAAAGCAACGGATTATGGGCCATATGGGCGCCATTACTTTTGCTACACCTTGGTGGGCCTGACACCATAACTGCCTATTCATTGGAAGATACTCAGTTGTGGATGAGGCACCTTCTAGGATTAGTGGTTCAACTTTCTGTGGCGGTTTACGTCATTCTAATGTCGTGGAAAAATTCATGGTTCTCGTTCATGTCGCTTCCGGCGTTAGTAGCGGGAGTTATCAAGTACGGGGAGAGAACGTGGGTTCTCAAGTGGGTGAGTGACGATAAATACTTACACAGAATATCCATCGCTCCTCTTATGTATAGACATTCAACCGAGGGTCATGAATATGTTCGAGTTTTAGTTCTGGCTTACAAACATCTGAATCAGTTTATGAATTATTTGGTGGGGAGCGGCGGTTTGTACATACTGGGGGCCCCGCCCAACCCCTGGGTTGTTGCGGAAACTAATACTAAGTGGGACGCGCTGGAGGTCGAAATGGGACTCGTGTATGATTTGCTATATACAAAGGCCGCCGTAATATACAGTAAGGGAGGTTTTATTATGCGCTGTATCAGCTTCGGATGTACGTTGACTGTGTTACTGGGATTAACCGTGCAGATTGTACATTTAAAGACCAGGGGAGAAGATGATGAAGGGAATTGGCATGAGATTGATATTGCAATTACTGGGGTATTAATAATAGGAGCTGTAGCTTTGGAGATTTATGCAGCCGTTGTAATATTTTCCTCCAATTGGATGATGCTTTGTCTGATTAAACAGGGTAGAGGGGAATGGGTGATATGGTTGAGTGATAGATTTCCATGGTTTTTCAACAAGAAGAAAAACTGGTCTCGAATGATGGGGCGATTTGATCTACTTGGTTATTTACTCAAAATTCGAGACCGCGAGGTTCGAAGTCCAAGTAGTAAAATAGCCTGGAAAGTGTTAGGGCGTAATTATGATGATAAGTGGAATAGATATCGACACAAGACTGCATATTCTGTACATCCTCTGGTATACAACGCGATTTCAGAGCTTTGTGATCCTTATATTGATTCAAGAATATCCGACGGCTTGACCCTTGAATTGGACGAAGTTTGGGCGATACTAAAAGACCGTAACGACACGGGGGAAACTTTTTTTGAGCTAACTCTGTGCGTGCACATGGCGACAGAAATATGCTACCGTTTAGAAATGGAATGGGATGCAGGTGGTGAAGATGATCCCTCTGGATCCGATTCCTCGTTGTGGAAGCAAAACAGGGAAGTGTCGAAAGCTCTGTCGGATTACATGATGTATCTACTTGTGATGCACCCTTCACTGTTGCCCAATGTTGGATCACTTCACATTTTGGAGCTTTTCTTCGACGAACCGAGACGTCTTACAAGGGATGCACGTGACGTAAACGCGGCTTGCCGTAATTTGCTGAGCACGGAAGGATATGAGTGGAGTTGGAGTAGGATTGTCGAACGTTTGAAGGGAAAGGAGAAGCCCAAGAGATGGGAAATAATCAAACTATTGTGGTTGTGGATGCTGCGCAATGCAACTCGCGGCGAAAAAGGTTATGGTCAGAGAAATAGCCACTTCCAACAATTAAGACAAGGAGGCGAGCTTCTCACTTTGATTTGGTTCATTAATCCCCCATATACGACTAGGCCTCCCAGGGGACCGCGATATAATATTTTTTTCTCATAGGAATCAGATCATAGGATGCTTGAAAATAACTAGATTTCCTTGTCCGGATGTAAAGTTGTGAACGACTTGTAACGTCAACGTCGCGTTTTTTTTTTTTTTTTTGTTTGGATTTCTTTTAGCATACACTGGTCATGTAATTAATTCATTGTTTCAAATTTTTAACTAATTACACTTTTAGCTAACTACACCTTAACAAAATGAAATAAAATCTAAATTTAGCTATGTGGACATCTCAACATATAAAAAGTTATCTTCCTCGTAGTGGATGCTGTAACATACGAAGCACCATTTATCTCTTCAAGCATCACTAGCTACACGAGAAGTAAGATCCCCTGTTTTTCCAAGAGAAATGCCTTTTAACTATACCCGAATTTATATTTAATTGTTCTTGTTTTGGACATATACTTTTGTATTTCCTGGCTTCAATATTCCAAAAAGTGGGGCTCTAGAGGCGAAGCTAATTTCAGTTCGATTGATCATGACGAGCAACAGAGGGCGGAGCTAGGCTTAAAAATCTCGAGGGACTGAGTTAATATTCATCAAAATAAAAGAAAAGTAGTTTAACAATCTGTCAAAGTGGCACTGATGTGTTTTAAAATCTCGCAAATCACCCCAAGATTGACAATCCAACTTTGAGTAACTCCATATTTTCATCCCGCAGTTCTTTTAAATCACGTTTTATCCAAAATTTTGGGCAATGAGTTCGAACAACTTGTAAGCACAAAAAGGTAAAATAAATATCAAGTTACAAATATAAAAGATTAATAAATGTAGTTTGGAGGACCAAAATATCAGTATTTCGACACTTTAATTATCACACACACCAATTTACACTTTGTTAGTCCTTCAGCAAAGAAAATAGAATGCGACCAAATAAAATGAACTCTCGACGGTTATCAGCAATGCACCCCCACAAACATTGTTGTTAGAATCCTTGCATATACTAAATAATATCGTGATTATATCGTGATATTGAGATTGTAATTTGATTGTTATTGATTACGAATTTATTATAATTGGGATGATTCCCTTTCATAGTTAGGCTCATTCCCCTTGTATAAATAAATGCCTCATTGTACGGTTTTATTATCGAATGCAATAAAATATTTATTCTCTCATACTTTAACAATCGTGAATCGTTTCTACATGGAACTCAAGAGCTTGTAAGACAGCTCAATGATATCTCAAGCAAAGAATATGAAGTCGTCCCACATAACAGTCAATCGTAGTTCTAGATGCTATCAAGTCATAATTGATGTTGGATGCGATCATTGCAATGTTTTGATGCAATTTGTGGACATGATTTATGTTTGTAACAAAAAGGAATGTGAGATTATAACTGAGAATCTATTAGAAAGTGTGGCTGATGCGGTGATGCATTGAAGATAACTACATGCGTCTCTTCTTGAGTTTTGTTGGTTGTCATTCGAAACGAGAAACCCCAGGTATCTGTAGCATTTTTTGACGATAAAAAAGAAGGAGGTATCTGTAGTATTTAAACAATTCTTTTGAGGGAAAGTCTACAATACACATTTCTTAAAAGGGTGTACCATATCACCTATTTTATTGTATATTCATAACATTTTAACGTATTTTAGTAACTTTTGTTCTAGATTTATAACCTTTCAGCAGTACGATTCTTAATATTTTCATTATGATTCATAATATTTTGGTGTATCTCATAACCTTTATATGATTCGTAACTTTTTAACAATGCGATTCGTAACATTTTCTCTATAATTCATAACATTTTGAGGGTACACATGATACACATCCAAATAAGAGGTGTGTATTATAGTCTTTCCCTTCTTTTGAATGATGATTTTGAGTAAAAACCAGAATTCCTGTTTCCATATTTTGTGTTGATTGTACAATTTTCGTACATTTCGAATAATCTAATAAGCAATACTGGTTGAACATAAGGTGCGAAAAGCTATTGTGGCCAATTAGACAAATTTGTGCTCTTACTTTTCTGCTTGGCTTTCGACAGTTATCAAGTAAACCAAAAAAAAAAACACTTGAGATACTGCGTGCTCCCTATCAAAAGGATATTCCACAGTTGCAGGAATTGAGGAAGCATTTCACATAGTTGATTAATGCTGGCTTTAATTTGCATATATTTTGTTTCTTCATTTTGGCTTTTTATTGTCCATAGAAGCTAGCTTGTGTTGAACTAGATTTTATAAGGTTTGATCTCTTTGAATTTGCTCTGTGAAGAGATGTTATACCAGTCTTTAGTTGAAGCTAAATAGTTCTTTGTGAGTAGTAACAGAAAAAGTGTGGGAGAGAGAGACAGAGCGCACGCGCGCATCAGGGAGCCCCCGCGGGGGACTCCCCCCACACCAGTGGATGTGAGAAATAGAGTTGTGAGGTGTGAGTGATAAGAGGTGTAATTTTGTAAATATATTTGCATTAGAAATCAATAAAAGTTGAGTTTGTCTAGTGCACAAATTTGTGTTGCTTCCGCTTTTCAACGGCTACACCCAACTAGAATCCGGCAAAGGGATAGGTTGTATTGTAGAGCCATATAAACTTGCCATTCTTTACATAACTTGATACGTGTATGGTAGATTCCCTGTAGTTGAGGTCCTTCACTCTTTACCGAACTTGGATACTCCTTCGGATCTCGAATTGGCTCTTATTGTAGAACTTCTTGGTACCTCCTATAATATAAACCACAAGCTCTTAACAAATTGATCCCATGAAAATGATAAAGGAATATGACAGACTAAATTCATGACTCCCATAATAATATGTTGTGGTAAAGGACATATGACATCCGGTTTCCAAAGCAATGAATATAGTTGTTACTCCTTCCAAACCGGGGGCTCTTTTGTGACTCTGTCTTCAAACCACATTGCAAGCAAAAACTTTATTCTATTCCATACCTTCCAAAGGAGGTTTCTACTGTCATTTTTTACTTTTTTTTTGAAAAGCTAAAAGATTTTATTAATCTTTGAAGAGAAAGGGTTCTTCTGTCTTCAAACCACATTGCAAGCAAATCATTTATTCCAAGTAATTTGCTCTCTCTCTCTCTCTCTCTCTCTCTCTCTCTCTCTCCTTTTCTGTCAAAAGTAAGTAGTAATTTGTTCTCTCTCTTGTTAGGAATGCCTTGTATTCCTTAGTCCCACATTGGTTAATTATGTTGTTCCTGTTTTTGTAGCCTATTATAAATAGGGCCTTTGGGGAACTTCTAAAGTATCTTTTGGGCTTTCATATTTGTGGCCTTTCTAGAGTTACGGATTACAGCCGGTTCTTTGTATCTCTTCTTCACGTTTGTTAGTGAATCCTCTCTCTCCTCGCCCGTGGACGTACCCATCTTGGGGAACCACGTATATCTTGTGTCTTTGTGATTTCTTGTTTAGTTTTCAATTTCTCGTTCTTAGCTTGCATTCATAGCGTTCGTTACAACAAACTGGTATCAGAGCTCTAGGTTACAAAACTAGGGTTTCGTTTCCGATTGTGGCTATGGCGGCTAAATTCGAGATTGCGAAATTTGATGGGCAGAGCAGCAGTTTCAGTCTTTGGAGAGTAAAGATGAAGGCTCTGTTAACCCAACAAGGATTGCACAAGGCTTTGTTAGGCAAGACTAGTTCTGGAATCAAAGAGGAAGATTGGGATGATACAGATGCCAAAGCTCTGAGTTCTATTCAGTTGAGTCTGGCAGATGACGTTCTTCGCGAGGTGGAAGAAGAAACTTCAGCAGCAGGAATTTGGCTGAAGTTGGAAGGCATATATATGACGAAGTCGCTCACCAACAGGTTATATCTTAAACAACGTCTTTATACGTTTCGTATGCGAGAAGGTATACCTGTTAAAGATCATTTAGACGAGTTCAATCGTATTATTATGGATCTGAAAAATATTGATAGTAAAATTGAGGATAAAGACCAAGCCCTAATTTTGCTATGTTCTTTACCACTTTCGTATGAGCACTTTGTTACAACCCTATTGTATGGCAAAGACACAATATCCATGGAGGATGTTAAGGCCAGCCTATATTCGAAAGAATTGAGGAAAAAAGTGTCAGGTGAGGGTGATGCACATGCGGAGGGTTTGTTTGTTAGGGGAAGAACAACAGAAAGGGTGGAGTCAAGTAATAGGGGAAGATCCAAGTCATCAGGTAAGAAGAAGGGAAAGTGCAATTATTGCAAGAAACCCGGGCACTGGAAAAGTGACTGTTTAAAACTCAAGGAGAAGGAAAGAGAAGACCAAAAAGGGGGTAAAGTAATTGCTGGAATTGCTGAAAGTTCAGATGAGTCAGATAACGTGTTATCAGTTACAGAGGGCGATTCTCGCTCTAATACCGAGTGGATTATGGATTCTGGATGTTCATACCATATGTGTCCGCATAGAGAGTGGTTTTCTACTTATGAGGCGGTCAATGGTGGTACAGTTTTGATGGGCAACAACATGGCCTGTAAGACTGTTGGTTCAGGAACGATTCAGCTTAGGATGCATGACGGTATTGTTAGGACTTTATCTGAGGTTCGACATGTTCCGGATTTGAAGAAAAATCTTATATCCCTGGGTGCTCTTGATTCTCATGGTTGCAAATTCCTCGGTGAAGGTGGAGTTTTGAAAGTCTCGAAGGGTGCATTGGTACTGATGAAGGGTCAAAAGCATGGTAACCTCTATACACTCCAGGGCAGTACAGTTTTAGGTGCTGCAGCAACGGTTGCTTCATCCAAGGTTTCAGATTCAGACTTGACTCGTTTGTGGCATATGCGCCTTGGGCATATGAGCGAGAGAGGGATGACAGTTTTGAGCAAACAGGGTTTGCTATGTGGCCAGAAAACTGAGAAGCTGGATTTCTGTGAGCATTGTGTCTACGGCAAGCAATGCAGGGTAAAATTCAGTACAGCTGTTCATCGCACCAAAGGCACGGTGGATTATTTTCACTCGGATCTTTGGGGTCCCGCAGAGGTAACTTCTAAAGGTGGTTTTCGCTATTTTATGAGTATTATCGATGATTTCTCTCGTAAGGTTTGGGTGTATATGTTGAAACATAAGAGTGACGCCTTTAATACATTCAAACAGTTCAAAACTTTGATTGAGAATCAGACTGGTAAGAAAATAAAACGTTTGAGAACTGACAATGGTATGGAGTTTTGTCTTGGCGAGTTTGATAGGTTTTGCAGTGATGAGGGCATTGTGAGGCATCACACAGTGAGAAAAACCCCTCAGCAAAATGGTGTGGCTGAACGAATGAACAGGACTCTTTTGGAGAAGGCACGTTGTATGTTGTCCAATTCCGGATTAGGCAAAGAATTTTGGGCCGAAGCCGTTTCCACGACATGCTATTTGGTGAACAGGTCTCCGTCGACTGCTATTGAGTGTAAGACTCCTTTTGAGGTATGGTCAGGTCATCAAGCTGATTACTCTATGCTGCGTGTGTTTGGGTGTCCAGCTTACGCTCATGTGAATGAGGGTAAGTTAGAGCCACGGGCCAAGAAGTGTATTTTCTTGGGTTATCAGGCAGGTGTGAAAGGGTACAGATTGTGGTGTCCTGAAGATTCAAAGTTTTTGATCAGTAGAGATGTTACTTTTGATGAAAACTCTATGATTAAGGTGTCTAAGCAGGTTGATGATACAGTTCAGGAACAGAGTGTTCCAAAGCAGGTGGAGTTTTTGAGTGAATCTTCCGACTCAGGGAAGAAGCACATTGAGAAGCCAATTGAAGAGGAGTTCAAGAGTTCAGACACAGAGGATGATGCATTAGTTGAGCAACCACGCACTATTGCTAAAGATAGGCCAAAGAGGGAGATTCGGCCTCCTGAAAGGTATTCTGCTTATTCTGAGATGGTGGCCTATGCTTTATCAGTTGCTGAGACAGTTGAGCATGATGAGCCTTCAAGCTATACGGAAGCTGTTTCGAGCATTGAGTCTGCACAGTGGTCTGTTGCTATGAGTGAGGAGATTGAGTCTCTTCAGAAGAATCAGACATGGGAGTTAGTAGAACCGCTGAAAGGGAAGAGGATTGTTGGATGCAAGTGGGTCTTCAAGCGCAAACCAGGTATTCCAGGGGTAGAAGATGCTCGGTTCAAAGCTCGGCTAGTGGCGAAAGGATACAGCCAGAAGGAAGGTGTTGATTACAATGAGGTATTTTCACCAGTTGTAAAACATAGTTCCATTCGCACTTTACTTGCTATTGTTGCATGTTATGATCTTGAGTTAGAGCAACTTGATGTCAAAACTGCGTTTTTGCATGGCGAGCTTGAGGAACAGATTTATATGCGTCAGCCTGAGGGATTTGTTGTTTCTGGTAAGGAGGATCACGTTTGTTTACTTCGTAAATCTTTGTATGGCCTCAAGCAATCCCCTAGGCAGTGGTATAAGCGGTTTGACACTTTTATGATAAGCCAGTCATATTCTAGGAGTGAGTATGACAGTTGTGTGTATTTTCGAAAGCTTCTAGATGGTTCATTTGTTTATCTACTGTTGTATGTTGATGATATGCTTATTGCTGCCAAGAGTGTATCAGAAATCAACAGGTTGAAACAACAGTTAGGTGGTGAATTTGAGATGAAAGATTTGGGTGCGGCAAAACGTATTTTGGGTATGGAGATTTGCAGAGATCGAGCAGCTGGCAAATTATTTTTGAATCAGAAATCTTATGTTCTTAAAGTGCTTGAGCGCTTTGCCATGCAGAACTCGAAGCCAGTCAGTACCCCTTTGGCAGCACACTTTCGACTTTCAGCTGAGTTGTCACCACAGTCGAAGGATGAGGAGAAGTATATGTCTCAGGTTCCATATTCGTGCGCAGTTGGGAGCCTTATGTACGCGATGGTATGTACTCGTCCTGATATTTCACATGCAGTTAGTGTCGTTAGTCGTTATATGGGGCGTCCAGGAAAGGCACATTGGGAGGCTGTGAAATGGTTACTACGTTATTTGTGCGGAACTGTAGGTGTTGGTTTATTATTTGGGGTTGCCAATTCTGGTGATCATGCTGTTGGTTATGTTGATTCGAATTTTGCCGGTGACCACGATAAGAGGAGATCTTTGACAGGTTATGTCTTTACTCTGTCCGGAAGTGCCATTAGTTGGAAAGCTACCTTACAGGCTACAGTCGCGCTGTCTACAACAGAAGCAGAGTATATGGCCATTGCTGAAGCTGTGAAGGAGGCATTGTGGATGAGAGGTTTGCTTTGTGAGCTTGGTCTTGCACAGGGTGTGAGTTTAGTATTTTGTGATTCGCAGAGTGCTATACATTTGACTAAAAATCTGATGTATCATGAGAGGACCAAACATATCGATGTCAGGTATCACTTCGTTCGGGATATCATCTCACAGAAGGAAGTTGAGGTGAAGAAAGTGGGTACGACAGATAACCCAGCAGATATGTTGACTAAACCGGTTCCGGTTGCCAAGTTCAAGCATTGCTTGGGCTTGCTTGGTATTTGCAGTTGATGGCCCCTCGGGGGCATTTGGCGAGTGAGAGGTTAGAAGGGGAGAGCTATATTTGGTGATTTGGTTCAGTGGAATTCAAGTCAAGGTGGAGAATTGTTAGGAATGCCTTGTATTCCTTAGTCCCACATTGGTTAATTATGTTGTTCCTGTTTTTGTAGCCTATTATAAATAGGGCCTTTGGGGAACTTCTAAAGTATCTTTTGGGCTTTCATATTTGTGGCCTTTCTAGAGTTACGGATTACAGCCGGCTCTTTGTATCTCTTCTTCACGTTTGTTAGTGAATCCTCTCTCTCCTCGCCCGTGGACGTACCCATCTTGGGGAACCACGTATATCTTGTGTCTTTGTGATTTCTTGTTTAGTTTTCAATTTCTCGTTCTTAGCTTGCATTCATAGCGTTCGTTACAACATCTCTCGCACACACTCTGTCTCTTTTATTTACTTTACTACTTTTGCAAGTAAGGAATCACTTCTTTCCCATCCTTTTGTTTGTTCTTCGGTATTTTTTTATCCTACAAATACAAGGATAGAGATAGGAGTTGGACGTAACATATAGAGCACCATATATTATATGTTCTCTTTTCCAATTCCATCACAAGCTACACCACAAGACAACAAGGTACCATTTTTTCCAAGAGGAACATCTTTTTCTTTATAGAGTACTATATTTCTTAATGATTAAGAATTACTACTTTTGCATTTCCTTGCTTCAACATTTCAATTTACTTGTTGTGTGGGATTCGTCCGCTCACTTGGGATATCCATCCCTGAGACTTTTGTATGAACTATTTATATGTTTTTTCGAGTTGAATCCAACAAATTCAATAAGTACTCACCATATGTGTTTAATTGTATGTGATACGTTTGCATTTTATGTGCTATGTTTTCACTTAGGGGAGGGGGGCTCGGATGGAAGGCCGGATGAGGTCACATTTTTTTCTTCTTACAACTCTTGTGTCTGGGTTAAATTACGCGCATCTCTGTTAGAGTCCAACTCTGTTAAATTACGCGCATCTTTTGGGTCAGGCTTGTTTTTAGAAGTCCAACCCTGTTAGAGTTTTGTTTTCCAAGTTGCTCCATCTAATCCGTTTGTTCTTACAAAGTATTTTCTTAATTCATACCAATCTAAATGTACAAATAATCAATAGTCTATAACGACCACAAGTTCAAGTTTACAACGATAACTGCCATATTGAAAAGTTGTAATTCAATCCATCTTCCTGTGATCTCAAAGAATATAAAAGAAAAGTTCCAACACATTCAATTGAACTACAAATGTGAAACCATATAATTCAAGAGATTATATTTGGAGGAGGAGAAGAAGAAAAAGAAGGAAATTTTGTAGCCTTCCTTTTGTGGTTGTTCTAATCTATGGTTCAATCATAGTTGGAATTAGAGAAATTCGTCCCATTTTGCTTTGAGTTAGAGACAACGTGCAATAAAATTGAGTAAATTATGTATTTGCCACTTAAACTATACAAATTTTATTTACTTCGTCTTTAAACTACCAATTGCACACATTTGCCCCTTAAACTACCAATTGCATACTTACTAAGTCCAATTCAAGTTTTCCATCCATGGATCTAATGGAAAACCCATAGGTTGGACGGAAAAGTGCTAGTCTAAAATGGGCTAAAAAATGTTACCTATCTCAACCATTTTGACCCTGAAATCTCAATCCCCGATCCTTATAAAAAGCAGAATAGGCTGGGCGTCGTGGGCGAGCTCGGCAGCTCATTTGTTTAGGTTGAGCAGATCTTCACAAAGGGCTCAAGACACACACGTTATACATTAGTTCACAGGAATTCAAAGAGCCGTATCCATAGTCTTGAACCCACAAACGTCTGCGACAGGGCTCGAACCCTGATCTCCCATAAAGGAGAACTAGAAAATACCAATGGACTACAAGCTCTTCGCGGAAATCTTTTAGTCCTCCTTTTTCGACAGTTCTAATCTCTAGTCCAATAGCCATGGTTGGACTTGGAGAAATTTGTTCACATTTTTCTTTGAGATAGTGACAACGTAAAGGAAAATTTATATAAATAGTCCTCCTATTTTTATTTGAGTTTAATTTTCGTCCTCTAACTATCAATTACAATTCTTTTGACCTTCAAGTTTGGTTTTCGTACCAAATTGCTCCAATTGATAACTTCTGCTGGCCAAACTAGATGGAAAAAATCAAATTGATAGCAGTTTGGATGCTGCAATTCGTACCAAGTTGGTCCAATTGATAACGTTTGCCCTCAAATATGATTTTTTTCATTCAATTTGGTTGATAAACATTATCAATTAGACCAACTTGTTACGAAAATCAAATTTGAAGGTCAAAATAGTTGCAATTGATACTTGGAGTACGAAAATGAGACTCGGATGAAACTAGGAGGATCATTTCTATAAATTTTCCCAATGTAAAACAAATAATCAAGGGAAATTTATAGAAATAGGCCTCCTAGTTTCACCTGAATCTCATTTTTGTTATCCAAGTATCAACTGCAACTCTTTTGACCTTTAAGTTTGGTTTTCGTACTAAGTTGGTCCAATTGATAACATTTGTTAGCCAAACTGTATGGAAAAATATCAGATTGAGGGTAGACGTCATCAATTGAACCAACTTGGTACGAACTATAACGTCCAAACTGCCATCAATTTGATTTTTTCCATCTAGTTTGGCTGACAGAAGTGATTAATTGGACCAATTTTGTACAAATAGCAAACTTGAAGGTCAAAAGAGTCATAATTGATATTTGGAATAAAAAAAAAGGGGCCGGCTATTCGCAGCCACGTATTTTCTCCCATAGCCCACTATATTTCGGTAAGTAGTTGTTGAAAATCATAAATAGCATTTCGGTAAATAGCTGTTGAAAATAAGATTATATTTTGGTAACTACATGTCGAAAATATATTCAATTTTCGGTAGACAACTGCCAAACATGCATTTTCGGTAAGTAACTGTTGAAAAAAATATCATATTTCGGTAATTGGATGCTGAAAATGTATCTCAATTTCGGTAACTAACTGTCGAGCCTAATTGAAAATTTTTAATGGGCTGTGGGAGAAAATACGTGGTTGCGAATAGCCGCACCCAATAAAAATGATACTCAGATGAAACTAGGATGACCATTTATATAAAAATGCAAAATTGGTCCAAACTAGGAGGACCAATGGCTAGCTACTAATCTTTTTGGAGCAATAAGCAAAGCCGCAACGACTCTGTTCTTTTTATGACATACATAAGATAACCAAATGAGTTCTAAGATATTAACATTAAAAATTCACGTGTTCTAGGGGTGATGGTCTTAAATGTTTTGGCCTCCATGTGACTCTTTTTTAAACCTATTATTTTTTTGAAATGGCAAAAAGAAAATTTATTAACCTTTAAAAAAAAAAACAAAGATTAAAAGGATTACTAGCACACCGGCATACGCCACCAGAGAACCAAAATCACATGAAGGGAAGATGCCACCAAAACACCACAAACCAAAATGAAAGCCGAAAACCTGCTAACACCAAGAGAAACAAAAGCTAACACCAAAATAATACTCATTTGTCTTTAGGAAATTAATTAATTTCTAAAATTGAACCCAATAATACCCCATTGACATCACATACTAGTCCACGAATTCTCGCTGCTCCCTGTTCCTCTTTGTTGTATGAAGAAGATGAAGAAATTGAGTGAGCTCACAAGGGAGAAAATCATTAATGGCTAATGTTCCTGCTTTTCTTTTCTTTTAGTTTCAGTATCTGTATCTGTTTGACAGATTTTTGGTTTCATTTCTGCTCAAGATGCTCCTAAGCTGTGTTATCCTTGTGCATATTTCTTTTTACAGCTCCGTTGGACTTATTCGCAATTAGGCTCCGTCGTGTCAATGTTCACATTTTTTCCAATGTTTGGTTGTAAAGCGTGCAAGTGCCTAAAACATTTTACATACGAACAAAAATGTTTTCCTCTCAAATTGTCCATAAGTCGTTTTTGGCACTTTCAAACACCAGTGTCTCGGCCCCTGGCCAGGGAGGTATACCAATCCATGTCACCAGAAATTCGTTGTTGATTAGGCTGGGCACAAATAATTGACTATCTTCCCCTTTTCTCTTGGCTTTTCCAGTATCCTATCACTCTTGTTTGGTTATTCTCCAAATAATTTTTGCCACCCAAACGCGGGAAAGCTTTTGATGTGAAAATAATTTACATATATATCATTTGATGATGTAAAATGTTTTACGTTGAAATAAACATAGCCTTGATTTGCTTGTAAAAAAACAAAGCCTTAATTTGGTGGCCTTAAAGTGTTTTATCAATTTCTTTTAATTTTGATTTTACTTGACTTTGTGGAAAACTTAAGAAATAAAATAAACAAAGATGAGCTGGGTTTTATTTTATTTTATTTTAAAAACTAATATCGTGGAGCTATTTTCTTGTTATGTTTTCAGAAGTGGGATTGGTGTCGGCTTTCATTGATTCCTTAGTTAAATATAATATCGTCTTTTTCATACCAGATGTCTGCAATGACTAGATAAATTACACGCACTTCGACTTATCCCCTCCTCCAGTTTAGTCAAAGGCAGATCATCCGTGCGAGACTATAAAATTCACAAACAATGAACCATGGTTAATTGGGCGGAGAGCAGCTAACTGAACTAACCCTTGCGGCAGTTAATTATATTCTCTTAACTAGACTTTTGTTTGAGTTGAAACCAGTATATGATAGACCTTCGTGCATTGCCACCAAATAACTTGGGGTTTAAGCATTCTGGACTATGTTGTTACGCTCCGACAAGTTATTGGCCCACTAAAGAGTGCGTCATTAGTCGTTACACCTTAGAGCATCTCCAACCCTTGATTTCAAATTAGGGATGCCAATTTTTTTTTTGAAGGCTGATGTGGCATTTTGGTATCTCCAATTTGACATCAAAACCTCCTCTCCAACCCATATGTCAAATTTTTTTATTTGACATCAAATTATCCCTCTCAAACCCTTATGTCAAAATACAAATGTTCATTTTTTTGAAATTTGGCATGGAGGATGGTGGCTATCAAAGTTGGCATGAGAAAACTTGCCTTCAAATCCACTTGTATTTGGCATCAAAGAAGACTGTTAAGTTGGATTGAATTTTGGTGTCAATTTTTACCGTTAAAATGTCCACGTAGAAATTGACATCTCCCATTGGAGATGCTCTTAGTTGCATGTGAAAATAGACAATATATGTTTCAGTTGTTTTGCTTGCATCCTTTTAATTAGTTTTTGTTTTTCATATTTTGATATATCAAGAAGACAAACAGTTAGGGTGAGATGGATCCAATTCCACCATGGTTGCGGAGACTTTGGGATGCGTGGGATCTTCGAGCATTGGTTCTACTTAGTTTCACCCTACAAATAATTCTATCCATATTTGGTGACCGAAGAAAATACATATCATCGATGTGGATTAACGTCCTTGTTTGGTCGGCCTATTTAATGGCAGACTGGGTAGCGACGGTTGCTCTTGGCAAACTCTCAGATGTCCAAGGCAATCTCGAAAAAAGCAACTTATTATGGGCCATATGGGCACCGTTGCTTTTGCTACACCTCGGTGGCCCTAACAGCATAACTGCTTATTCATTGGAAGATAATCAGTTGTGGTTGAGGCATCTTCTAGGATTATTGGTTCAAATTTCTGCAGCGATCTATGTTATTCTGATGTCGTGGAAAAATTCATGGTTCTCGTTTATGTCGCTTCCGGCATTAGTAGCGGGAGTTATAAAGTACGGGGAGAGAACGTGGGTTCTCAAGGCGGTGAGCGACGATAAATACTTACACTGGAGACCCTTCGGTAGTCTTAGAGATAAATATTCAACCGAGGGTCATGACTATGTGCGGGTTTTAGTTGTGGCTTATGAACATCTGCATCGGTTTATGGGGTATTTGGTTGATGGGGGCCTTGGTTTAGGTCTCGTGGACGTTGATGGGGGCCCTGGTTTAGGTCCGGTGGACGCGGTTGATGGGGGCATTGGTTTAGGTCCAGTGGACGTTGATGGGGGCCCTGGTTTAGGTGCGGTGGACGATGTTGATGGGGGCATTGATATAGATCCGGTGGACGACATTGATGGGGGCATTGATATAGATCTGGTGGACGACGTTGATGGGGGCATTTATATAGATCTGGTGGACGACCACTGGGGTAATATGGAAGATAACATTTTGAGGGATGCACTGGAGGTTAAAATGGGACTCATGTATGATTTGCTATATACAAAGGCCGCCATAATATACAGTAAGGGAGGTTTTATAATGCGTTGTATGAGCTTTGGATGTACGGTGATTGTGTTAGTAGGATTAACAATTCAGATTCTACATTTAAAGACCAGGGAAGAAGATGATGGCCATGATGAAGAGAATTGGCATGAGATGGATATTGCAATTACAGTGGTATTGACTGTAGGAGCTGTAGCTTTGGAGATTTATGCAGCCATTGAAATATTCTCCTCCAATTGGATGATGCTTTGGCAAATCAAACAGGGTAGAGGGGAATGGGTGATACGGTTGAGTCAAAGATTTCCATGGCTTTTCAACAAGAAGAAAAAGTACTGGTCTCAAATGATTGGGCAATTTGACCTACTTGGTTATTGTCTCAAGCTTACCGAGCCTGATGTTCAAATTAGTCCATGCAGGAAATTAATCAGGTCGGTGTTAGGGTATAATTACGAGGTTAAGTGGGATAAATCTCGACATAAGACTGCATGTTTTGTAGATCCTCCGGTATACAACGCGATTTTGGAGTTTTTTCAAAACCCTTTGATTGGTTCAAGCATATCCGACAGCTTAATCCATGAATTGGACCAAATTTGGGCAATAGTAGGCGACCCTAACATGCCGGGTTCTTTTCTCTTTATAGTTAAGTGGTTGCACTTGGCAACAGAAATATGCTACCGTTTGGAAAGGGAATGGGATGCAGGTCATCACTCTGGATCCGATCCCACGACGTTGTGGATGGAAAATAGGGAAGCTTCCAAAGCTCTGTCAGATTACATGATGTATCTACTAGTAATGCAGCCTTCATTGTTGCCCAATGTCGGACCACTTTTTCCTTTGGAGAGGGACCTCAATAATCCGAGATGTCTTGCTGGGGATGCAGGTGACATGGACGGGGCTTGCCATTATTTGCTGAGTCGTGAAGAAGAGTACAGAATGATTGCCGAACATTTGAAGGGAAAGGAGAAGCCAAAGAGATGGGAAATAATCAAACTAATATGGCTGAGGATGCTACAAGCTGCAGCTCACGGTCCAAATGGTTTTGCTCAGAAGGATGGCCACTTCCAGAAACTAAGACAAGGAGGCGAGCTTCTCACTTTAATTTGGTTCATTAATCCTTCCCGACCACCTATGCGACCGCCAGGCGATCTGCCACCGCCTATGCGACCGCCAGGCGACCTGCCACCGCCTATGCTACAGCCAGGTGACCGACGACCGCCCAGACCACCGCCTTTTCGACCACCAGGCAACCAGCGACTACCCAGGCCACTGCCAGGCGACCTGCCACCGCCTATGCGACCTCCAGACGACCTGCCACCGCCTATGCAACAACCAGGCGACCGACGACCGCCCAGGCCACCGCCTTTTCGACCGCCAGGCAATCGACGACCACCCAGGTCACCGCCTATGCGACCGCCAGGCGACCGATGACTGCCTATGCGATCTTTCTCACAGGACTTACAGTGGATGCTTGAAAATAATTAGATACAGTAATAGATTTCCTTTTCAAAATTTTGTACACAAACTCTTTTTCGATTTCCGCATGTAAAGTTGTGAACGTCTTTATAACGTCAAAGTCGCGTTACTCGTCTTCTTTGACTAGTATTAACTAGGATAATTCATCTGAATTTCATAACAAGGATCTTGGCACACCATCAATACTCATAACTAAAAGTCAAATAATTCTTCAAAATGGCTTTCGTTTCTACTCTCACTTCTTGTTCTGCGCTTGCGCTTTTAATCTTCGCGCTCACAAATTTTATCCGTTTTGCTTAACTTTTAACACTCTTTGGAAGTTTCGTCCTTATTTAAAAAAAATTTCACGTTGGTAAGTTTGCATTAAATTTTTGTAGATTATTGATTTGTCAAGTAAAAAATATTTTCTTTTACCCAAATATTTTGGAAAATATCCACTTTTTGAGCACACACACAAAAAAGTAAAAAGTGGCACTTTTAGCTCAAAAGTGTATATTTCTCAAAATATGTAAAAAAAAAATTTTTTTTTTTACTTATTTGAACAAGACGAATTAATAATCTATAAAAATTTAGCATTGTTAGCTATGCATGTGACTGGTTAGATTATTTGCTTAATCCAGAACAAGCTGGAAAAAAATCCTCACCCATTACACATTTTTTGTTGCTGAAATGATTGCCGACGAAAAAATTTGTCGCCCCCATTCGTTGTTCCTTGTCATTAAAGACCTGGCAACAAAAAAAAAAAAATTGTCTTTGATGGCCTCATTGGCGACGAATTTTTTCGTCGTCAATGCATCCTTATTGCCGACGAATTTTTTCGTCGCTAAAAGCCAAAACGGGAAAAAAAAATTTGTACTTTAAAGTTACCACCACTTGAACTCATGATCTTGGGTATCCATTCAAAAACCTCTACCAACTATGCCAAATACTTTGTTACCTATACTCCTAAATTTAATATACATTACCTTTTTATGATTTAATTTAATATTAATCTATTTTAATTTATATATATTTTTTATGATAAATAATTTTAATTTTTATAAATAAAAGAATAAGTAATCAAAAAAATTGGTATATGGCGACGAATTTTGAAATTTCCTCGCTAAATTAAACCTACCCCTATGGCGACGAATTCTGAATTCAAAAAGGGAATTGTGAAAATCACTCCCCTTAATTTTATACAAAGTTTTTTTTGTAGTTTGTTCACATATAAATCGAAACTCTGGAAGAAAGAGGACATAACAATAAATAACATAATCAAAAAGTCAGAGTATATCCAAAAGATAGAACGGCAATTATTGCAACAAAACTTACTAATCAGATAAAGGAGGACGACAACTTGAGGCATCATACATTATGTTTTCTTCCGCATCATATACGATTTTGATATGATGCAAAAGAGGTTCCAACGGTACACTAGTTTAAAAGGTAAACACATCCTCGGTCAAATGTATGAAACAAACATTGAGAATTTCCGGTTATTTAACCCAAAGTAGCAAAGCTAGAGAACTCATTCTCGGAAAGTTGCATCCAAACATATCATCGCATGAACCATAAACAACTAACCGAAAGAGTACAACAGCCAATAAATCGGACAAGGATTATCATCCATTCAAATTCCAAGTACTGAAAACATCAATATGAGTGGACCAACCAAAGTTGGGTGTCGATATGATGATTCAAACATACTAACCTTGCTAATGGAAGTCCTCAGTAACAAGGGGGGAATTCCTCTTCGTTCCAGAAACATTGTGCATGAAATTTGCCTGGACCTTGTTGAAATATATGGAAGACAAAAGGGGAAAATGATAAAACTCAAAATAAGTGATGTGTCACAGAAATCACTAAGTCAGCAAGGTCCGACCAAATAAAAGAAACTCAACATTGTGGCGAAAAAAAGGAAAGATCCAACAATCAAGTAGACTTAGGCCCACAGGTTAACACATTTGTTTGGTAGGTCCTAAGGTTGGCTCCAACAGCAGTAAGATGCTTGCCCTCAAAGGTTACGATAAACACCATCCTGGCGGCAATCTAAGAACTCACCTTCAAGGTCTTGATGAACTCTAGTTCACCAAGACCTGTGCCCTGTACCCCGATCAATGTTTGAATCTAACAAGAAAATATTCAATGAACACCGAGGGGAGGAGGACCTAGACTAGAGAGAGTCGTCATCATCATAAGACATAGCAAACCAGACCTTAAAGTAAAAGTTGTATTTGTGGACAGCAAGTTTTGCACACATGCCGTAGTCAACCCACCACTTCTCTTTTCTCATGTCCATTTCACAAACTCCACCGTACACACAATAAGCCTGATCAACTTCATCAGGAAAAGGTGGTCCGACCGGTTCCTCAAACACCTAAATATTGTAGTAAGAGTATCAAATCAAAAGACGATCTCGATCTCAAAAGGAATAATCAGAGAGAGAGAGAGACTTGCCACCATCTATGCAACCGCCAGGTAACCAGCGACCGCCCAGGCCACTGCCTTTTTGACTGCCAGGCAATCGGCCACCGCCTATGCGATCTTTCTCACAGGACTCACAGTGGATGCTTGAAAATTTTTAGATACAGTAATAGATTTCCTTTTCAAAATTTTGCACACAAACTCTTTTTCCATTTCCGCATGTAAAGTTGTGAACGTCTTTATAACTTGTAACACTTTTTAGAAGTTTTGTCATTATTGAAAAAAAATTGCGTTGGTTAGTTTGTGTTAATTTTTTTTTGGATTATTGCGACGAGACGAATCGGAAAAGTAAAAAATCTTTACTTTTATCCAAATGTTTTCGGAAACAATAAAGCTATGGGTACATATAAGCTTGTACATATCATGTATATATGGGTTTTGTGGGGCCCATCTCAGATCCCACGAAGATTAGTCGAACCACCTATTATTTTTAAAATATTTTTTTTTATGAAGCTCTGTAAAAATTCAGCTCAACCCGATATCGGTAAAGATTTTTTCTGAATTCGTATGAGCAAAATTACTTAACTGCTCAGTTTCACATCTACAAATTCAGAATTTTTTTTACCGATATCAAGTTGAGCTGATTTTTTGCAGGCAGGGGCGGAGACAGTGAAGGACCAGGGGCATAGACCAGAGGTCACATGCCCCTCTACCCTCTTGGATTTTTAATTATCACCTACTGCATTTTTTTTTACACCTAGCACAGATTCATATTTATAGCCATGCAATACTGGACATGTGTATGCTAAATGTCTTCATGGCATAAAGTTGTAGTAGGGACAGATACATTATGCGTAGGAGTACATAGTAGTAATATTATAGAAATCCTATATATAACGTAGTTACTTTTTAAGATATTCATTAAAAGTATTTGGTAACACTTAAATATACACACATATAAAAAATAGTCCAAAAATCAATTTGAATATATTTTAATAAAAATACATTTTACCTGTATTTTTTTAGATTACTATGATAAGTGCCCTTCTGAATGGTATTTCTAGCTCTGCCACTGTTTACAGGACTCCATAAAAAAAATGTTTTAAAATAGGGAATTGATTTTGTTACTCTCATTTTTGTTAATGGTACTCCCCTTCTCTCACAAATCATCTAATAAAGACACAAAACAGAGTGACATTAACAAAAAAGAGAGCAGCAAAATCACTCCTCTAAAAATAATGGGTGGTTCGAATAATCTTAATGCGACCTGAGGTGGGTCCCACAAAATCCATGTATACATGGCATATGTACACATAGCTTTACTAGTTTGTGTGTTTGGTGTTTTACTTGAACAACAATGATTTGAGGTTCGTTCAATCTTATTTCGGCTACGTATACTTGTACGTGTATTATTTATCTTACATGTGGTATCAGAGCAACCCTCTAGATCAAGTTGTTTAGTATACAAATTGTAGTACACATATAAACATTGGAGAACATAGTTTCTCTGATAACTGAGGTGTCAGCCCGTGATCACATCTTGGTCCCATATTTTATTTGGAAAATAATTTTGGCACTTCAATTTTAATGAAATCTTTTTTTGCCGAAAAAAAAAAAAAAAAAGAATTGCTGAGTTCACCATAAAGCGTCACATGACTCACATTGCACCACGTGCTACATTTTTGCATCAAGTAAAGCGTTTTGGAAGATGATCATAATGCATGAAACTCTGAAGTTCTGTTGCTATAAATTTAAAATTTTAATTTTTGCTTGTTGGTAGGGAAAAATGTTGCTGGCATGGAGTGGTCTCTTTTTTTTTTTCTCGGCAAACGAAATATTATTATATCTCGAAAGCGCACATCGAGAAGGAGCACCTTAGCAAAAACGCTGGCATGGAGTGGTCTTGACTTCTCATTTTCGTCAATTGGGGAAATTTGCTTTCATTTTGTATCTTCGTTTAGGATTTGAATGTGCTCTATTTTAATTTTAGTGGAACAAAGGATTTTTGCGAGTAACATAAATGGATCATGCCCATAAATAACGACATGCACAGAAGAATCTATCACGAGAACAAACTAATGGGTCTGTTATTACACCGAACTGAATCCTTTCAAATTAATGGCAAGAAGACTAGATCCATCGATCTAGCCTTGCACTTATTTACATAATTTGAAGCTTGTCTGGTAAATCAACCATGCTTGAGGTGATGAGGTCCTCCCCACCTTCAGAGACCCAGAGTACTTCGATCAGGTCATGAACGGAGTCATGCAAGGTCAAGTGTGGTCACTTTATCCCTCTAAAATTGTCATTTTTATGAGTTAAAAGAGTTGTTAGACAAATTTGACCTCGCGAAAATGATAACATATATCGTCTCAGACACCCTTATCAAAGTTATGAAATTGCCCTACGAAAAAATTGAAAAGAATAAGTCTCTATCACGTAGTATATGACACTATAACTTGATTTTTTCTGGTCATGTAAAAAAATATTCTGTTATGAAAATTTTGAAGGATTGACTTCATAACCGCATCTAGATCCGCAAATGATTACTTGCTTGTGTTGATGAAAAGACATTTTAGTATGCAGCGCTTTCAAATTAGGAAAGTAGTACTAGGCGATTTGTCATAACCCAAAGTAATTGTTAGCATTCTATAAGATTATATAATTTCATCAATTATTTGCTAAAAAGATATATACTTTCCTATATAACTCTAATTTGAAATCTTGGTCCCACTAACCCTGAATTGTATGCAAGTAGAGTGGTATGCAGTTAGTGTCTTCCTTACACTCTCGTGCATATGAGCAGGATTCGATTCTCGTAAGCATCTATTCTCTTTCCCAAATCTTCCAAGATAGAATAGATTTAAGATTACTGAATGACCAAAAAAAAAAGGGGAAATAACGGCTCAGGTTGGGGGCCCAAATTAATTACCAAGACGGATGAGCTTATTTCCAAAAGGGAGACTTAGCCAAAAATCCCTCATATTTTCATTTTCTGAGCTGATCAATGACAAGCCCTAGGGTACTCTATAAAAGTACCTAATATTCTAGGGTATCTTATGAAGGTGCCTAAAATTCTAAGGTACCCTATATATGAAAGTGCTTAAAACTTTAGGGTACCTGATAAAAGTGTCTAAACCACTAAAATCCTATAATAGGAAAATGCACTATAAAACCTATAAAAATGCCTAAATCATAGGATACCCTACGCTAAAGTTCCCTTTCCAAAATAAGAAAACCTCACTAATCCCTACCGGTCAATAACAGAAGTCACGTCCTTACCAGTTATTAAGCAAAAATTCTAGGGGAAATTACAGTAAGCCCCCTTCAACTATACCTTGGTAACGAGTTGCCCCTTCATCGTTTAACTCGGACACTTAACCCCCTTCATCTTTTATCTTGCACAAAATGGAAGATGCCGTTAACGGAATTACTGAAATTACCAATTTACCCTCTTTTGGCTATTTTTGTTATGCTTATAACTTTTCGTAGGAAATTCAATTTCAGCCCGTTCTTTTTTCAGAACTCTTGTTTTTTCCTCTATTTTAGGGGTCTATAATAATTTTAGTATGGTTACTTTGCGCTTTCTAAGGTTAGAGTTGCGTCCTATATATTCGGTAATCAGCAGATTGAATACTGCTAGCTGTTGTCTGTTCAGTGCAGCTATCTGATGGTTCTTCTGCAAATGGTGTAGTGGTTGGAATATAGGTCAACCGGCCACCGGGCCTTCATCCGGGGGCTGCCAAAAAGCAAAAAAAAAAAAAAGAGCACTCTGTTTTTTTGTCTCTCTCTCTCTAAATTTTATTATGGGTCCAAGCCATTTCATACTTATTTTTATAAATTTTTATATGGAGATTTCATTCTCACATCTATATTTGTTATTTGCCACACTCAATTTCAAATTCACAGGCATGACTTGAAAAATCTATTTCAAAAGGAATTGTTTGATCAACTCTATGTTTTCATGAGGAATGCATTACAATTTTCAGTACTCTGTTTCTAGGTTGGAATGCACTACATTAATCAATGGTGCTCCAATGCCACAATTGCACAACACATTTGGATCCCCATTGGAAGACCTAGTTCTACCTTCCATCACAGAGAGAGAGAGAGAGTACCGTTGTGAGGGGGCACAGAGAGAGAGAGAGGGAGAGAGAGAGAGAGAGTTTAGCGTTGTATGTATTTATAAGGGCATGACCTGTCATTAATAAGGTCATGTACTGCTCACATGACCTTCCGTTTAAATTCATAACGGCTCACTAACGGCAGGAGCTTAAGTGTCACGCCATAAAAGATGAAGGGGGTTAAGTGTTCGAGTTAAACGATGAAGGGGGCAACTCGTTACCGAGGTGTAGGTGGAGGGGGCTTACTGTAATTTTCCCAAAATTCTAATCCTGGGCTGTCATTTCAAAAAAAAAAAAACTCTCAATTGTACCTTCAACGTCACGTAAGCCCAAGTCCTTTTACAAGAAGTAAGGAGCTTGAAGGGCCCATCTTTTGTCTTCAAAAGTTCAAAGCAAATTGCAAGCAAATAGTACTAAATTCCATACGTGAGTTACTCCTTCCAAAGGGCTCATCTTTTGTCTTCAAACCATATTGCAAGCAACTAATATATTCTATTCTAATAGAATTGGTTGGAAGTAAGTAATTTATTCTCTCTCTCAGTAATTTTCTTTAACATTATTCCAAGCAAGGAATATTCATTTTCTCTCTTCTTTTTTTTTTTTTTGTGGTTCTTTGGTATTTTTTTTACCCTATAAATACGAGGAGACATGAGTATGATTTATAACATACAGAGCACCATATATCTCTTCTTGTTAATTTTCAAGTCATCACAAGCCATATATCTCTTCTCGTTTCCAAGTCATCAAAAGCTGCACAACAAGTAAGCTCTGACATTCTTCCAAGAGAAATAGTTATTACTAATCAAATAATATTATTTGTTATCATGAATTAAGTGACTCATGTGTTTATGTGCGGAATCTAACATATGTGTTTTTTAGTGTACCAGTAGGGCTATAAATGAGTTGACCGAGCTTTGTCGAGCTCGAGCTTATAAACGAGCCAAAAACTTAAGTTCGAGCTCGGCTCGAGCTTTAATGAGCCGAGCTTAGTCTTTTACTAAATTAACGAGCCTCTTTAATCAAGCGGAGCCACCCTCAATGTGTCGAGATTTTGTCAAACAAGCCGCTTAGCTCATTTACTAAATGAGCTGAAAACTTGAGCTTGAGCTCGGCTTGTATAATAAACGAGCCAAGCTGAACCTTAAAAAGTCAAGCCATGCTCGCGAGCTACTCGGTTCGTTTAGCTTCGTAACTATATGTGATATGTTATTTTTTCTCTCTTCTTTTGTCTATGAGTAGATAACTTGAGATTCTAGGAATTAAGTGTGTAGAGAA
This sequence comes from Rhododendron mucronatum var. ripense, assembly GCA_019656295.1. Lineage (NCBI taxonomy): Eukaryota > Viridiplantae > Streptophyta > Magnoliopsida > Ericales > Ericaceae > Rhododendron > Rhododendron mucronatum. Next base: position 2,461,129 of record BPLT01000061.1, read on the forward strand.
ATGGTAGACTTAGTGGGAAATAAATAGAGATGCTGGGTGAGAGAAAAAAGGAGAAGTTTTTCGGCTGCTTAATTAAACATTATTTTTCATTCGTGGATGTAGGCTTGTCACGCCAAAACATAAGCATTAAACTCGAAATACTTTATTTGTGGATGTAGGTAAGTTATTTCGAATTTTTTAAATTTAATTATTCCTTTTTTTTTGTTAAACATTTGGTATTAATTTATTATTGTGATTTTGCCAAACAAATTACTATAGTTCAGGAGTACGAAATTATGTAGCCCTGCTTTTCTGGTGGTTCTAATCTATATATAGTTCAATCATAACTGGAATTAGAGAAATTCGTTCCATTTTACTTTGAGTTATAGACAACGTGCAATAATTTTGAAATTATATTATACGTTATCAGTCATAATGGGAATGAAAGATTCAACACATGTTGTTCATTAATTACCTGTGTTACCCCACGGATTAATATTCAAAGATGCTTTTCGCTTTTAGTATTTCTTTTAGGAAAATGATTTTGTCACTCACTTTTTTGTTAACGGCACTTTCCTGCAAGTGTATTTTTGCCCAAAAAATATACTTGCAGGGGAGTGGCGTTAATAAAAAAGAGAGTGACAAAAGCAGCAGCCTTCGTTTAATGAGAAATAAAACCAAGTATTTTGCTCCCAGTTGTACATTGCTTATTGCTGCTTTAGTAGTCCTTTGTTTTATTTATTTTAATTGACCTCGCAAGGCACAAACTTTTTTTTTTTTTTTTGCTCGGCCGCACAAACTTATTATCAATTAGTGTTCCAGCGTAACTCTTGTTTTAGATTTAGTACTTGTTTGTTTTTTTTTTGCTTTTTTGTTTGAGACACCTAATTAACTGCATTGCTGTTTTGTTTTGTTTTTTTTTTAAATTTATTCGACAGTCCCATTGGATTAATCCACTGTTAATTCCGTCGCATCAAAGTGTTATTCGGTATTTTCATAATCCTTTTACTTTCTCTAGACATTTTACTCCTAGTCTCTCTTTACTTGTGGTGATTATTATCTGAATTTCTAAGTTCACTTGAATTTGTAACAAGCAATATATAGGAAATGCGATGTGGTTATTTTTTTTAAAAATGATACTATTGAGCTATATTTAATTTTTTCAAAAGTGGAACTAGGGGTTTGTTTCATTGAAAGCAAAATGTTTTGTGGCTGAACTATAGTTCAATCATAACTCGAATTAGAGAAATTTATTCCATTTTGCTTCGAGTTAGAGACAATGTGCAGTAATTTTGAAATTACATTGTACGTTATCCATTATATATAATGGGAATAAAAAATTTAACGTATGTTGTTTGTTAATTACCTGTTATCATATAGATTAATATTCGAAGATTTTTTTTTTTGCTTTAAATATTTCGTTTAATAAGAAATAAACCAAGTATTTTGCTCCCAGTTGCTAACTTGCACATCGCTTATTCCTCGTCAAATTTTTTATTTTGATTGCCCTCGCAAGCCACAAACTTATTATTGATTAGTGTTCCAGCTTAATCAACTTTCGTTTTAGATTTAGTACTTGTTTATTATAATTTTTGTTCAATTTTTTGTTCAAGATGCTCCTATTTAACTACATTATTGTTTGTTTTTTCTTAAATTTGTTTGACAGTCTCTCTTTACTTGTGGTGATTATTATCTGAATATCTAAGTTAATTGAATTTGTAACAAGCTATAGGAAATATGACATGGTTATTTTTTTTTTAAAATGATTACATCGAACTATTTTTTAAGTTTTCAAAAGTGGATGTAGCCTGTTGGGGTTTGATTTCATTGATTGCTTTCTCTACAAAACATATATTCATTTTTGCACACAATGTGTCTCAATGACTAGAAAACATAATTAAGATCCCAGGTTTAATTTTCTGGCCATCAACTCATCTCTCATGAGATCAACTCATCCCTCACATGTGATGGATTACTTCAAAGTGCGAGCAAACTGATCTAAGACATGGTGCATTGAGAAAATAAAATTTTGAAAGAACTAGAAAACATACGTTAGTGGCCGATTGACTCAAAGTTGGTTCAATTTTATTTATGTCTAAGAAATGTGGCACACACTTTACCACGAGTAATTTTTAAAATTTGCGACACGTTATGTGTTGAATTGCGGGGTCATTGGACCTTAATGGGATTTTAAGAACTAAAAGATGGATAGTACCTATAATCTCAAATCTTGGATGAATTGCGCATTTGACCACATTAAGCTAAATATAAGCACGTAAAAAAAGGATATTGGTTAACTTTTAAGAGATTTAGAGTATTATTTGAGGTGAAACAAAAAAAAAAAAACATTTATTTATTTTTGATAGGCAATAAAATTTTATTAAGAAACTTGACAAGGGGTACATCAAGTTGGGAGAGGGGAGGGGGAATCCAACAAAAAGTTGGAAGAAAACACCTATTGGGACAAAGCCCAGAACACCTTATGAACCTCACGATGTCCAGATTAAACAATAAAGCTCAAAACCTAAAAGGCCAAAAGCCCGGATTTACAAATCAGCCCAAAACCACAGCCTGGCCCAGATGGACGAACTCAAACCCTAACGCCCCTAAACTCAGACAGCCCCAGGAACACCGCCAACCCGCCGCTGCCACCACAGTCACACACCTAGACCACGACCCAACCGCCCACACCGCCGCGACCACCACCTCCATCTGCGAAAAGCCAAAAAAACATTTATTTTGCTAACTAGTTAAATTTAGAGTACTGAATCTGGTAAAGATTTGAAAATAATCAAATAAATATTATTGGTCTGATTTCTCCCATCTAATTTACTTTTTGTTTCGCATATGTTGATATGATGAGGAAGACAAACGGTTAGGGTGAGATGGATCCGATTATAACATGGGTGCGGAGACTCTGGGATGCGTGGGATCTTCGAGTACTGGTTCTCCTTAGTTTCACCCTACAAATAATTCTTTCCCTATTTGGCAGCCGAAGAAAGTATACATCATCGGTGTGGATAAGTGTCCTTATTTGGTTGGCCTATTTAATGGCAGACTCGGTGGCAATGGTTGCTCTTGGCAAACTATCGGATGTCCAAGGCGATCGCGAAAAAAGCAACATATTATGGGCTATATGGGCACCAGTGCTTTTGTTACACCTTGGTGGGCCTGATAGCATAACTGCTTATTCATTTGAAGATAATCAGTCATGGTTGAGGCACCTGCTAGGGGTAGCGGTTCAACTTTTCGTGGCGATTTACGTCATTCTAATATCGTGGCAAAATTCATGGTTCTCGTTCATGTCAATTCCGGCATTAGTAGCGGGAATGATCAAGTACGGGGAGAGAACTTGGGTTCTCAAGTGGGTGAGCGGCAATAAATACTTGGATAGTATACCCTTGGGTAGTCTTAAACATACTCCTACTAAATATTACACCGAGGGTAACGACTACGTGCGGGTTTTAGTTTTGGCTCATGAACTTCTGGACGGCTTCATGAAGTACCTGGAGAGTGAGGGCAATCTTCCAGTTGTGGGGTACCACGAAAGCTGGGCTATGGGGGATAATATTATGTGCGACGCAGTGGAGGTCAAAATGGGACTCATGTATGATTTGTTATATACCAAGGTCCCCATAATATTCAGTAAGGGAGGTTTTATTATGCGTTGTATCAGCTTTGGATGTACGGTGACTGTGTTAGTAGGATTAACCATTCAGATTGTGCTTTTAAAGAGCAGGGAAGAATTAGAGAAATGGGATGAGGTTGATGTTGCAATTACAGGGGTATTAATAGTAGGAGTTGTAGCTTTGGAGATTTATTCAGCCGTTGTACTATTTACCTCCAATTGGATGATGCTTTGGCTAATTGAACAGGGTAAAAAGGAATGGGTGATAGGGTTGAGTCAAAGATTTCCACGCCTTTTCAACAAGAAAAAGAACTGGTCTAAAATGATGGGGCAATTTGATCTACTTGGTTATTTACACAAATCTCGCGAGCATGATGTTCAAAGTCCAAGTAGTAAAATAATCGGGAAGGTGTTAGGGGGTAAGTATGAGGATAAGTGGAATAGATATGTACACAAGACTGAATGTTCTGTACATCCTCTGGTATACAAGGCGATTTTAGAGCTTCTTCATAAACCTTTAAGAATATCCGACAGCTTAACCTGTGAATTGGACGAAATTTGGGCGATCCCTAACGAGCCGGATACTGATTTTCTCTGGCTAGTTATGCACGTGTACCTGGCAACACAAATATGCTACCTTTTAGAAACAGAATGGGATGCAGCTGGTGGTGAAGAGGGATCCAATTCCTCGTCTTGGGAGGAAAACATGAAAGTGTCCAAAGCTCTGTCAGATTACATGATGTATCTACTCATAATGCGCCCTTCACTGCTGCCCAATGTTGGTTCACGTCTTCGTGATTTGGAGAGGCTACTCTTCGATCGGCATTATCTTACAGGGGAAGAAAGTGACGTAAACGTGACTTGCCGTTATTTGCTGCGGAAAGAAAGAGAGGGCTTTAGTAGGATTGCCAAACTTTTGAAGGAAAAGGAGAGGTCAAAGAGATGGGAACTGATAAAACGAATTTGGTTGAGGACACTACACACTGCAACTAACGGTAGAACCAGTTTCGGTCAGAAAAATAGCCACTTCCAGCAATTAAGAGAAGGAGGCGAGCTTCTCACTTTAACTTGGTTCATGAATCCCCCCACGAGTCTACCATTCGTCTAGTATTGGTATGTTTTCTGATGTTAATTAATTTCCTCTTCAAAATTTCAGTCTTACTCAAAACTACTCGTTCCTTTTTTTCATTTCGGCATGCATGTAAAGTTGTGAACGTCTTGTATGTGCTAACGTCAATGTCACGTTTCTCTCGTCTTCAATCTTTTGTTATTCAATCGTTCTACAACCACAAACACTTACACAAACATTCGAATTGGACCCCCCACACACTACACCTCTAATGTGTGTGTGTGAAGTGTTCATGTGTGTATGTTTGTGGTTTGTTATTATGAAGCGAAAATTATTCAATACTCCCGGAGTATACGAATAGTATACTCCCTCCTCTCCCATAACATGTGGGGCCCACACAGGAGACACATATGGGACCCACATGTCACAGGCGAGGAGGAAGTATACTGTTCATATACTTTGGGAGTATTGAATAATTACTCTGTTACGGAGTATCAATACTCAAATTCATCTGAATTTCATCACAAGGATCCTGGCATACTATCAATACTCATATATAGCTTAGTTACATATTAATTAATTCTTCAAAAATGACATTCACTTTAACTCTCAATTCTCGCTCTGCGCTTGCATTCTCTATCACACTCATGAATTTTAGCAGCTTAGACCTGTGCAATAATATTTTATGGACTGGTTTTTTAGTTTGCAATAACATTTTGTGGGTGTGCGGGGTGTCTTCTTGTGGTTTTTGGTGCTGTTTCGTTGGTTCCTTTTGGGGGTGGCCGTGTTGGGCGTTGTTCGGATTGATTTCTTGTCAATCCTTGGAGCTTGAATAACTTTTGATTGCCGTGGTGTAGGTTTTCTTTATTAATATAATATTCCTTTTTCGCCGTTGAAAAAAAACCCTTATCGATAGTTGAGAATTCAGAATGTACCCGAGTGCGTCCCACCTCAATTTTATTTTGATGGTTCGGCCTGTACATTTTTTCCAGACTCAATATTTATAATAGTTCGTTCGCACGAATATTACTTGGATTGCTATTCTGATCGCATATTATAATGCATTAGTATCAAACCAATTAGCAGAAGGCTTGCAAGTGGAAGAGAAATCAGCATCAGATTTGGGAGAAAAAAAACGTGGATGAAGACTTTCAAGCTTTCATGATATATTATGAGATTTGTAATAAATAAGAGATTATCTCATTCTTGTTTTTTCTTATGGTTCTACCTATAAATAGATTTGTAATCTGATTGTAAATGTATGAGTAGAGTAGAAGAGAATCAGAGAAATAGAGAGAGAGAATTTCCTCCTCCTTGTATTTCAGATTCAGTGAAATCAATATATCGTGAGTGTGTTTGTAAAATTCTCTTGTGAATTTCATACATTATTGGCTCGTTTGTTTGGACGTAAAACATTTTTAGGTAAAATATTTTACCCATTTTCCGCTGTTTGGCTAGAAAAAGGAGAAGGAAAATATTTTCAATGTAAAACATTTTACACCATAAGGGTGAAATTGTTTTCCTCTTCCTTTCCCCGTAACTCATTTTTGTTTTGTTGCCGTGTGGTCTCGCATTCCCAAAACACGTAAGCCCCCCTTGTCCCAAAACAGGTTCCCATCCCCTTCTCCCAAATCAAATCCGAAGCGAGAGAGAGGAAGAGAGAGAGAGGGGGCGCGAGAGCTTCTTCGATCCTGCGATTCTCTACGGCACCTTCGCCGGCGACCGATCACCAGTGTTCTCTCCCAATTCTTCTTCCATTCTAGTTTTGAGAAAATCTATCAATTTTTTTTCGATCTAATTTGATGCTTCTAATTTATATTTGATCCATGGTTCGTGAATTTCTTTTGTTTGACAGTAGTGATGTACTCTTCTTCTTATTGAATTTTTTTTTTGTACGTTATGTGTCATGGTGTTCTATTCCCCACTATCTATTCGATGTATTTACTCAATGAGTTTCAAATGTTGGTTTATTCTCAGCTGATAAAACATGTGATTATGTCCTCTTAGTCATACTTTTCTCCAATAATTGTGTTTGAATTCTTTTGTTTATGTCGATGGCTAATGAACAAAATGATGCTAGTGTAACTGAAGTTGCAGTAATTGGAGCAGCCGCTGTAGTAATAGCTATCGGTGTTGCAATTCTAGACATTTTAAGATATAGGAATAGGACCCTTATCCCTGATATACCTAGGGCACCTCATGTCAATAGAGATGGAGAGAGGGAGAGCTATATAAATAGCATTTTGTATGCTAGTACTAAGCATTGCATAGGTCAGATATGAATGAGTCCTTTGACATTTTCAAAACTATGTGAAGCTCTCACCGAAAAAGGACTTTTACAACTCACGATGCACATGTTAGTGAGAGAGCAAATGATGATTTTCTTAAAAATAGTTGGACATAATTTGAGATTCTGGTTGGCTGGAAGCGTCTTTCATCAGTCGATTGAAACCATACACCGATATTTCTTTATTGTTCTGGGCGTCATTTTAAAGTTATATCCAGAACTCATTAGACTACCAGGTGTTTCCACTCCATCGGAGATACGAAATAATCGAAGATTTTATCCTTGGTTTTCGTAAGTAATAACAACAAATATGCGTAATTGAATTTCTCCTTAAGAAATCAAGTTACCAAAACTTTGGTTGCCTTGGAAAAAATAGGATTGTGTGGGAGCTATTGATGGGACACATATCCGGGCATCAGTTCCCCTTGAACTTCAAGGGAGGTTTCGTAGGCGAAAGGGATGGACATCGCAAAATGTTTTAGCAGCCATCACGTTTGACCTCAAGTTTGTATATGTACTTGCGGGTTGGGAGGGCTCAACACATGATTCCCGTATCTTGAATGATGCAATTTCGAGGCCCAGGGGGCTTCAAGTCCCTAAAGGTAATTTTTTCGCCCTAGGACTTTTAGTTTGATAGTATTAGTGATAAAACTAAGCAGACACATGACATTAGGGTTTTTTTTTAGGTAAATATTACCTTGCTGATTCCGGTAACGGCATTAGAAGTGGATTCATCCCTCCATATATATCGTGGTGTTTGATATCACCTAAAAGAGAATAGTAACCATGGGCCTGAAAATGAAAAAGAGCTTTTCAATCATCACCACTCTTCATTGCGAAGCACTGTTGAACGGGGGTTTGGAGTGTTGAAGAAGAGATTTCGTATGCTTGGCGGAGAACCTTATTTGAAGTATGACTACAAGTAGATGTGGTACTAGCGTGTTGTGTTGTACACAACCATATAGTGGGAGTTAATCCCAATGATCAGATAATGCAATGGGTCAATCGTCGATTCTAGCCTAGACAACGAATTCCACAACGGACACAAAGACAAGAGAGAGAAGAAAATAGAGAATGGACACCAAAAAGGAAGGCCATAGCTGATGCTATGTGGTACCAATACACTTAATTGTTAAAATATTATCCTGTGACAATGTGGAAAAGATATTATCCAGTGATGTTTTGTTTGCTTAGATGATGGGGAAAGTCAGCAAAGGGATTATCATTGCTACCTTCATGTGTTTCAAGTGTTTGATACTGCTTTTCTTTAGACTGTTCCTTTTTTTTTTTCCCCTTTCTTTTCTTGAGACTGGTTATATAAGATTGAGGCTGTTTTTTTTTCCAGATCAGTTTATATATGTTGAGACTGTTTTTTTTACTACTTGGTACTCTAGTGGTTTGCTCCTTTATGCTTTTATGAATGGGTTTGATGGATTATAATTTAATCATGGAATGTGATTTGTGGTATTAGATATGAGCAAAAAAAGCAAATCCAGGGGCAAACAATTTAGGAGGTTAAAACCCATGGAGCGTGTGTTGTTGGAAGTTCTTGCAGATGATGTGAAAATCGGAAATAGACCTGACAACACTTTTAGAACAAGCTCATTCAATCAGGTGTCAAGTGTCATATTTGAGAAATTCAACGTTGAATGTTCATCGGATCATGTTGAACATCATCTTAGAACTATGAAAACTGCATGGGTTAGCATAGCTCAACTTTGGGATAAATCTGGATTTGGATGGAATGACAACATGAAGATGATAATTGCTAGTCCAACTGTCTACACAGAACATGTTTAGGTGCCATTCTTAAGTTATTTTACTCTCTATGGGCTTGAGTTTCTAGGTTTTTTTAAAACTTGTCGGTGTAACTTTAATTGCTTGAAAATAGGCACATCCAACTCATGAAAAGTATCTTAACAAGAAGATTGAAATGTATGATGAGATAGCTTTAGTGGTGAACAAAGATCGTGCGAAAGGGAATTTTGCTAAATCATTCAATGATGTTGACTTGGAAGGTAGGCCAGATATTGAACCAATAAATTCGGATCATGATGTTGCCATTGAAGACATCTCTAAGGACAAGAATGCTGGAAAACAATCGGCATCCTCAAGTGAAACTTCTGCCAAACCAAGACGTCATTGCAAGCGTGGTTGTGATACTCATGACGAGGAGTCGGATATCAAAACAATTTTAGAAAAGCTTAGGCAAGTTGTGGATGCAATTACTAGACTGACACGGGATAGGTTTAATGTTCAAGCTCTTCACGATGAACTGATGATTGAAGATGGAAGGTTTTGATGAGGCTTTTCTAGGCTCGGCTTTTGATTATTTGGTTAAGCATGAAAGGCTTGGGAAGGCATTTATGGCGAAGAGCATTAACCTCGGAAGGATTTGGCTTGAAGATTTAGTAGGCATAAATTTTGAAGTGAATTATATGTAGTGTTTTATGACTTACCAGTTCTTGTTGCTAGTAGCATATCTTTTTGTTAAAAAATTTTATTTGTTGCAAGGGTTCATTTGTATTTCGATTCCGATAGTAATGATGGATAATTGGGTTATTCAGTTGATGCTTTAGTTATTTGCATGAAATGGATCTTGGGTTATGCTCGAAGATGGATCTGGGCAGCTTATATGAATCGATTGTTTCAATTTAGGAACTGTAGACACCCCATTCTGGACTGTCCAGATTAGTCCTTTTACTTTCTTTGTTGACCCAATGATGATAAACGGTCGAAAACAGTCCAGAGTCGATGGATGGATTTGAGCTTGGAGGCGTTGAACTCTCTCCCTTTCAAAGCCCACCTTCAAAGCCCACCTTCAAGGCCCACTTCAAACCCTTCAAATCTCGAGCCCAATGAACCTCAGCAAAACCATACCTTGCTTACGCCACCTTCTCATTGGCGTGCGCCAGGTACTTGACACGTGTCGATCATCGACAGTTGACCGAGTTTGACCTGGCGCACGGTAGGTCTCAGGTGGCGTACGGAGGTCTAGGACTGGTCAAATCACCGCTTTTACAGCACGCGACCGAAGCTTTTACGGCTCCAAAGTACAGGGAACAGTGCTCCAAATGATTGTCTCCTGCTGGACCGTCCCCCACTCTCTCCTACACCTAGTCCCATGCATTTAATGCATGGGAAGCTCCTCACTCAACCCCAACCAGCCAAACCAGGCCTAACCCCAGCTGGTTAGCCCTGGTCTCAGTCATCTCTTTGGCTATAAATCCCCCCTTTGCATTCATTTGCAAGGGGTGAACCACATTCAAGAAGCCCAAGCTTTGTCTCTTCTCTCTCTTGTTCTCTCTTCTCCATTGAAAGAGTAAGAGTGAGAGGGGTATTTCACATAGCACCCCACTGTCCAGTCTCTACAAAGCCTCCATCTTCGACCCCCAAGGCTCAAACCATCCTTCCATCCCTTGCACCAAAGGTATACCACCTTTGCGTGGCTTTCTGTTTTCAGCCCCTGAGGGGATCCAGAAGGGTTCTGGCTAGTAACTGATACTAGTCCAGGCCCCTTTCTGGTGAAATAAATTAGTCGTAGAAATCCATACATGGCGCACGCCAACTACTAGAAGCCGTACGCCACCTTTGGCTGTACGTGCACAGTTGGCGTGGGGATCACGTAGGGCTCATTTATTGCTTATTTTATTTATGTCATCACCTTACGGCATGCTAAAAACCAGTCTATTGCTTTCTGTATTTTAGAACTGTTCAAATGTAGCTTTCAATACTCGCACCATTTCCTGTTTTCAAGGCCTCTGGGGTATGTCTGGTCATGTTCTAGAACCCAGATGATGTAAAGCCAAACACTGGTTCACATACAAACCTGGCGTACGACTCCCACAAGGTGGCGTACGGCATGTTCCTTGAAGACCAGTGCCTGGCCCTTACATCCCAGTTCAGTCCTGGCCTCTTGTTTCTCCCCACTCTGTTTATGGGGTCTGTCTTGCTATTTTCCTGGCTACTGGCCATTCCTTATGTCTGTACATGTACATAATCCATATTATAAACTGCGTGGTTTGCCCTGGGTGTGCACTGGTCCTTTCCAGAGCCCAGAGGATTGAGAGTAGGAGCTGTAAGAAATTGATGTGTTAGTGTACGCCAGCCTGATGGTGGCGTGCGCAGGGTGTGCTGGCGTGTCGTGGCTTGGCCATGGCGTGCCAGCATGTCGCCTGCTCACGCACCCGACGGGCAGCGTACATCATCCCGTTGAGCTTCTGGCAGCGCTTGTTCTCAATCTATGTTCTTACGTTTACTTCAATTCAAGCAAGCAAGTCATCATCCATAAACATTTTGTCATATAAACTGCAACTTGTTACAGCTTTAATCCCTATTAACTGTTCCCCCGCCCTAATTGGCTAAAAATGATCAAATGAGAGAAAAATGCAAATGTTTTAAACAAAATGCTTGAGTAGAGACCGATCTCCGGATTGGGCGAGAGGGGTGCCATAAAACCCTTCCCCTCTCGTAACCTGGCTCCCGAACCTCAGATATCGAAGGTGACGACGGACCAGTCTACGCCTTTTCAAATCAAATCAAACACTTTTCAAATCAAAGCAAAACGTAGCAAACGTTCTCGAGTTCGGTTCCTTGGGTATTCTTCCACTAAAACCCGAGTGGCGACTCTGAATCGAAGCGTTTCGCCGCGCTATTTTCCAAATGGGCCGCCCCCCGAGCAAATATCCATTCGAAACCAAAAATCGGGCGATTTTCCGGGGCGCGTGCCCACAGTGGCGACTCCGCTGGGGATCAATTGCATTAGTTGATATTTGGACATTAATACATAAATGAACAATTTTCTAAAAGTCTGGCAAAACAGTACGCTCCGCGCTGCTGAAGAACGGAGTGGTAACGTAACAGGATCTCAGCATCCGACCAATCTGAACTGGGGCTTTTACTGTTGTTCACTTGTGTAGTTTTGTCCAAGTATTGATTAATAAAAGCGAGCCAAACTTCAAAAGGCATTTCCAAAATTTTGCATTTCTCTCTCATTCAGTCAAACTTTGGCATTCTCCATTTGCATCGATGTTGGATAAGCCCCGTTGAGGTGTTTTGGGTAACCGGCACAGTTTACTGGAGCCCGGGGTCCTCGAATGCCCAACAACCTTGGACGATGATGAGTCGTAATACCGTTCGACCATTTCTTTGCTGCACGCATTGTAGTGGGAGGTATACCGCGGCTCTAGTCAGAGGAACCCCTTTCAGCCAAAACCAGCCTCGTCATGCGTACAAAGCACTAGAACCTTTCAACCTAAGACAGGAGCCTGCAGGATAGGATTACTTGCATCTAACCCCCCATCAACTGTCTATGTGTTCCTGCTTTCCCTATCGCATGCCTGTACATACATTCATACCGTTTTGCGTAGGAGCATGTTAGGGCGGCTTTTAGGTCTGTCTCGAGTTCGTCTCGTGACTGTTAGGACCCTGCCGTGACCGATGAAGAGTCGTGCATCTTGATGTTGCGCGTTATCAATTTCCAAAATCCTTGAGTCAGCGAGACTTTTGGAAATCAGGACTGTTTAAGTCTATTGTCTAAACTTAGTCGAAGTTTCAAACAGAAAATCAGGAATAGCGAAGAGCATGTCGTGATACCCACACCATCTAGGTTAAAGTGCTAATCACTTACACCATCAAGGCTCCGGCACAGTGCTGCTTACGCCACTTCGGTTATGGTATCACGCCATCTGCATCGAGTTGTTCCAACCTCCAAAGTTGAAATTTCGAGAATGGAGTAGTCAAAGGCTTAGACTATTTTGACATCTCTAAGTGATAGTCGATTCAAACAAGGATACACCGTCGAAAAGAAATCTGAGGATTCTGGCAGCATCCGAACGTCATGAGACAAACTCGTTTCTAGAGTCTAGGAGGACACCAACGATGACATGCGCATTGCATTTCTTCGAATTCTTTCAAAATCTTGTTGCAGGAACGCCACTGAGTTCTCATTTACTTTGCTGTCCAAAGTTTTAGTCCATCACCTTCATCGATCATCAATCCAAAATGGCAGCACAAACAGAGATGAATGAACTGAAAAGGGCTGTAGAGGAGCTAGGTCACAAAATGGACAAACAAATGATCATGGTCCAGGGACTGGTTGACCTCTTCACCACCATAGCCCCGCAGTCGGATATGGGGCTAAGCAAGGAATCCTCTCAAGCCTGCCACGCTCCTGCCGTCGGAAAGTGCTCGAAGGATATGTTCAAAGACCTGGCTGAGTTGCATGAAGCCAGGACTCACCCGAAGGAGAATGCTGGATCATTGTTCAAAGCCAATGCTGAAAGGGAGGATATGTGCAATAAAGAGATCAATCCCAAAGGCAAAAGGGTGCATCATGTTCCTCAATCCGGTCGTCGGAACCCACCAAGGACCTTCTCTCGCTTTTCCACACCTTTGTCCTCGGTGTACGAGAAACTACTCCAAGCTGGCTTCCTCAAGCCCCTCCTTCCAGCTCCTTCACCTCGAACGTTCCCGGCATCTTACGATTCAAGTGCCTATTGTGCTTTCCATCAAATGCCTGGCCATCTCACTGATGCCTGCTACCGCCTTCGACATGCCATTCAAGATCTCATCGACAATGGCATCATTCCAGCTCCACTCCCATCAAAGCCCGATGTCATTTCCAAACCCGTGCCTCAACATGTTAGTCAGATATCTACCAGCTCCACTCAAATCAACCCTATCTCCACCATATTCAATCAATCCAAACCAATCGTATCTCCCCCATCCGAACCCGAGGTTAACCTAATGGCCATAGGTGCAGTCAAGGTCCACACTGCCAACACCTGGGTTGACAGTGATGAGGAGCCTGCAAAGGAGGAATTCAAGAGGAAGCTTGATCAATCAAAGGAGAAGACGGACATGCTGTGGTCCTGTAGTCATGAGGACTTTGGGGCTGTTGTTCAAGAAGTTCCTTCAAGTGGGTCGGATTGAAGGAGCTGAAGAATCTGAAGCGCTGTTGCTTGGGCCTGTCATCCTCTAACTCCCACCTCTCTGTAAGGAAGTCAAGGGTAACTATAAAAGTTGCATTTTCTAATTGCGTCTATTTTGCATTTACACTTTCGAGTCTGAGTCTGACACAGTGTCTGTCAAGTCGTCTAAGTCTAGCTCTGAGTTGGAGTTTGTGTCTCTTGGCCCTCCATGTCGTAGCTTCTATCCTCAACTCGAGTCTTTTTTGTACTTGGCAACCCCGAGGGTTTTATGATATGCTTTATCTTGCTTCTAAGTATTTTGCTGGCTTTTGAATAAACTGTGTCGACCCTGACGACGAAGGGATAGATTTCGATGGGACCATCCCCAAGGAAATGTGTTCCCTCGCCGAAAGGGAAGACGAAAGGCATGCTCAGCCTATTAAAAGGAAGAAGTAATTTCAAATAAACTTGAAAGATGAGGTAGACCCCCGGAAGCTTCAAACTAGTTCAATGTTGTCCCCAGAAAGGCATTTCTCCAGTTCAGACGTGTTCAAAGAATTCAACAACATCTTGGCATGGATCTCACAAAGACATGCCTGGCAATGATCAGAAGATAAAGAAGCATCGAATCCCCTGGTACCGGATGCCAATCCAGAAAGCGAAAGCTCAGCAGCCTCTAGGCCTTGTACCATGTTCAAAATAGTAACGACAACATTCTACCAAATGCACATTAAAAAGGTGCAAAGGTGGCCTAGAGCAAGGCATTTCAAACCGGAGCAGTCAGGATCTTTTCACTATCAAAGTCATTTCATCTGGGGCTCCAGCCAAAGCTCATCGACCTTAATGGCAACGAATTCAACACTGTGGTCAACATGGATCAATTCAAGTGCTACTTTTCCTTAAGAGAAGCTCGTTGGGTCGAAAACCACAAAGGTGGGCGATTCCAAGCAAAAGTTAGAGCAGCCTGCTAGACCGAAAACCTAAGGAGGCGGTCTAGGCAAAAATAAATAGGCAAAGTCAAAAGCTCGCTAGACCGAAGACCCAAGTGGGCGGTACTAGGCAAAAGTTAGAGCGTAAAAGGAGAGGTAAAATACACGAGTGAACCTTTGCCCGAACTACGTTTTGACCTGATTCCCCAAAAGGGGATACGTAGGCAGTCTCTCTCTTCGAGACTCGGTCATAATCTATCAAAAGAATCTAAAGTTTTGGCTTTGGTGCACCGCGTTGGCCGCCTGACCTATGTTTTGACAAATCCTTCCTTGAAGTTCGGTCGCAATCTATCAATTGGATCAAAGGCTTCGGTACGTCGCCATAGTCAAGAAGAAGACAAGCTTCATTTGTGCAGAAGGGGGAAAACCTTTCGTCTTTCAATTTTATTTCAAACTATTTCTTCAATTTCAAAGCTGAGCAAAAGCCTTAAAATATCTGAAGCATCAAAAACAGAACGAAATGCTTGCGAGGCCTAACGGCTCACAGTTTATTCTCAGTCAGCAGAGTCTAATGTAAGCAGCCGCAGCAGACTGGTAGCCATGCGTGCTAGTTTGTGGTTCACGCGCGTTCGTTCAAAGTTATGCTCGTTCCTGCGCACGTTTCTTCAATTTGGGCAGCATTCAAAAGCAGTCAGCTACTGCCACCAATCCATCAAGATTAAAAGTACCTCGAATGTCATTCAAGGGGCTTTTGCCAAGTTTTTCTATATCATGCAAGTCATACGGACCTAATGTGACTGCATGGGGGTGTCGGTTTCAGTCCGGGCCTATATCGAGTCATCTCTTTGCGTCTTTTTGTCCATTTTTGCGACATTTTTCAAGTGTTTTAATCTATTTCCCATTCTGGGGCTTTCTTCTCAATTTTGTTTGTTTGTTCAGGTCATTGTATATCTATTTGACCTTACCCTAGTGTCAGTTTCACCTGTCTACGGGATATTTGAATTTTGGCTCATTAATGCCTAAAATTTCATTTTGCCGCGAATCTAAGAGTTCGCATCGCATCCTGGGGCTCTTTATCCCTTTTTCAGTCGAGCTAGGTAAGTCTGCACATATATGTGTGTCTGTATGTCTACTCAGCTCACTTGTCAATGCAAATTAGATATTAGTGATGCGTTTATGCGCTCTTTCTCGAAGGAGAGTCAATAAACTGAAAAATGCAATTTTTACATTGCTACCCTAGCTTCTATCTCCTATCCAAGCAAATGGAATCTCGTGAACAGCAAGAGCATGTCAGCCTAAGGCCGAGCAAATCATGTCTATGGGGCACATCCGCCCAAGCATCAAGGAACATGCACGCAGGTCCAATACCGCTGCTAAATGTCAACTGGGAGCACACCGGCCCGCTCAATGCCTCTCTATTTTGGCAAACAAGCCCGAAACTCAAAAGCAGAAGGCAGTAAAGTAAGGAGACTCAGTGGTAGTCCTCAAGCGTTGTCGTCCTCTTAGAAGCCGCCCTTAGCTTGCGTCTGCATTTTCGATTTGTGCATTCAATTTAGTACATATCATTGCATATTGTATACCTACTATCGAAAACAGGAAAAGTCTATCAAGTGCTAAAGCATGCCTGTCCAGTATCGAAAGCAGCAAGTAATCAGACTTTTGGGGTTCATACCTGGGATCTAGTCACTATTGGAACTAAAACCGGAGCTGCTGCTTTGGGATAGTGCAATTGCAAAGGGTGATGCCACATGTCGTTCTCCCTATCCATTTCTCCATGGCAAATGTCAAGGGCACAGCCTCATTGTCCCACTCCACTAGGACTTGGAGCACATTTTGGTGATCAGAATACAATTCAAAGCAGCAATGACTCATGCAGCTCAAAATCCAAGTTCACGGACGACATGCTCATCCTAAAGAATGATCCTCCAGTCTTGACCTTCTCAAATCAACGACGGTCAGCCATATCGTCCTTCTAATCAATTCAAATCAACGACGGTCAGCCATATCGTCCTTCTAATCAATTCAAATCAACGACGGTCAGCCATATTGTCCTTCCTTTCAATTCATTCAACGACGGCCAGCCATGTCGTCATCTAAATCAATTCAATCAACGACGGTCAGCCATATCGTCCTTTCAATTCAATCAACGACGGTCAGCCATATCGTCTTTCAAATCAATTCAATCAACGACGGTCAGCCATATCGTCCTTCTAATCAATTCAATCAACGACGGTCAGCCATATCGTCCTTCAAATCAACGACGGTCAGCCATATCGTCCTTCAAATCAATTCAAATCAACGACGGTCAGCCATATCGTCCTTCAAATCAATTCAAATCAATGACGATCAGCCATATCGTCCTTCAAATCAATTCAAATCAACGACGGTCAGCCACATCGTCCTTCAAATCAATTCAAATCAATGACGGTCAGCCATATCGTCCTTTAAATCAAATCAACCCAATTTAACGACGGTCAATCATATCGTCCTTCTCAAATCAACGACGGTCAGTCATATCGTCCTTCTCAAATCAACGACGGCCAGCCATGTCGTCCTCAAAGTCAATTCAATGCAACGACGATCAGAATGTCGTCCACTTCAATCCATCAACGGCGATCAGCCATATCGCCCGCCATTCAACTCAGCGGCCGCCCATCCAATCAATCACCATAACGGCGGTCTGTCCGTCTAATCAGTCTATAACAACCGTCCGCCTATCCTGATCCATATCTATGTATAGCAAGTGCAACTTCCAACAGTCTTATTGCTCTGTCTCGGATGGTCTTTGATAAGGAGATTGGCTCTGGTTCCCAACAGATGGAATTTAACCTACCTGACACGACCTACCCGTGGCTGTTGAAGTTTCTGTAGGCCGAAGAAGGTTCAATCCCCCAGGGTAATGATTTGTCCGCAACTGATTAATCCCCAGGAAAGTCCGCCTCGGCATTCAATGATGGTCTGCCCATCCTCGTTTCTCAACAGAGTTCATACCCTCTTTCAACCAAATCAACGATGGTTTAACGAGTCGTCCCTCAAGGATGACCCACCGTCTCAACTCAACGATGGTTTAACGAGTCGTCCCTCAAGGATGACCCACCGTCTCAACTCAACGATGGTTTAACGAGTCGTCCCTCAAGGATGACCCACCGTCTCAACTCAACGATGGTTTAACGAGTCGTCCCTCAACGATGACCCACCGTCTCAAATCAACGATGGTTTAACGAGTCGTCCCTCAACGATGACCCACCATCACAAGTCAACGATGGTTTAACGAGTCATCCCTTAAAAATGACCCACCGTCACAAGTCAACGATGGTTTAACGAGTCGTCCCTTAAAAATGACCCACCGTCACAAGTCAACGATGGTTTAACGAGTCATCCCTTAAAAATGACCCACCGTCACAAGTCAACGATGGTTTAACGAGTCATCCCTTAAAAATGACCCACCGTCACAAGTCAACGATGGTTTAACGAGTCGTCCCTTAAAAATGACCCACCGTCACAAGTCAACGATGGTTTAACGAGTTGTCCCTTAAAGATGACCCACCGTCACAAGTCAACGGCGATCAGAACATCGTCCCGTTCAATTCATCAACGGCGACCAGAACATTGTCTTGCTCAATTCGTCAACGACGATCAGAATACCATTCGATAGGTCTGTCCGTCTGCAACTAAGTGTTCCCTAGGAGAGTCTGCCTCAGCCTGCCCTGAACAGATACCTTTACTTCAGTCTCGCTTCAAATGCATTTTCCAGCAGCCTTATTGCTTTGTCTCGGATGGTCTTTGATAAGGAGATTGGCTCTGATTCCCAACAGATGGAATTTAACCTACCTGACACGACTTACCCGTGGATGTTGGAGTTCTTTGTATCGAGGACGGTTTGGTCCCCATCAACGGCGATCTACCCGTCCAATTTCAAATCAACGACGGTCCACCCGTCCGATTTCAAATCAACGACGGTCCACCCGTCCGATTTCAAATCAACGACGGTCCACCCGTCCGATTTCAAATCAACGACGGTCCACCCGTCCGATTTCAAATCAACGACGGTCCACCCGTCCGATTTCAATTCAACGACGGTCCACCCGTCCGATTTCAAATCAACGACGGTCCACCCGTCCGATTTCAAATCAACGACGGTCCACCCGTCCGATTTCAATTCAACGACGGTCCACCCGTCCGATTTCAATTCAACAACGGTCCACCCGTCCAATTTCAAATCAACGACGGTCCACCCGTCCAATTCCAAATCAACGACGATCGATCCGTCCAATTTCAAATCAACGACGGTCCACCCGTCGAATTTCAAATCAACGACGGTCCACCCGTCCAATTTCTGCCCTCCGCGAGCAGCAGTCTTTCTCAAGTAATCTGTCTGGCTGAACTCACCAATCAGGTTCTTTAAGGTTCATGCCTTCTTTATCTTGCTCAGGATAGTCAAGAGTAGGGTGTCTAGACAACCTTTGACGTTACTTGTCTCTACTCAAACGAATGGTGCTCCAAGTGCCGTCAAAGGGGGGCTTCTGTAGACACCCCATTCTGGACTGTCCAGATTAGTCCTTTTACTTTCTTTGTTGACCCAATGATGATAAACGGTCGAAAACAGTCCAGAGTCGATGGATGGATTTGAGCTTGGAGGCGTTGAACTCTCTCCCTTTCAAAGCCCACCTTCAAAGCCCACCTTCAAGGCCCACTTCAAACCCTTCAAATCTCGAGCCCAATGAACCTCAGCAAAACCATACCTTGCTTACGCCACCTTCTCATTGGCGTGCGCCAGGTACTTGACACGTGTCGATCATCGACAGTTGACCGAGTTTGACCTGGCGCACGGTAGGTCTCAGGTGGCGTACGGAGGTCTAGGACTGGTCAAATCACCGCTTTTACAGCACGCGACCGAAGCTTTTACGGCTCCAAAGTACAGGGAACAGTGCTCCAAATGATTGTCTCCTGCTGGACCGTCCCCCACTCTCTCCTACACCTAGTCCCATGCATTTAATGCATGGGAAGCTCCTCACTCAACCCCAACCAGCCAAACCAGGCCTAACCCCAGCTGGTTAGCCCTGGTCTCAGTCATCTCTTTGGCTATAAATCCCCCCTTTGCATTCATTTGCAAGGGGTGAACCACATTCAAGAAGCCCAAGCTTTGTCTCTTCTCTCTCTTGTTCTCTCTTCTCCATTGAAAGAGTAAGAGTGAGAGGGGTATTTCACACAGCACCCCACTGTCCAGTCTCTACAAAGCCTCCATCTTCGACCCCCAAGGCTCAAACCATCCTTCCATCCCTTGCACCAAAGGTATACCACCTTTGCGTGGCTTTCTGTTTTCAGCCCCTGAGGGGATCCAGAAGGGTTCTGGCTAGTAACTGATACTAGTCCAGGCCCCTTTCTGGTGAAATAAATTAGTTGTAGAAATCCATACATGGCGCACGCCAACTACTAGAAGCCGTACGCCACCTTTGGCTGTACGTGCACAGTTGGCGTGGGGATCACGTAGGGCTCATTTATTGCTTATTTTATTTATGTCATCACCTTACGGCATGCTAAAAACCAGTCTATTGCTTTCTGTATTTTAGAACTGTTCAAATGTAGCTTTCAATACTCGCACCATTTCCTGTTTTCAAGGCCTCTGGGGTATGTCTGGTCATGTTCTAGAACCCAGATGATGTAAAGCCAAACACTGGTTCACATACAAACCTGGCGTACGACTCCCACAAGGTGGCGTACGGCATGTTCCTTGAAGACCAGTGCCTGGCCCTTACATCCCAGTTCAGTCCTGGCCTCTTGTTTCTCCCCACTCTGTTTATGGGGTCTGTCTTGCTATTTTCCTGGCTACTGGCCATTCCTTATGTCTGTACATGTACATAATCCATATTATAAACTGCGTGGTTTGCCCTGGGTGTGCACTGGTCCTTTCCAGAGCCCAGAGGATTGAGAGTAGGAGCTGTAAGAAATTGATGTGTTAGTGTACGCCAGCCTGATGGTGGCGTGCGCAGGGTGTGCTGGCGTGTCGTGGCTTGGCCATGGCGTGCCAGCATGTCGCCTGCTCACGCACCCGACGGGCAGCGTACATCATCCCGTTGAGCTTCTGGCAGCGCTTGTTCTCAATCTATGTTCTTACGTTTACTTCAATTCAAGCAAGCAAGTCATCATCCATAAACATTTTGTCATATAAACTGCAACTTGTTACAGCTTTAATCCCTATTAACTGTTCCCCCGCCCTAATTGGCTAAAAATGATCAAATGAGAGAAAAATGCAAATGTTTTAAACAAAATGCCTGAGTAGAGACCGATCTCCGGATTGGGCGAGAGGGGTGCCATAAAACCCTTCCCCTCTCGTAACCTGGCTCCCGAACCTCAGATATCGAAGGTGACGACGGACCAGTCTACGCCTTTTCAAATCAAATCAAACACTTTTCAAATCAAAGCAAAACGTAGCAAACGTTCTCGAGTTCGGTTCCTTGGGTATTCTTCCGCTAAAACCCGAGTGGCGACTCTGAATCGAAGCGTTTCGCCGCGCTATTTTCCAAATGGGCCGCCCCCCGAGCAAATATCCATTCGAAACCAAAAATCGGGCGATTTTCCGGGGCGCGTGCCCACAGGAACTGCTCAACTTGTGTATTCAAATTTATTTTAAATGTGGTTTTAAAATGCTTGGGAGGTTCTTTATCTAACTTCAAATAATAGGTTAGGGCATAACCTTTGTGTGGAAAACTATTTTGACAACCAAACTACGGAAAATTATTCTTTTAAAAAATTCATGTACCAATCAAACACCGAAAAATAAAAGTTTGAAGTTTGTTTTGTGAAAAAATATTTTACATATTTTACATGAAAAATATTTTATATTGTAAAACATTTTATATCAAAACAAATGGAGTGATCAATACTCCTCCACCAACAAATGGTATCAAAGCCTTAGGCTCATCCGGAAAATCTCACTCACAAAAAACATACCTTCAGCCTGTTATTTTTAAACAGAAAATTAGCTCCCTCCAAAATCAATTTTTAGTGCAAGGGTGAAGTCCTCCCGATCACCCAAACAACACCCAGCAACTCCGGCGATGACTTTCCGGCGAAAAGAAAAACCAACCGATTCTGTTTTTTCTTTTTTGCTGCCCAGAAATTGATTCGGTCAAAACCAAGTTTTGAGCCTCGAATCAAGACCTCCTCGCCAAGACGATTCCAACGCCACCAGAATCAAGTGATTCCGACCGACGGCGTAGCAACCCGGAGATCCAATTCAGCGAGCAAAAGTTCTTTTTCGGTGTGAAACTCACCTCCTGATCTCGGTATCATCTATCTGAAGAACATATTTCCTGCATTTTATAATGCTCCGTCTGTTTTGATGTAAAATGTTTTACGATGTAAAATATTTTCTATGGAAAATATTTTTTCAGAAAACAAACTTCAAATTTTTATTTTTCGGCATTTTGTTGACACTTGAAAATATTTTCAGAAATCAACAAAATCGTGTAGAGAGATAGATGGGGGAGCTTACAAGGTAGAGAGATATGATATTATTGGAAGTGAACGTGGGTCAGGATTGACGATGAGAAAACTGAACAGTGAGAATTGCAGTAGAAGGCAACTGATTCATTTCGGAAAACAACTTACGGAAGATTTAAGGGTAAATCATTTTCATCCAATTGATGAAAATTTTTTTACATATAAAATGTTTTCCTCATTTTTTATACAACCAAACACCAAACATAGGTAGAACATTTTACCGGAAAATATTTTACATCCAAACAAATGGAGTTGCCGAAAAAAAGAGCATTAAAGTCTAGCCTTCAGTGTAGCTGGCTCCAGCAGGCCTAATTAAACTTTAGGTCCCTGAAGTTTGAAATATTACATTTCAATCCTCGCTAGACGTATTTCTATCATTTTTCAGGTTCAATGGGTAATGGAACATCCCAAGCCATCATTCCAAAGCTCACCAAGGACAAGTATGATAATTGGTCCATCCAAATGAGAGCACTGCTTGGTGCTCAAGATGTTATGGATGTGATAGAAGAAGGTTACGAAGAACTCGCCTCAAAAGAAGCTAAAACAGTTTTAAAGGAGGAACAAAAGACTACGCTCTGTGCCGAGCGAAAGAAGGATTACAAAGCCAAGTCCATCATCTAGCAAGGACTTGACGAGGCCACATTCGAGATTATTGCTTCCGCCAAAACTTCCAAAAATATTTGGGGCGACGCTGCAGAAGACCTACAGAGGTGCTGATAAAGTAAAGAGGATTCGCCTTCAAACTCTACGAGGTGAATTCGAGTCTTTACGAATGAAATCCTCAGAATCTATTTTTGAGTATTATGCTCGGATTATGGTGGTTTCAAACCAAATGAGGAGAAATGGCGAAGCTCTCACCGACACGAGAGTTATAGAAAAGATCTTGCGATATTTGGATCGTAGATTCAACTTCATCGTTGTTACTTTAGAAGAACTTAAAGACGTTTCAACCATGTTTATTAAAGAGATCGTGGGTTCGCTGCAAGCCTACGAATAGAAGTTGCATAGAGACGATGATAGAGCTTCGAAACAAGCTCTACAAATGAAGTTATCCCTCAATGAAGGAAGTTACGAGCAAGGGGGGACATCTCAAATGGACAAGGCTATGGTTGCTATATATGGAAGAAGCTCCGGGAATTCAAATTCCAAAGGCAGAGGTAGTGATCAAACCAAATGAGAAGAAATGGCGAACCTCTCACCAACACGAGATTTATAGAAAAGATCTTGCGATATTTGGATTGTAGAATTGACTTCATCGTTGTTATGTTAAAAGAACTCAAAGACGTTTCAACCATGTCTATTGAAGAGCTTGTGGGTTCGCTGTAAGCCGACAAACAGAAGTTGCACAGAGACGATGATAGAGCTCCGAAACAAGCTCTACAAATGAAGTTATCCCTCAATAAAGGAAGGTACAAGCAATGGGGGACATCTCAGAATGGACAAAGCTATGGTTCCCATGGAAGAAGCTCTGGTAATTCAAATTCCAGACGTAAAAGACTCTCCAGAGGAGGGAATCAAAACTATGCTCTAAGAGGAGGTGGCCGAGAACAACAAAACCATGCTCTAAGAGGAGGTGGACGAGGACAGCAAGGTCATAATCCAAAAGGAAGAGGACGAGGTAGAAAAGGCAGTTACAACAACTGTTCAAACATTGACAAAAGTAGCTTTCAATGTTACAATTGTAAAAAGTATGGCTATTACAACAACGAGTGTGGGGAAGACCAACATCAGATCAAATTGGCAAAACAGCCAACAATGCAAACAAGAAGCTATCAGGAGGAGATTCAATGAGTCTTATGGCACATAGTTCTGCCGAGCAGGATCAAGGTACATAGTTTCTTGATTCTGGAGCCAATAATCATATGACTGGCTTAAGGTAGCTTTTTAGTGAACTTGATTAAAGGGTCAGGGAGATATCTTTTTTGGTGATCTCTCTAAAGTCCCAATTTGAGGGAGAGGTGATATTGTAATAAAAAAGAAGAATGGAGATCATGCATTCATCTTCAACGTCTACTATGTTCCAGACATGAAGACTAATATTCTTAGTCTTGGACAACTCCTGGAGAAAAGGTTATTAAATTAGCTTGAAGGATATGCAACTGACGATTGCAGATGCTCAAGGGAAGCTGATTGCTCAAGTAAAGATGGCAAAGAACAGGATGTTTCTGCTAACTGTTCTTCATGACACTCCAAAGTGCCTTAATGCCATTATCAACGACAAAGATTGGATATGGCACCTCAGATATGGACATCTCAATTTTGAAAGCTTAAAGCTTTTGGCAAATAAGAAGATGGTCAAGGGCTTAATTACCTCATATTCAACGTCCAAATGAGCTATGTGAAAGCTGCATCCTTGGCAAACAACATCGCAACAACTTTGGGAAGCAGGTTGATTGGAGAGCATCCATGTCGCTCGAGCTAGTACACATAGATGTGTGTGGTCTGTTGAAGCCAATCTCAAATAGTTAGAACAAATACTTCCTCATGTTCATCAACGACTGTACCAAAAAGACGTGGGTATACTTTCTGAAACTAAAGTCATAAGTACTCGACAAGTTCAAAGAATTCGAAGCACTTGTTGAAAAAGAAAACTTATCATATGAAGACGTTGCGGTCAGACCAAGGAGGAGAATATACTGGAGATCTTGAGGAATTCTTTAGGCAACAAGGAATCAAGCACTAGTGTACACTAGCCTACACCCCTCAACTAAATGGTGTAGCTGAAAGAAAGAATCGTTCCATCCTCAACATGGCCAGAAGCATGTTGAAAGATAAAGACATGCCCAAGAGATTTGGGCTGAAGAAGTTCAATATGCAATCTATCTCCTCAATAGGTGTCCTACAAAGAATATGAAGTTAAGACACCACAAGAAGCATGGACCACTCACAAACCAGGTGTTAGTCATTTCAGAGTGTTTGGTTGTATTGCCTATGCCAAAATTCCAGAGGCAAACATAACAAAACTTGAAAACAAAGGAGTGAAGTGTGTGCTTGTTGGATATGGTGACAGGACGATGGGATACAAGCTATACAATCCCATCACTAAGAAGGTGATCTTCAATAGAGTTGTCATCTTCGAAGAAAATGAATCCTAGAGCACGGACCGGACAGAAGTTACCAGAAATATGGAGCTGGAAGAAGAAGAAGAAGAAGAAGAGTAGCCATCATCACCACAAAGAGGAGGGTACTCTATGAAAGTGCCTAAAATTTTAGAGTATCCTATATATGAAAGTGTTTAAAACTCTAGAATACCCAATGAAAGTACCTAAATTACTAAAATTCTATAATAGAAAAATGCATTCTAAAATCCTATAAAAGTGCCTAAATCATAGAATACCCTATGCTAAAGTTCTCTTTCCAAAATGAGAAAACCATACTAATCCTTACCAGTCATTAACAGAAAATCACATCCTTACTAGTCATTAAATTGAAATTCTAATCCTGCCCCGTCATTTAAAAAAAAAAAAAAAAGAACTCCCAATTGTACCTTCAACGTCACGTCAGCCCAAGTTATTTTACAAGGAGTTAGGAGCTTCGAGGGCACATCTTTAGTCTTCTAAATTCAAACCATATTGCAAGCAAATAATATATTCTATATGTGAGTTAGTTAAAAGAGTTGCATGTTACTCCTTCCAAAGGGCCCATCTTTTGTCTTCAAACCGTATTGCAAGCAACTAATATATTCTATTCTCACAGAGTTGGTTGGAAGTAAGTAATTTATTCTCTCTCTCATTAATTTTCTTTGACATTACTCCAAGCAAGGAATATTCATTTTCTCCCTTCCTTTTTTTGTTTTTGTTCATCGGTATTTTTTTCACCTTATAAGTACGAGGAGAGAGACAGGAGTGGGATTTATAACATACAGGTCACCATATATCTCTTCTCATTTCCAAGTCATCACAAGCCATATATTTCTTCTCGTTTCCAAGTCATCAAAAGCTGCACAACAAGTAAGCTTGCACATTTTTCCAAGATAATTATTTCGTACTAGTCAAATAATATTATTTGTTATCATGAATTTTGTTATGGACATTTACTTTTGTAGTTCCGTGCTTCCAAATTTGAATTTACTTATTGTGGGGGATTCGTCCGCCAGCTTGGGATATCAGAGACTTATATATATAGTATTAAGTGACTAGTGTGTTTATGTGCGGAATCTAACATATGTGTTTAAACTGTACCAGTAGGATTGTAAATGAGCTGAACCGGGCTCTGTCGAGCTCGAGCCTTAACGAGCTAAGCTTAGTCTTTTGCTAAATTAACGAGACTCTTTAATGGAGCAGAGCCACCCTTAACAAGCCGAGTTTTTGTCAGATAAGCTGCTCGGCTCATTTAGTTAATGAGCTGATAAATTGAGCTTGAGCTTGGCTTGTTTAGTAAACAAGCCAAGCCAAACCTTAACAAGTCAAGCCGAGCTCATGAGCTGTTTGGTTCGTTCACCTCCCTAACTATATGTGATATGTTATTTTTGCTCTCTTCTTTTGTCTATGAGTACGTAACTTGAGATTCTAGGAATTTAAGTGTGCAGAGAAATGGTAGACTTAGTTGCAAATAAATAGAGATGTCGGGTGAGAGAAAAAAGGAGAAGTTTTTCGGCTGCTTAATTAAACATCATTTTTCATTCGTGGACGTAGGCTTGTCATGCCAAAATATTAGTATTTAACACGTAATACTTTATTTGTGGATGTAGGTAAGTTATTTCGAATTTTTTAAATTTAAGTATTTCAAATTTTTTTTAAACATTTTGTATTTATTATTGTGATTTTGCCAAACAAATTACTATCGTTTAGGAGAATGAAATTATATAGCCTTGCTTTTCTGGTGGTTCTAATCTATATATAGTTGAATCATAACTGGAATTAGAGAAATTCGTTCCATTTTACTTTGAGTTAGAGACAACGAGCAATAATTTTGAAATTATATTATATGTTATCGGTCGTAATGGGAATGAAAGATTCAAAACATGTTGTTCGTTAATTACCTGTTACCCTACGGAATAATATTCAAAGATTTGTTTTTGCTTTTAGTATTTCTTTTAATGAGAAATAAAACCAAGTATTTTGCTCCCAGCTGTACATTGCTTATTTCTACTTTAGTAGCCTTTGTTTTTTTTTTTTTTTAATTGACCTTGCAAGGCTCAAACTTATTATCGATTAGTGTTCCAGCTTAACTCTTGTTTTAGATTTAGTAATTGTTTGTTTTTTTTTGCTTTTTTGTTAGAGATGCCTAATTAACTGCATTGCTGTTTTGTTTGTTTGTTTTTTTTAAAATTTATTTGACAGTCCCATTGGATTAATCCACTGTTAATTTTATCACATCAAAATGTTATAAGGTATTTTCATAATGCTTTTACTTTCTCTAGACATTTTACTCCTAGTCTCTCTTTACTTGTGGTGATTATTATCTGAATTTCTAAGTTGGCTTGAATTTGTAACAAGCAATATATAGGAAATGCGATGTGGTTATTTTTTTTTAAAATGATATTATTGAAAAGTGGAACTAGGGGTTTGATTTCATTGATTGCATGCTTTCTCTGCAAAATGTATAGTCATTTCCATACGCCGCGTGTCTCAATAAGCAAAATGTTTTGTTGTTGAATATAGTTCAATCATAACTGAAATTAGAGACATTCATTCCATTTTGCTTTGAGTTAGAGACAACGTGCAGTAATTTTGAAATTTCGTTGTACGTCATCTATTATACATCATCTATCATACGGATTAATATTCGGAGATTTTTTTTTGCTTTGAGTATTTTGCTCCCAGTTGCTAACTTGCACATCGCTTATTCTTTGTCAATTTTATTTTTTAATTTTGATTGACCTCGCAAGGCATAAACTTATTATTGATTAGTGTTCCAGCTTAATCAACTTTCGTTTTAGATTTAGTACTTTGTTTGCTATAATTTTTGTTCACTTTTTTGTTCGAGATGCTCCCATTTAACTACATTATTGTTTGTTTTTTCTTAAATTTGTTTGACAGTCTCTCTTTACTTATGGTGATTATTATCTGAATATCTAAGTTTAAATGAATTTGTGGCAAGCTATAGGAAGTACGATTTAATTTTTTTTAAAAATGATTATATTGACCTATATTTAAAGTTTTCAAAAGAGTGGAAGTAGGGGTTTAATTTTCTTGCCATCCATTCTTGAGATCAACTCATCCCTCACGTGTGATGGATTACTTCAAAGTGTGAGCAAACTGATCTGAGACACGGTGCATTACTAAAATAAAATTTTGAGAGAACTTAAAAACATACGTTAGCCGATTGATTCAAATTTGGTTCAATTTTATTTATGTCTAAGAAATGTGGCACACACTTTACCACGAGTAGTTTATTTTTAATCCGAAATAAAGTAAATTTTCAACTTTGCTACACGTTATGTGTTGAATTGCGGGATCATTGGACCACAATGTGATTTTAAGAACTAAAAGATGGATAGTACCTATACTCTCAAATCTTGGATGAATTGCGCATTAGACCCCATTAAGCTAAATAAAAGCACGTAAAAATAGGATATTGGTTAACTTTTAAGAGATTTAGAGTATTATTTGTGGTGAAACAAAAAAGAAACATTTATTTTGCTAACTAGTTAATTTAGAGTACTGAATCTTGTAAAGATTTGAAAATAATCAAATAAATATTATTGGTCTGATTTCTCTCATCTAATTTACTTTTTGTTTCCCGTATGTTGAAATGATGAGGAAGACAAACGGTTAGGGTGAGATGAATCTGATTCCAACACGGGTGCGGACACTTTGGGACACGTGGGATCTTCGAGTACTGGTTCTCCTTAGTTTCACCCTACAAATAATTCTTTCCCTATTTGGCAGCCGAAGAAAATATATATCATCGGTGTGGATAAGTGTCCTTGTTTGGTTGGCCTATTTAATGGTAGACTGGGTAGCAACGGTTGCTCTTGGCAAACTCTCGGATATCCAAGGTGATCGTGAAGAAAGCAACATATTATGGGCTATATGGGCACCGCTGCTTTTGTTACACCTGCTCGGGGTAGCGGTTCAACTTTTTGTGGTGATTTACGTCATTCTAATATCGTGGCAAAATTCATGGTTCTCGTTCATGTCAATTCCGGCGTTAGTAGCGGGAATGATCAAGTACGAGGAGAGAACTTGGGTTCTCAAGTCGGGGAGCGGCGATAAATACTTGGATAGTATACCCTTGGGTAGTCTTAAACATACTCCTACTAAATATTACACCGAGGGTAACGACTACGTGCGGGTTTTGGTTTTGGCTCATGAACTTATGGATGGCTTCATGAAGTACTTGGAGAGTGAGGGCAATCTTCCAGTTGTGGGGTACCTGTTTGTACCATATTTCACCGCTTGTCAATCGACCGAAAGGTGGCGTTTATGAGAATACTTCCTATTTTATTATTTCGTATTAATAATATAACTAGTTTTTATTTCTTTGTATTTTAATAAAGTGCATGACACTTGGCATGCTCTTACAAATTTGGAAGTTAAAAAGACACTTGTCATCGTCCTACACACTTTGACGTTGAAGGGAAGTTATTTGGACACGTGGAAGCAAATTAGAAGAATGAAGAGTAGTAGGAAGTTAGGAAGTTATTTCCTACACATTTTGTATTCCTATAAATTGCCTTTTTAGACCTCATTGTATACTCCTTCAACAAATCAAAGTCTTAACTTTGTTCTTAATTTTTGTCTTCGTAGGAGTAGGATTAACTTAACTTTCTTACTTTCAATGAGGATCTGTCCTTTTTTATTGTAATTCTATCTTGGAAAAATAACAAAGTCCATTTTTTATTTTTCTTCCGCTTCACCCCACTTCACTAAACCATCAATCCACTCCGCCCAATCGATGGGTCGATTCCGTTCTTGAAGATTGGCGGGTGACGGTCTTCTTTTACGAGTCAATTCATCACCACCAAAAAAATAGCATTTGATTCATTCGCCATTTCTCTTCCGGTGAAGTCCTGAAATACGGCAAGGAACCTCAAATCCGTTCATGGAGACAAGCCGCATTTGCCCTTATTTTTGTTGTTGGCTTTGTTTCCCGAAATCTCTGTCGATTTTGATCGAGGAAAAAATTGGTAAACAAATTTTGGCGCTAGAAGGAGGGCATCATTACTAAATCGGAAGTAATGGTGGACATCGATGTGAAAATGAAAGCCTTGCATGTAAGGCTTGAACAATTTACAAAAATGGAATAACGGCTATACTCTTGAATCATTCTGGAAAAGAAAATAAGAATTTGACACCAAAAAAAAAAGAAATCAGCCTTACATGAAAGGCTTGAACAAATTGGATTAGGCCATTTGTAAAAATACAACTTTAATGGCCAGGATGTGATTATACGTGAACCAAACTATTTAAAAAAAAAAGGGTTTGAAAAGTTGGTTTTCGTAAACCATTCAATAGAAATTTGGCCTCGAATTGGCCGAATGAGTGGCGTTCTCGGTCAGTAAAGCACTTGCCTTGTTTTATTAAGGCGAAATCATAATCTGATTGGCACACCAGTGGATGGTGTGCTCAATTGAATATCAAGTTAATAATTTCATAGAAAAACGGCCATTGTTCAAAGCTGTTTAAAATCCAACACATTTGAAGACTAACGAAAAGTCTTCAAACCCAGAAGAGTTTGTTTCGACATGTGTCGATTTGTTGGGTCATTCTCCATCTACATAGTTGAAGGAAAGCCAACACTTGTAGATGGGTACCGCTACACAGACAAAGAGATAGGCCGGCCCTGGTCGATTCTGGGGTTGAAAAACAGAGATCCAATGTGAATTGATTGAATTTTACGTCTTGCACGGAGGCTTAAATTATTCATCAAAAGTAGGCCATTTGTAATTGGTGGATCTATACACGAAAAGTTTTCGTCCATATTTTATTAAGAATGAAAAGTAAATTATTGGCCAATTATGAACAAGAAATAGCCCTCTTATGATTTCAAGTTTGCATGGGAGGCAAACTCATCTTTACAACAGCCAATGTGGTTCGAAAGTTTAAAACTCAAAGCGAGTTGAATCATGAAAATAATTCGACAGAAAAAGTAAGGCCACTACCATCGATTATAATCAGGGCTTGTCGACTGTATTCAAGGCCCGTTGATACCATCTTTGGCCTTCCACTAAGGCTGTGGCCGAATTATGAAATAAGAAATTGCCCTCTCTTTTTGATATGGAGTTTGCATGGGGGCAAACTCATCTTTAGAAGAGCCAATTTTGGTTTGAAAGTTCCAAACTCAAAGTACGTTGGCCGCAATTTTTATGTGTCCTGGAATAGGCTATTTTTAATCAACAACTTTTTTGCATAGGCCATTTGTACTAGATTAACCTGTTCATAGGTTGACATGAATTCCAAGCATACAAAACCAGTCTCTGTCGATTGACAATCCATCAGGATACTTGGCTCTGTCGATGGATATTTGGCTCTGTCGATTGGTACTTGGCTCTGTCGATTGACAATCCAACAGGATACTTGGCTAGATATAAACCAATCTCTGTTGATTAATGGTTTACACATGCCTATTGTGCTAAGGGTCATAATACTCCAATAGATCACATTTCCTCGTTTCCTTTCGGTAGGAATTAGCTTAAAGGAAATTATCGACAGACAAGTATGACACCATGTTACTCTCGACGGTGATTTTTCCTTTAAGGCTTTGTTACATCTGTCGAAAAAATGAGAGGATTGGTGTAAAAGTTATCAAAAAGTCTTTGAGAGTTGGGGGGGGCAAATGTTTACACCGTGAAGAGTAATTACTCGTCGATATCGACAGAAGGGGTGATTTAAAACTAGTTAAATTATTCATTTGGTTTACGTTAGCACTTCACCCAAATGAATAAGGGGGGCATTGTTTGTACCATATTTCACCGTCTGTCGATCGACCGAATGTGGCGTTTATGAGAATGCTTCATATTTTATTATTTCGTATTAATAATATAACTAGCTTTTATTTCTTTGTGTTTTAATAAAGTGCAGAACAATTGGCATGTTCTTACACATTTGGAAATTAAAAAGACACTAGTCATCGTCCTACACACTTTGAAGTTGAAGGGAAGTTATTTGGACAGTTGGAAGCAAATTAGAAGAATGAAGAGTAGTGGAAAGTTAGGAAGTGTTATTTCCTACACATTTTGTATTCCTATAAATAGCCTTTTTAGGCCTCACTGTATACTCCTTCAACAAATCAAAGTCTTAACTTTGTTCTTAATTTTTGTCTTCCTAGGAGTAGGATTAACTTAACTTTCTTACTTTCAATGAGGATCCGTCCTTTTTTATTGTAATTCTATCTTGGAAAAATAACAAAGTCCATTTGTTATTTTTCTTCCGCTCCACCCCACTTCACTAAACCATCAATCCACTCCGCCCAATCGATGTCGATTCCGTTCTTGAAGATTGGCGGGTGATGGTCTTTTTTTACGAGTCAATTCATCACCACCAAAAAAATAGCATTTAATTCATTCGCCATTTCTCTTCCAGTGACGTCCTGAAATACAGCAAGGAACCTTAAATCCGTTCGTGGAGACAAGCCGCATTGGCCCTTATTTTTGTTGTTGGCTTTGTTTTCCGAAATCTCCATCGATTTCGATCGAGGGAAAAATTGGTAAACAGCACCACGAGAGCTGGGCTTTGGGGGATAATATTATGTGCGATGTACTGGAGGTCAAAATGGGACTCATGTATGATTTGTTATATGCCAAGCTCCCCATAATATACAGTAAGGGAGGTTTTAATATGCGTTGTATCAGCTTTGGATCTACGATTGCTGTGTTAGTAGGACTAATCTTTGGGATCGTATTTTTAGCGACCAGGGAAGGAGATGAAGATCATCAGAATTGGATTGACATTGCAATTACAGGGGTATTACTAGTAGGAGCTCTGGCTTTGGAGATTTATGCAGCCATTGTACTATTTTCCTCTAACTGGGGAATGCTTTGGTTAATTAAACACGGTAAAGAGGACTGGGTGACAGGGTTGAGTCAAAGATTTCCAAGCCTTTTTCAACAAGAAAAAGAACTGGTCTAAAATGATGAGGCAATTTGATCTACTTGTTTATTTACACAAATCTCGCGAGCGTGATGTTCAAAGTCCAAGTAGTAAAATAATCTGGAAGGTGTTAGGGGGTAAGTATGAGGATAAGTGGAATAGATTTCTATACAAGACTGAATGTTCTGTACATCCTCCGGTATACAACGCAATTCTAAAGCTTCTTCATGAACCTTTAAGAATATCCGACAGCTTAACCCGTGAATTGGACGAAATTTGGGCGATCCCTAACGAGTCGGATACTGATTTTCTCTGGCTAGTTAGGCACTTATACTTGGCAACCCAAATATGCTACCGTTTAGAAATAGAATGGGATGCAGCTGGTGGTGAAGATGATCGCTCTGTATCCAATTCCTTGTCTTGGGAGGAGAACATGAAAGTGTCCAAAGCTCTAACAGATTACATGATGTATCTAATCATAATGCGCCCTTCACTGCTGCCCAATGTTGGTTCACGTCTTCGTGGTTTGGAGAGCCTACTCTTCGATCGGCATTATCTTACAACGAAGAAAGTGACGTAAACATGACTTGCCGTTATTTGGTGCGGAAAGAAAGAGAGGGTTGGGGTAGGATTTGCCAAACTTTTAAAGATTTAAGTAACGACCGCCGAGTAGCCGCCAAATCGGTACCCACAAACGATCAGAAGAAAAGCTGATGTCGAGAACCATAACCCTAGCCAAAGCCACCAGCTCCGCCGCCTCACACCATCTCGTTACAGTTGCCCATCGTTTTGTGAATAGAAGAGAAACAGCCAAGATCAGAGAGGAAGGGTGAAGGAGGGGGAGAAAGCGGGAAGAAAGAGTTCAGGGAGGGAGAGGAGAAGAGGGAGACAGAGGAGGGGAGGAGGAGGCGCGGTGCCGGTGAGGGCGGCGCCCCCCTGTTATCTAAATTTCTGTTTTCTTTCCAATCGACGGGAAATTCTGTTCGTGATTTGCTGGAATGTGGGTGTGGAAAGTGGAGTTTGGTTCCTTGCCGTATTTCAGGACTTCTTTGGAAACAAACAATGAAGTGGATGAAGTATGGAAGAAGATTAACAAAATGGACTTTATTAACCCTCAAAGTAGAAGAACAATCAATCGAGAAGATTGAGTGAACAATTACTAGTTAATTCTACTCCTAGAAAAAGAAAAGATAAAGGCCTGATTGGCATTATTTGTGTGTATCCTCAAACTGCTTTGATCTTGATTATAAATAGAAGCCCCCTCAATTTTGAATTCGAATCGTCCCTCCGAAGTAGCAGTTCCGAAGTAACAGTTGAAATTCCTTCAAAATCTGATTAAGTAACCACCTCAACTGCTGTTCATGCCCACGTCTGGCAAACTGTTTTGTTGATCGTGCATAACGCCTGTTTTAATCGTGGAAGCATGGGGCTTAATTCTCTTTGACACCTATCACCTGATCGATGGATCAGAGGATTATAAAAAGACGCCACGTGTTGGCCAATCGATGGACAAGACTTTTATAGTTTCATCATCGTTTTGATTCATTTCTAAATTAATTAAGTTAAGTCCATTTTATTCCTTTAGTTGCCCGTAATTTCCCCTGCCACGTGTCACCCGATCGATGGGTAAAAAGGAAATTTCAGTTTATGGTACAAACACCCACCCACCCACCCAAAGAGAAAACCAAGGTGAGGCGGCTGGAGGGTTAGAGAGAAGGCAAAGAGATTTTAGAGAGAGAAATTTGAACCTTGTTCGCTTACTTATTGAGGATGTTCTATTCTAATATCCATTGTTCATCTTTGTGTCATCAAGAATAGTTTGCTGAATCTTACGGCTGCTTGGACGGTAATATATAGACAGGCAATGCTGCACATAAAGGTGGTCACTGCCAATTTTGAGCAAGTATGCTTTCTCGATTGACTTGCTTTTTCTAACAATTTGTTACCTCAGGTAATCCCTTTTAATCATCCCTTTTTTGCCTAATTGATTGAATCTGTTTCATTATCAATTACTAGCTAAACTTAAGCAATAAGCGTGGCTTTCTTTTCTTTCCTTGAGCAAAAAAAAAAAAAATAGATTGAGCTCTATGAGATAGACAATTGTCAACAAGATCTTACCGTGTATGTTCTTTTTGTTTTCATGCAATTTCTAAGAGGTAAATATAAAGCTTTGATTTTCTTTCTTTTTTTGTCAAGATTTATTGTTGCGATGTTACCATAGGTAAGATTTAGTAACTATAGTTGCTGGGAGATTTCAACCATGAGGTTGTGCCCAACCAGAAAATTTATTTGAAATTGTTTTATGCAATCGTTAGTCGTGTAAAGGTAATTGATAAAATTGATTTATAGTGGCCCAAGCCCCCAAGTGCTATTAAACTGTATGTGCCATTGTTTTCCTTCTCTTTTGTTTCTCACTTTTGTAGAGTTAGAAACTCAAAATACCATGGACATGCTAATTCTTCTGCAGGTGAGAGATCTCTAATTTCTTCAGACGTGTCGTTGGTGCTTCATAGGTATTGGACATTGATCTTTTTGAACATTTCTTATAGTTTTTGTAATTTTATATATGAACATTGTGAAGCATTTTTGTAATTTTATGATTGTTGCATTTCATCATTGTTTGATTGCTTTGGTTGGTTTCAACATTTTTATGGTTTCATGTGCAGCTAATGGTGGTATACCCATAGCCAATTAGTGAGGCTTTTTTTTTTTTTTTTTAAGGTTTTCACTCAATGTGCAGCAAATTAGAGCTATGTTTACTCCATCTCACTTCATTTTTTTAGTTATTTGTTTGGGAAGGTTATAGTTAACCAATTTATGTTAGGTTAAGGTAACTCTGTTATGTTAATCAAATTGTGTTTCATTTTCTCTCTTTTGTGTGTTTGAGTGCTATTATAAGTTTTGGATAGTTGGTTGTCTTTGCCAACGAATTTCCTACACCAATATATAGTAATTTTTCCTTATCTGTACTTCTCGCCCCTAATGTGATAACGAAAAAACTGGCTATGGTAATTATCATAAACACGTTGACACTGTGATCATATGATTTAGGGTCTTGCGAAGTGTCCCTGTTATGTCACGTGTCTCCAAAGTGTCTGACACAAATACGGCAATCTCTAGAAGTGTTGGTGTTACTTGAAACTAACCGACCCCTTGGTGTTACATGAACAAGTTAATACTTTGTTCATGTGATTTAGGGTTTTGCTGATTTATCTAATGCACCAACTTCACATCTTTACATATGCAACTCATGCAATCTCAATATATTTGAACAAAGTTTTAATTTGGCTTTTTGTTGAACTGCATGTGCTGAATTGTTCGAGCCGTGTCTTTGGGCAAGGGCATGCACTAGAAGAACTCTGCTTGAACCTAATTTAAGAAAAAATCTTCCTGTACAAATTAGCTTCGTTGGCGGGGGTCAATAATTTCGTGATTCATTTTAGTTGTATTCAAAACGCGTTATGCCGTGCCTTCAGGCACGGGCAAACCCTAGTACCTTACGCTCAACATCATCTAAAATATTTAACAATAAATATAATTATATAAAAAATGAGATATATTAAGCACAATAATTTATAATATTGTGTGTTTATCACTACCGAAGTATATGGATAGTATACTCTGGCCCTTTTCTCACATAACATGTGGGGCTCACACAAGAGACATATATGGGACCCACATGTTATGTGCGAGAAGGGAGTATACTATTCATATACTCCTGGAGTATTGAATCATCATCACAAGGATCCTGGCATACTATCAATACTCATATATAGCTAGCTTAGTTACATAGTAATTAATTCTTCAAAAACTATACTCGCTCTAGCTCTCAATTCTCGCTCTGCGTTTGCGTTCTCTACCCTCGCACTCAAAAATTTT
The DNA here is from genome assembly GCA_019656295.1 of Rhododendron mucronatum var. ripense. Taxonomy (NCBI): domain Eukaryota; kingdom Viridiplantae; phylum Streptophyta; class Magnoliopsida; order Ericales; family Ericaceae; genus Rhododendron; species Rhododendron mucronatum. Next base: position 2,498,290 of record BPLT01000061.1, read on the forward strand.
AGCAGCTTAGACCTGTGCAATAGTAATATTTTATGGACTGGTATTTTAGTTTGCATTGAACTTATCGATAGTTGAGAATTCAGAATGTACCCGGGAGTGTCCCAACTCAATTTTATTTTGATGGTTCGGCCTGTACCATTTTTTCAAGACTCAATATTTATTGTAGTTCGTTCACACAAATATTACTTGGATTGCTATTCTGATCACATATTATAATGCATTAGTTCGCTCATACGTTTCTCTTGAAAAATCTAAAAGATCAGAATTTTGATGGTCTATTTTTTCAAGACAAATGTGAGGGGAACAAGTAGTTAGTAATATCAGATCAAGATGATTTGTTGGGCAAACTAACAACATAGATATGAGGATTGATACGAAGGTGGGAGGTAATATTAAGAGCATTATTTATCTCTTCTCATTTCCAAGCATCACAAGCTACTTTTCCTTGAGAAATGCTTTTTAAGATAAAACATAGTATTTATTTTTCTATTGTTTTGGTTTGGACATATACTTTCCTGGCTTCAAATCCAAAAAATTGGGGAAGATTTCAAATGCAAAGAAAGTAAAAAGGTTAAGGGCAAGAAACACATTAAAGGGGTGTTTTTGGTATTCGAATCGTTTGGATCTTTTTAGAGCACAAAGAAGATGCGGGAGTCTTCGCATGAAAAATTTGATATTTGGAGTGTAATGGTAGATTCATATGGGAAACATTGTGGGAGAAATTTTTGATAGCTTGGTACCTTGCCAACTACAGTTTGGGATTTCTTAAGGTTGTCTCATCTATGTCCTTCTTCTTATAATATTTTGTTATATCAATGAAATATTAGTTTCTTTGCTTTTCAAAAAAAAATAACTTTTAGTCCAATTGATGATCACGATCGGGGAAATAAATTACTGCCATTAGAAGTCCCTGGTGTTGATGTTATTGTAGCTATGGTTAGTGCTGGCCTTGATATTTTGGTTGCTCAAGTCCAACCTCAAATTTGGTTAGCCACTAAGTATTAAGTCCTAAAAAAATATGCATTCAAAAAACAAAAAAAAAAAATTTCTAGATTTACATTGTGATTTTAGTTTGGGTTACATCAAAATATCAAAATCCATATGCAACCCCGGATATAATATTTTATGATTAGCACGGTCCGTTTCAAAGAAAACACCTTCTCTTCATATTTTTTAAGCGAATTCTTTAATTAATTAATTATTGTACCTAAACTTATCCAAGTGCTCATTTTCTATGTACCATAATTTTTAAGAGTGGGTGGAAACTATACATATCCCTAATTGTTTTGCCGAGTCAAAAAAAAAAAAAAAAAAACTATACATATCCCTAATTGTTTTTTTGTTGGGTTTTTAATAAATTTTTTTGGATGAAAACTATACATTGCCCCAATTTTTTTGGGTTTTTTTTATCGGCAACAATGATTTTATTAATATAATTAAAGAGAACTCGACAAAGGGTACATCAAGAAGAAACCAAATGAGGAAGGCGAGGGACGTTTTCTGGACGGAAAGAGGAAGGTGAGGGTTTAGCTGGGTTTGTGGGGTGTGGTGTTGTCCAACTCTCTGTTGGATGGCCTTTTGTTTGTGGGGTGGGGGGAGGGAGGGATAAGACAGAAATACTAATAACAAAAAATACATCAAAGTTATCAAACCAAACAGAAGGCCTAAAGAACCCATGAAAACCAGCAAACACCAGCATTTAGGACCCGCAATAGCAGCGAAAATGGACCATCAACAGCAGCAAAAGTGAATATAGAAAGCAGGATCAACAACAGCAGCAAAAGTGAATACAGAAAGCAGGATCAACAACAGCAGCAAATCAGGTTGAGAGAGGTACAGAGAAGCATCAGCAACAGCACCAGCATTTAGGACCAGCAGCAGTAGCAAAAAATGGACCATCAACAGCAGCACAAGTGTATCACAGAAAGCAGGGATTTTTGGTTGGCCCATGTCAGGGGTTGCCAACCCTGCGGGCTTGCATGCGGGGTTTACCCCATGGTCAGCCCTGGCTATGGAATCTCTTTCGATAAAATGCAGATGTGGTATCTTGTAGCCTGTAGGCTAAAGAAGTTCTGAAACAGAGGTCTATATTGTTTGACTCTCAACTTGAATAATTATAGGGTTGAATGTACAAAGTTATATACACAAGGAAATTGACCTATGACTGCTATACAAGGAAATATGCTTGATACTTGGACTGAAAAGCAGCCTTGAAATCTTCCCATAATTGTTATCCAATAAATCCTCCTATGATTCTTCAACACTTTTGTCACATGCCATATCCCTTTGATCTTGGAATCTGATTGCTTCAATACTCCCCCTCAAACTAGGCTGTGGGGATGGCCAAAGGCCTAGTTTGACACGAAAGGGATGAAACGAGGCACGAGCGAGCAGCTTCGTAAGAATATCAGCAACTTGATGTTGTGATGAGATGAAACGGGTAATGAGCGAACCTTGTGCCACTTTTTCACGTACGAAATGATAATCGATCTCTATGTGTTTTGTACGAGCATGAAATACTGGATTGATAGTTAGGTGTAGGGCAGAGATATTGTCGCAAAATAGAGTAGCAGGTTGTGTGACACACTGACCAATATCACGAAGTAGGTATGAAATCCAAGTTATTTCAGCTGCAGTGGAGGCAAGGGCACGGTATTCAGCTTCTGCACTTGATCGTGCCACTGTGGGTTGCTTCTTGGCACTCCAAGAAATGCAGTTAGCACCCAAGAATGTGCATAATCCAATTGTAGATCTACGGGTTGTTTGACAGCCACCCCAATCCGCATCCGAAAAGGCATACAACTGAAGGGACTTGGATGATAACAACCGTAAACCATGATCAAGGGTGCCATGGACATATCGCAGAATTCTTTTCACCAACTGAAAATGGAATTCTGTGGGAGCATGCATAAACTGACAAACATAGTTGACACTAAATGATAAGTCAGGTCTTGTGAAGGTGAGATATTGAAGTCCGCCAACGATGTTGTGATAAAAGTGAGGATCTGTAAAAGGAGAGTTACCATTAGGTGGAAGTCGAGGATTGGCCACCATTGGTGTGGAAAGAGGTTTGCAATTCCCAATGTGTGCTCGATCAAGAAGTTCAGTAGCATACTTCTTTTGGTTGAGCAGGAGTCCACCTGAGAATTTGTGAACTTCAATGCCTAAAAAATAGTGCAAATAACCCAAGTCCTTCATAGCAAATTCCTTATGAAGCTTGGACATGAAGTCTTGTAAATGTGCAGAGTTATCACCGGTCAAAATAATATCATCTACATAAAGTAAAAGAAGAAGAATGCCATGAGATCCTCGACAGATAAAGAGCGAAGAATCCGTGGTGCTGCAAAAGAATCCATTAGCAAGAAGAAAAGAGCTAAATCTATCAAACCACGCCCTTGGTGCTTGGCGAAGTCCATAGAGGGCTCGATGTAACTTGCAGACATGGTTTGGCTTAAGCGTATCAATAAATCCGGGAGGCTGCTCCATATACACTACTTCGGAAATTTGCCCATGTAAAAATGCATTTTTTACATCCATCTGGCGTATGTCCCAATTTTGACAAAGGGCAATGGTCAAAATGATTCGGATAGTTGCCGGCTTAATAACCGGGGAAAAGGTCTCGACGAAATCAATTCCTGGAATCTGATTGAAACCTTTGGCCACGAGGCGAGCTTTTAACTGTTCAAGAGACCCATCTGAATGTATCTTCGTCTTACACCCATTTTCAGCCGATAACATTCATGTCAGGTGATCGAGGTACAAGTGCCCATGTATCGTTGCGGTGAAGAGCTGCCATTTCCTCTTCCATTGCAGCAAACCAACCTGGATGTCGAAGTGCAGATTTAATGCTTTTGGGCTCAGCTGGAACATCATAGGAAAGAAGTGCATATTCCTTTGCTGAATATTTTGGGTTTGCCTTGACAATTCTTGACTGGGCACAAGTGGCCATTGAATGGGTATTTGTCTGTGAACTAGAAGAGGAATTCTCCATTGCTGAATGAGGGGCAGACTGAGAATCCATTTCTTCATGCTCAGCTTGATTGATAGGAAGTTCTGTGACATTTTCTCTTGATAAAGTTGCAAGAGAAGGGGGTTCCAAAGTAGACACATGATTAGGTTCAGTTGCAAGTGATTCGGATCCTTCATCAGCAACATCTTGAAAATCACCTTGAGATATTGGAGCAAAACCAGATTGGACATGATTTTCTTGAGAACTTTGTTCTTCGCAAGTGCTCGCTTGCTCAAAACCTGAAATCCAATCATGAAAGCTAACCAATTCACTGTGATCAGAAAGTTCAGAAAATAATGAGCTAGGTTCCTTAAAAGGAAAAGTTCTCTCATCGAATACGACGTGCCGAGACAAGTATACACGTCCAGTTGGTGGATAAAGACATCTATATCCCTTATAGAACTCACTGTAACCCAAAAAAACACAAGGCAGTGATTTTGGATCAAACTTATTTTTAGCATAATCTCGAAGATAAGGAAAACATCTGGAGCCAAAAACTCGTAGTGATGCATAATTTGGCTTCTTCCCTGTCAATTTTTCAATAGGGCTCAACATATTCAATACCCTTGTTGGTTGCCTATTAATGAGCCATGTAGCTGTTCCGAAAGCTTCAACCCAATAGCGTTTTGGAACAGGACCAGCAAATAACATGGTTAAGCCAAGTTCAGTGACGTTACGATGCTTTCGTTCCGCCATGCCATTTTGTTCATGAACACCAGGACAAGAAAGTTGGTGTTTAATCCCATTTTCGCTTAGATACGCCAAAAATTTCTTATCGGAAAATTCTCCCCCACCATCCGATTGAAAGATTTTGGGATTCTTACCAAACTAATTCCTTAGGAATTTATGAAAAGTCACAAAACAAGGAAAGAAATCTGATTTCCTTCTTAAAGGAAAGAACCATGTGAAGCGTGTACACTCGTCTACGAAAATAACATAAAATCTGAATTTCTGTAAGGAAACGATTGGGGCTGGTCCCCACAAATCACAATGAATCTTTTCAATGGGATTTTCACAATGATCTTCAATAGATAAAAATGGAAGACGACACGCTTTACCCAATTGACAACTACTGCAAATGAAATCAATGGGCTTATTATTACTACTGGAAATCAGCTTATTCTTCTTGAGATGATTGACCACTCGCATATTTGGATGTCCAAGTCTTTGGTGCCACACATCATCATTTACCACCCGAAACCTTGTGGAGAAAAAAACTTCAGCATTTTTCGGCTTTAAGGAATATAATCCACCAGATCTACTGCCTTTTGCTATAACCCTCTTTGTCTCCCTGTGCTTTATCACAAAATCATTCGCAGAGAACTCAAAATCATAAGGGAGCTGAGTAGTCATTTGACTAACTGATAAGAGATTCTTTTTGATTTCTGGAACGACTAAAACATTGTTCAACTTAATCTCCCCATGTTAAGCGAGGCATTTCCAACATGAGTAATATGTAGAGTATCACCATTTCCCACCATGATTTTATCGGAACCGAAATAAGGAGTGCAGTTTTGGAGCTTACCATAGTCCGAAGTCATGTGTTGTGTAGCACCTGTGTCTGGAAACCAAGCGTTGTCCTGACCATCTGAAATAGTCATTGCTGCAAGTGCTTGGGCAGCATCATTAGGCTGATACGTTTGATTGAATCGCTGCCAACAATCAACTGTAGTATGTCTGGTTTTGTTGCAGATTTGACAAACAACTTCCTGATCCTCACCTCTTTGCTGCTGTTTTCGGGGTCCATTCTGATGGGTTGCTGCTGGTTGTTGATTGTGATGCGTACCAGCTTGGTTTGAGAAGCCACTTGCTTGCATAAAACCACGTCCCCTAGAGTTGAAGGAAGTCCGCCCTTGTGTCTGCCCTTGATTTCCCCGCCTGTAGTATTTTCCTCCTTGTGATCCTTGATGTCGTTGTCCGATAAATGCCATATTAGGATTTCCTTCACCAAACACTTCAGAACTATGAAAAGTTTTCATAGTTTCATGTCCTTGTAGCAAAGGAACTAGCTCTTTATATGTAGGAATAGGGGGCTTCATCATTGTTGTGATGAAGGACTCATATCCAGTACCAAGGCCTTTTAACAAGCCAAACACTTTTTGTCTCTCATGAATGGGTTGACCAATTGCTGCCAAATCATCGCATGTTTCTTTAAAAATACGAATGTAGTCGGCCATGGATTTGCAATCTTTCCTGCTATGAAATTGCAACTTTTGATTCAAGTAAAATTCTCTTTCCTGTGAAGCTTGAGCAAAAGACTCCAACAGGGCTGACCATACCTCAGCAGATTTCTCTAGGCCGACAACTAGGCCTAAGACTTCTTCAGACAATGTTCCCGTGATCCATCCACGAAGCAATCGATCCGATCGCCTCCATTGAACATAATCTGGGTTCGGAATTTTTCGCACCACATTTGCACCTTCAGCATTTGAGGTGGTGTATTGGGCCGGCATGGGGTAACCTCCATCGATAAAGCCTGACATGTCTTGGCTTTCGATGAGTCCCATAAATTGGGTCTTCCAGAGCAAGAAGTTAGACTGGTTTAGCCTAAGAGACACAAAGTTACTGATATTGAGGGCATAGGGGTATGGGTACTTGCTTGAGGGGGACAAAGCCATTTGTGGAGTGAATGGTAGAGAAATGATCGAGAAATTCCCTTACAAAAGGGATGGCTCTGATACCATAAAGAAGTTCTGAAACAGAGGTCTATATTGTTTGACTCTCAACTTGAATAATTATAGGGTTGAATGTACAAAGTTATATACACAAGGAAATTGACCTATGACTGCTATACAAGGAAATATGCTTGATACTTGGACTGAAAAGCAGCCTTGAAATCTTCCCATAATTGTTATCCAATAAATCCTCCTATGATTCTTCAACACTTTTGTCACATGCCATATCCCTTTGATCTTGGAATCTGATTGCTTCAATATAGGCTTGTAGTCATTCTCAGTCCTTTTGTCTATTGGTTGTTTTGGCCTTGGGCGTTAAGGGGCGTGTGAGATTTGGTTGTGTTTTGTGTCTTTCATCTGTTTGTTCTGTAGGTGTTTTTGGTTGGGTTTCGAAGCTATTGGCCAAGGTGTTTGGGATAGGGCGTTTTTTCTTAATTTTCCTTTGGTCCTTATTGTATTGGCTGGCCTCTTGTCTTCCTAGTATTCTGGATCTCGGGTGGTGCATGCTCTTGTCCCCTTGGTCCATTTAATGTTTGTTTTCCTTTCAGTGAATTTCTTTTGCCCAAAACAAAAATCGACATTGTACCTGTAAATGGAATCACTCATCGATCTACCTACACATGCCTATCATACTTCCAATCCTCTTCACCATCCTTTTTTGGTGAGTTCACAGATTGTTTCTCTATGCATTCTAGCTGGAGAAATGCACAGAAAGGACCATGACATTGAATATATCCTTAAGCCAAGCAATTATAATTTTCAACAATTGGAATTCAACAATTGGAATTCTGGGTGACGTGAGTTGGATTAACTACTCTTGTTTCAAAGCCTGTCGGAACAACTGTGGGGAATCCTTGTCATCACGCAATGTTTTGATGCGATTTGTGGACATGATTTATGTTTGTAACAAAAAGGAATGTGAGATTATATCTGAGAATGTTTTAGAAAGGGAGGATGATGCGGGGGTGCATGGAAGATAACTACTACATGCGTCTCTGCTTGAGATTTGTTGGTTGTCAAGCGAAACGAGAAACCCAAGGTATCCGTAGTATGTAAACAATACTTTTGAATGACGATTTTGCGTGAAAACGAGAATTTCTGTTTGTAGGTTGTTTTTCTCTTTCATATTTGTCGCAAAATGACGTTTGTGTAATGCCGTTTTTTTTTTTTGAAAGGCAATTTTTTTTTATTAATCATTGAAATTGTTACAGAGATTAACAGGAACAATGAATGATGGCATAATATCTCTAACTTGGGACCCATCTGAGTTACAAAGCTAAGAATAATCTCATGCCCATCCGAGATCCAAATCCGAGGTTAGCAAGTAGCCAACCAAGGGGACGCCAATTGGGACAAGCCCACACCTAATGAGCCAAGCCCAAAAACACCCATTGGGAAAAGCTCATACATCTAAAAGGGCAAGTCAAAGTACAAAGAATCTTTCACTACCCCTAATATCAAATTATTCATATGATTACTAGCTCCCATATTTTCTCCGGGCTCTAAAAAGATTCAAACAATTCGAGAACCAAAATTGTCCCTTTAGTGCCTTTCTGGCCCTTAACCTTTTTAGATGCATTGCTTTCGAAACCTTCTCCAAATCCTTGTCTGGCTCCGCCTCTCGGATTGATCCTTTCTTGCCATGAAGCATGACCTCCTCTCCTCTTAGAGCTTCCTCATCTGCCTCACACCCATCTAGATTGAACAATTTTCGTACATTTCGGATAATAATAAGCATACTAGTTGAACATAACGTGCGAAAAGCTATTGCCGCCAATTAGACAAATTTGTGTTCTTTTCTGCTTGGCTTTCGACGGTTATCAAGTGAACCAGAAAAACACTGGTAGTTGCGTGCTCCCTATCAAATGGGTATTCCACAGTTGCAGGAATTGAGGGAGCATTTCACATAGCTGATTGATGCTGGCTTAATTTGCATACGTTTAGTTTCTTCTTTTTGGCTTTTTATTGTCCATAGAAGCCTGCTGAACTAGATTTTATAAGGTTAATTTGATTTCTTTGAGTTTGCTCTGTGAAGAGATGTTATACCAGTCTTTCGTTGAACCTAGGTTCTTGTTCTTTGAGAATGAGTAACAGAGATGACTGATAGATGGGTGTTTTAAGTATTATACTCGGCTAGATGAATGAACTCCATCTTCCATATCCCTTGCTGCTGCGCGCAAAAACTGGATAAAAACATATAACGATATGCATGAAAGAATCTATGACAGTTACTCTGAATAATCACGAGCTAGGAATATCTAATTCAGAAAAACTTATTTACGAAGGGTTCGGTAAATAAGTTTTTACAAAACCCAACCGTGGACGTCCAAAAATGTTTGAACGATCGCGATCAGGATTTTAAGAAAACTTTTCTGAGAAGAACTAAACTCTTCTCTGGAAAAGTTTTTTTTAAAATCCGAACAATTGGTTGCCGAAATGGACCGGTGAAATTGTGCGCCCCCGTGAATACGGTATTAACAGCTCCTCCTTGAATGTACGTATGTTGCTACACCAAAACAGAATCCGGCAAAGGGCTAAGTTGTATGGTAGAGCCATATATATTCTTTACAAAACTTGATGCGTGTATATGGAAGATCCCCTGTGGTTGAGGTCCTCGATTCTTTACAAATGACCGGACTTTTCTGCGGTCCAACTGTAGAGAGCCAATGCAATTGTTAGGACCGAGAGGGACACCACACACGCAAACGCACGCAGTGATTTCAGAGAAAAACTCCATTTGATTATATATTCACACAATATACAATAAAAATGAAAAAACTCTCCCGGAACCACACGCCGGTTCCTCTCTGGGAGGCCACAACCCGGCCCCCCACGCTCGCCTCACCCTCTCCCTCACATTATGTCACACTCTAACCCTAATAGGGTTTACAACTATATATAAGAGACTCCAAGGGTAAATACGCTCAACACCCAATACTAAGGATGTTATACAAAATAACCCCACCACTATGGGTGGACCCCAACAGCAATTGTATCACAGCAGTTCATTTTTACATTCAACAGTTTAGATCTTAATAAAACTTTTCAGGGGAAAAGTTAACTTTCCTTGGAATTTTTGTTTAATCTCGACCGTTAAAAACACCATTCGACCGTTGCAAACACTCCAACCACACCTCTATAGTCCAAACGTGAACTGCAGACACACCTTACTTGGATACTTTTTCAGGTCATGAATGGAGTAAGTCAAGTTCTTGGATGGCATTTCCCAAAGGGCCCATCTTTCTTCCAAGTTCAAACCACATTGCGAGCTAGCTAATAATTTATTCTATTCGAAACTAGTAGTTTGTCGGAAGTAATATGTTCTCTCTCTCTCTCTCTCTCTCTCTCTCTCTCTCTCTCTCTCAAAAGTAAGTAATTTGTTCTCTCCTTCAAACACACTGTACTCTTTTATCTATTGCAAGCAAAGAATCACTTCTTTCCCTTCCTTTCATTTGTTGTTCGGTATTTTTTATCCTATAAATATGGGGATAGAGACATATGTTGGACGTAATATATAAAGCACCATATATTATATGTTCTCTTTTCCAATTCATCACAAGCTACACCACAAGCAAGGTACCACATTTTTCCCAAGAGGAACATCTTCTTCTTTTTTTACAAAGAGTAATATTTGTTAATGATTAATTAAGAATTACTATTGCTTTGGACATTTATTTTGCATTTTCTTTCTTCAAATTTCAATTTACTAATTGTGTGGGTTTTGGTCCGCTCACTTGGGATATCCTTGTGACTTATGTATTAATTAAGTATAGGTTTTTGAGTTAAATCCAACAAATTCTTGTACGTGATATGTTTGCATTTTATGTGCTATGTTTTCACTTAGGGGAAGAGGGGCTTGGATGCAAGGCTGGGTGAGATCACAAATTTTTTTTTAAAATTTTTTCACTCAAGAGTTCGAGCTAACTTATGTGCATCTCTGTCAGATTGGTTTTGGGGGTTTTGGACCAGGGTTGTAAGTATCACCCAATAACAACGTACACATATATGTTCCCAAATCCGTACAACTAATAAATGGCCTTAACTTGATATGCAGAAGTCCAACCCTATTAGTGTTTTATTTTCCCAAGCTGCGCCATCTAATCCGTTTGTTCTTACAAAGTATTTTCCTAATTCATACCAATCTAAAAGTAAAAATCAATAGTCTAAAACGACTACAAGTTCAAGTTTAAAACGATTACTGCCATATTGAAAAGTTGTAATTCAATCCATCTTCATGTGATCAATCAAACTAGTCAGTGGACCGTGTAATATTTTTTTCAGGCCAAAGTGTAATGTCTATGTTTAATACTATTACGTAATCTTTTAGTATTTCTGGATGTAAGTAAGCTATATGCGGAAACGTTTAGATATTACAATTAGTATTCCTTTTCTTCTTCTTTTTTTAAACATTTGTGTTTATTACTGTGATATTGACAAACAAAATATCTTATTTAGTATGAAACTTTGTAGTCCTCCTTTGTGTAATCGTTCTAATCTATAGTTCAATCATAACTGGAATTAGAGAAATTCGTCCATTTTGGTTTGAGTTAGAGAAAACATGCAATAATTTTGAAATTATGTTGTATGTACATTATCGGTTATAATGGGAGTAAACAACTCGACATATGTTGTTTATTAATTACCTGTTATCATACGGATGGATGTTTGAAGATGTTTTTCTCTTTGAGTATTTCTTTTAAAAGCCTGCTGTGCACAGCAGGTTGTGCACAAGGCTTTCCTATAAAAGTAAGAGTTGTGCTATGTGCACAGCAAGCGGTGCACAGATGCCTTTTTCTCCCGCCTCGGGCCGCACAAAGATGATTGGAACCGTTCATTTTGTTCAAAATATGTCGTTTAAGGTCTTTGTAAAAAATGAGCTTCGTTCAATATCGTTAGAGGCGTCAACAAAACACCCAAAATCACTTCAGAATTTAGGCCGACGCCTCTAACGATATCGAACGAAACTCATTTTTTACAGAGACTTTAAACGACATATTTTGAACAAAATGAACGGTTCCGATCATCTTTGTGCTACCCGAGGCGGGAGAAAAAGCCTGTTGTGCACAGCCGCTGTGCACAGCCTGCTGTGCACAAGGTTTTACTGTAAAAGTAATTGTTAGCATTCAATAAGATTATGTAATTTCTTCAAGGGAAATGATAATGAATACTTGCCTAGCTACATGACTCTAAATCTGAACTGTACCTTCCTCGTCACGTCAGCCCAAGTCCTTTTACAAGGATATTTAGGAGCATGAAGAGATTTATTATAATTGAGTGCTCTTGAAACACCACCACATTCTCTCGGGGCCATTTTTTTTCATACATTGTAGTGGAGTCCACGTACTTTGTCTTTGTCTAGCTCCACCACTACGTATGGAAAACTGTCTTGGACAGGGACCGCCGCATGTTATCCCACCAACACAGAATAATGTTTTACTTGAAGATTCTATTATCTGTATGTTAACTCATAGTGTTCCTTATTATTATAATAAAAAAAAAATTAAAGACAAAGGAAGGTCCAAAACCCCAAATTTACTCATCTATCTTGGGGAATAACCAAAAGGTAAATTGCATTTTAGAGGAAAAAATTATTCAATATTTTCAGGAGCATCATCGATCACATTCTACACCAAACCCTTTAACCATCACATCAATGTAGTATGACTCCGCACTAAAATATATGGAGAACACACAAAGCTGTATTCGTGATAAAGACATATATATGATTTCACGTGACACTATTTCAAAACCAAAGAATATTTAGCCCCTCTAAAGGGCCATGTTTTGTCCTCACACCATATTACAAGCAAATAATTTATTCTATTCTTACATAGTACCTAAAACGTAGTTGGTTAGAAGTAAGTAATTTGTTCTCTCCCAATCATTTTCTTTAGCATTATTCCAAGCAAAGAAATATTCCTTTTCTCCCTTCCCTTTTATTTTATTTTATTGTTCTTTGGTACTTTTTTACCCTATAAATATGAGGACAGAGACAGAGTGCCATATATCAATAATCTTGTGATCTCGTTTCTAAGTCATCACAGATTCACAAGCTACAGAACAAGTAAGTTCGCACATTCTTCCAAGAGAAAATATTTATTGCTACTCAAATAGTATTTTTTTTTTTTTTTATGATTTTCATTTTGGACATTTTACTTTTATAGTTCCTTGCTTCCAAATTTCTACTATTTACATATTGTGTGGGATTCGTCCACCTGCTTGAGTTATCTGAGACTTATGTGTATTAACTTCTCATATGCCATATGTTCTCGTGTGGAATCCAACAAATTCGATGAATGCTCAACGTATGTGTTTTTAACTGTATATGTGATACTCCTTCCGTCTCGATTTGTTTGTCCAATCTCAGTATTTCAATTTATTAAGGAAACCAAATATAATCCATTGATTTGAAAATTTACATAATCTGAGCCATTGATTTTGAAATTGAATAGTTAATTTGGAACATGTATAAGTCAAAAAGAGGACAAACAAATCGAGAAGGAGGGAGTATGATATTGTAAGGGATTATCTTTGCGGGACAAAGAGGATACATTGATTTTTCATGCCACCTCCGAAATGAAATCCTGGCTCCGCCACTACTTAGGTCTTAGTGGGAAACAAATAGAGATAGAGATAAATAACATAATTTTTTTGTGTAGGGTTTGGGGCTCAGAGACACTAACTAGGTCTTGAGGTCACATTCATCGAAGGGATTGGGTTTAGGTCAGGCTTGTATTACATAACGTCGACATACTAATTTCTACGTACCCAAGCCTGTTCTATTAACAAACGGCTTTAACTTGATATATTTTTTCGCAAGCTAGTCCATCTAATCCGTCTATTAATTCTTAAAATAAATTTTCTTAGTGGGTGTTTGGCATAGATTATTTTGGTGGATTATAGCGATTGGATTGTAAGTTGTAGAGTTTGGGTTATGAAGAATTTATAATCAGAATCTATGAAAGTGATTGACAGAAATGGGAAAATTAGATTATGCATCAGTGAAATGTTTAGAAGTATAATCAGATAATTAATTGAATTGTGGGTGATAATTTGACCATTATGTGCACTTGCTCTCTTTATATAAAAACATATGTGACATTATTATAAAAGGCAGAATAGGCTGGGCGAGCTCGGCAGCTCATTTGTTTAGGTTGAGCAGATCTTGGCAAAGGGCTCAAGACACACACATTATACGTCACGGAGAGTTAGTAAGTTAGCCTACAAAAATTCGAATGGCCGTGTCTATAGTCCTGAACTTACAAACGTCTACGATAGGGCTCGAACCCTGATCTCCTATAAGGGAGGACCAAGAAATATCAATGGACTACAAGCTCTTTGCGGAAATCTTTTAGTCCTCCTTTTGCAGCAGTTCTAATCTCTAGTCCAATAGCCATAATTTGACTTGGAGAAATTTGTTCACATTTTTCTTTGAGATAGTGACAACGTGCAGGAAAATTTATATAAATAGTCCTCCTACTTTTATTTGAGTTTCATTTTTGTCCTCTAAATATCAATTACAACTCTTTTGACCTTCAAGTTTGGTTTTCGTACCAAATTGGTCCAATTGATAACTTTTGTTAGCTAAACTGGACAGAAAAAATCAGATTGATAGCAGTTTGGATGCTGCAATTCGTATCAAGTTGGTCCAATTGATAATGTTTGCCTTCAAATTTGATTTTTTTCGTTCAATTTGGTTGACAAACGTTATCAATTGGACCGACTTGGTACGAAAATCAAACTTGAAGGTTAAAAGAGTTGCAATCGATACTTGAAGGACGAAAATGAGACTCGGGTGAAACTGGGAGGATCATTTCTATATATGTTCCCAACGCAAAACAGAGTATTCAAGGGAAATTTATAGAAATGGTCCTCCTAGTTTCACCTGAATCTCATTTTCGTCCTCCAAGTATAAATTGCAACTCTTTTGACCTTCAAATTTGATTTTTGTACCAAATTGGTCCAATTGATAACATCTGTCAGCCAAACTGGATGCAAAAAAATCAGATTGAGGGTAGACGTGATCATCAATTGAACCAACTTGGTACGAACTATAACGTCCAAATCGCCATCAATTTGATTTTTTCCATCTAGTTTGGCTGACAAAAGTGATCAATTGGACCAATTTGTACAAATAGCAAACTTGAAGGTCAAAAGAATTATAATTGATACTTGAAGGATACTCGGATGAAATTAGGAGAACCATTTATATAAAAATGCAAAGTTGGTCCAAACTAGAAGAATCATTTATATAAATGATGGTCAAAAGAGTTATAATTGATACTTGGCTAGCTACTAATCTTTTTGGAGCAATAGGTAAAGCCGCAAAGACTCGGTTCTTTTTATGACGTAAGATAACCAAATGTGTTCCAAGGTATTAAAATTAAAAATTCACGTGTTCTAGGGGTGATGGTCTAAAATGTTTTGGCCTCCATGTGACTCTTTTTTAAACCTATTATTCTTCTGAAATCGCTAAAAAATATATATATATTAATTTTTTTTAAAAAAAACAACGATTAAAAGGATCACTGACACATCGGCATACACTATCAGAGAACCAAAACCACACGAAGGCAAGATGCCACCAAAACACCACAAACCAAAACAAAAGCCGAAAACCCGCCAACACCAAGAGAAACAAAAGCTAACACCAAAATAATACTCATTTGTCTTTATTAATTTCTAAAATTGAACCCAATAATACCCCCATTGACATCACATACTAGTCCACGAATTCTCGCTGCTCCCTGTTCCTCTTTGTTGTATGAAGATGAAGAAATTGATTGAGCTCACAAGGGAAAAAATCAAATTTAGTTTCAATATCTCATGATGTGTATCTGTTTGACGGATTTTGGTTTCATTTCTGCTCAAGATGCTCCAAAGCTGTGTTATCCTTTGCATATTTCTTTTTACAGCTCCGTTGGACTTGTTCACAATTAGGCTCCATCGTGTCGATGTTTACTTTTTTTCCATTGTTTGGTTGTAAAGCGCGCAAGTGCCTAAAACATTTTACATACAAACAAAAATGTTTTCCTCTCAAATTGCCCATAAGTCGTTTTTGGCACTTTCAAACACCAGTGTCTCGGCCCCTGGCCGGGGAGGTATACCAATCCATGTCACCAGAAATTCGTTGTTGATTAGGCTGGGCACAAATCATTGACTATCTTCCCCTTCCCTCTTGGCTTTTCCAGTATCCTATCACTCTTGTTTGGTTATTCTCCAAATAATTTTTGCCACCCAAACGCCGGAAAGCTTTTGATGTGAAAAATAATTTACAAATATATCATTTGATGATGTAAAATGTTTTACGTTGAAATAAACAGAACCTTAATTTGCTTATAAAAAAAACAAATCCTTAATTTGGTGGCCTTAAAGTGTTTTATCAATTTCTTTTAATTTTGATTTTACTTGACTTTGTAGAAACTTAAGAAATAAAATAAACTAAGATAAGCTGGGTTTTTTTTTTTAACTAATATCCTGGAGCTATTTTCTAGTCATGTTTTCAGAAGTGGGATGGGTGTCGGCTTTCATTGATTCCGTAGTTAAATATAATATCGTCTTTTTCATACCAGATGTCTTCAGTGACTAGATAAATTACACGCACTTCGACCTATTCCCTCCCTCAATTTAGTCAAAGGCAGATCATTCGTGCTAGATTATAAAATTCACAATAAATTATTTTCATGCGGCATAACACAAACAATGAAACCATAGTTAATTGGGTGGGGAGCAGCTAACCGAACTAACCCTTACGGCAGTTTAATTATATTCTCTTAACTAGACTTTTGTTTGAGTTGAAACCAGTATATGATAGACCTTCGTGCATTGCCACCAAATAACTTGGGGTTTACGCATTCTGGACTATGTTGTTACGCTCCGACAAGTTATTGGCCCACTAAAGAGTGCGTCGCATGTGAAAATAGACAATATAACTTGAATTCATGTTTCAGTTGTTTTGCTTGCATCCTTTTAATTAGTTTTTGTTTTTCATATTTTGATATATCAAGAAGACAAACGGTTAGGGTGAGATGGATCCAATTCCACTATGGTTGCGGAGACTCTGGGATGCGTGGGATCTTCGAGCACTGGTTCTACTTAGTTTCACCTTACAAATAATTCTATCCATATTTGGTGACCGAAGAAAATACATATCATCGATGTGGATTAACGTCCTTGTTTGGTCGGCCTATTTAATGGCAGACTGGGTAGCGACGGTTGCTCTTGGCAAACTCTCAGATGTCCAAGGCAGTCTCGAAAAAAGCAACCCATTATGGGCCATATGGGCACCGTTGCTTTTGTTGCACCTCGGTGGCCCAAATAGCATAACTGCTTATTCATTGGAAGATAATCAGTTGTGGTTGAGGCATCTTCTAGGATTATTGGTTCAAATTTCTGCAGCGATATATGTTATTCTGATGTCGTGGAAAAATTCATGGTTCTCGTTTATGTCGCTTCCGGCATTAGTAGCGGGAGTTATTAAGTACGGGGAGAGAACATGGGTCCTCAAGGCGGTGAGCGACGAAAAATATTTACACTGGAGACCCTTTGGTAGTCTTAGAGATAAATATTCAACCGAGGGTCATGACTATGTGCGGGTTTTAGTTGTGGCTTATGAACGTCTGCATCGGTTTATGGGGTATTTGGTTGATGGGGGCCTTGGTTTAGGTCCCGTGGACGTTTATGGGGGCCCTGGTTTAGGTCCGGTGGATAACGTTGATGGAGGCATTGGTTTAGGTCCGGTGGACGTTGATGGGGGCCCTGGTTTAAGTCCGGTAAACAACGTTGATGGGGGCATTGGAATAGGTCCGGTGGATGACGACTGGGGTAATATGGAAGATAACATTTTGAGGGATGCACTGGAGGTTAAAACGGGACTCATGTATGATTTGCTATATACAAAGGCCGCCGTAATATACAGTAAGGGAGGTTTTATAATGCGTTGTATGAGTTTTGGATGTACGGTAATTGTGTTAGTAGGATTAACCATTCAGATTCTACATTTAAAGACCAAGGAAGAAGATGATGGCCATGTTAAAGAGAATTGGCATGAGATGGATATTGCAATTACAGTTGTATTGACTGTAGGAGCTGTAGCTTTGGAGATTTATGCAGCCATTGAAATTGTGGGTGATGGGGGTCGTATGGGATCGCTTACGTGTGATTATCCGTGAGCTGGAGAGGTGTGATTGGTTGATGATTAGTCGAAGGAAGATGAGTGAGATCTCGTGGGGTAGAGGAATGTGAGCAAGAAGCACAAGAAGGACAGAGGCAGCGTGTCTCCTTAGTTTTCCGCGGGGTACTCAACCTTTCCCGGGCTCTGGCAAGTGAGGTCACACGTTTCCTCGAGGAAGAATGTTCTCCTCCCTCAAATTCAGTGCTCACTCACTTTTTCCCAGAAAAAAGGTCCTCTCTCATCATTGGGAATGCCAGGGGTATTTATAGGGCACCTGGGCCTATGTCAGGCCCAGAACGGCGCTCCTATTAGTCCCCGACACGTGTCCCCTCTGTACTTCTTGGCCTTGGGAAAGCTCGCCTTCCCGCGGACGATTTTCCGCGGGAGGGCTCGTTTTCCCGCGGCGTCACCTCCCATTCCAAGCCGCCAAACCACAAGACACCCCAAATTCCCGCTGAGCGAGGTCGCGACCTGCGGCGATCGTTATCTCCCCGCGGAGACCCGCCCGGGCCTTGCCTCTGGGCCTCAGGTAGAGGTCCGCGGAGATTTCGCGAGACGAAAAGCTGATTATTATGACATTTCCGAGGAGTGATACGCGGGAATTCGATATAAACCAACAGATGGCCCCGCGAAGAGGACCCGCGGAAGTGAGTTCCGCGGTGGTGGGTTCCGCGGTGGATCCTGTAACTCCCCTGCGGGCGACTCCCGCGGTCCACCTGCTTCGATCCACCACTCCACGCGTCACGGCTTCATTGGTTGGTCAGCGTAGTCAACTGGGTGCCACGTGTTTGCCCGCAATTGGAGAGTCAAATAGTCGCTCTCTCTGATTCCAACTTATTGACTTTTGACCGCGCCTACATATGCCCCCCGCGCGCGGTTGACGGGGTCGTCGCCCGCGCGCGAAGGACTCCCGTCTTCCGCGGTCACACTCGAAGCGTCGCGCGGAGTGAGGAGGCTACTGAATGGGCGGCGTCGCTTCGCATGCTGATCGTGACCTTTGGTGTACGGTCGCAATAAATGCCTTCCCAATATGCTTACTATATAAGCCACTTTACCCGTCACTTCCTTTTCACCTACCGTTCAATCTCAAGTCAAAAGCTGTCATTTTCTTTCTCTGTTCTTTTTCAAACGCCGTCTTTCTCCTTTCGCTCTCGTTCTCATAAAGAATCAACATGGCCGCACGTGGTGCAACTATTGAAGAACCCGTCCCTACCGCGGACCAATGGAGGAGGGCCCCCTATCTTCAATCTGTAGGGGACCCGTTTTGGACTCAGGTGGCCGCCTACACGGCGGAGGCCGTGGAGGAGCCCTCCATCACTGACCCCACCTTTTTTGTGGTCCCCGCCGGTGTGGATAGCGCGGAGCCTGTCAATCCTTCATCTGTTTCACGCTTCTGCTTGGAGCGTGGGGACTTCCCTTACTCGGAGTGCAGGTTTGGGGCCCAAACCTCGCCACCCTCCGATTGGGCTGAATGGGTTGACGAGGTGACGGGGAACGCCGCCTTGAAGCAGACTCTGATGGCCAGCGGTGTTTATGACGCCGTAGTTCTGTCGCGGAGCTTGAGCATCCCGAGGCAAGGGGCGGCTCTGAGGAACCTGAACCACGCATGCTCGCGGTGGAGCTTCGACACCCACTCATTCGTATGGGCGTGGGGCGAAAGTGGGCTCTCATTGGAGGACGTGGTGATCCTCACCCGTCTTCCCCTGCGAGGGGCCACGCTTCTTGACCTCGACAATCTTTCCTCCGCGGACCAGCACGACATCGCGGAGCTTAGGAGGTTGGGCAAGCTAGCCCAATCTGGCCCAATCTTCCCGGCCCAGGGCGTTCGCAAGAGTGTTGCTGCCAACGCCAAAAAGACCTCCTTCGCGAGCTGGATCCGCTTCTTCTTCAAAGACCTCCAGCCCGTGAGGTCGGTAGCGGACAGGACTCCGCGCGACTTTGTTGCTGGTCCCCACTACGAGGGGCGGCTCTACATGGCTGGCTTCTTCGCCTTTTTCTTATCCTACTTCGTCTTCCCAGATTACCCGGCGGACAGCCCCTCTCCCGCGGTCTTTCCGCTCGCGGTGTTGCTTGCCCGCGGCGAGCCAGTCGCGCTTGCTCCTCTTTTCCTGGGGTCCCTTCACTGCCAGCTGGACCTGGTCCATGCTGACCACGTGCGGTCTCTGGGGAGGTGCGACCACCTTTCCATGGCCCACACCGGCTTCCTCCTGGCCTACTTTTTCGAGCATTTTCCCACCGTTGCTCCGGTCCCTCGAGGTTTTCTGGCGTCCGCTAGCAGGTCCCGCTCAGAACGATGGATTGGCACGAGCAGCGATGCTCTCTGGAGTGAGGCCTGTGACATTCCAGGGAACTTCGTCCCGCGTCCCTACGCCGTCGCCTCCCCCGGGATTGTTGGTCTGGGCCAATGCCTCCTGCCTACTCGCTCTTCCTTATCCAGTATGAGCGGAAACAACGCGATAGCCCGAGCGGTTATCAATTCCGCCCTCATTGCTCTGCCAGGGTGGGTGCCGTTCCTCAACGGCGAGGTGCACGGCGTGTCTGTCTACCGGCCAGACAGGTTCGCGCGGCAGCTGAGCTTCGATCAAGGAGTGCCAGGGCACGCCCCACCGCCGTCTTCTTTCATCGACTCTCAGCGCCGCTTCACGCGGCCTCATACCTCCAGCATCTTGGCCAATCTTGGGAATCTTCTCATCCCAAGTAGGGACGAGGTGGGACGCTACACCGCGGAATTCCGCGTATTTTGGAGGAGGAACCTGGACACATTCCTCCTCTTTGTCAGCGGAGAACCAGAAGTCCTCCCTGTGCCTGAGATCCGCAGTCGGGACACCTCCCTAAGGGCCATTACGGAGATAAGGGGGGCGGACTGGCGCGGTCCTCATAGCATGATGGTGGCCGCGGACGTCGCGCCTCTGAGCGTAGCGTTCCTGCTGGGCCTACCTTCCACCGCTCCAACAACGACAAGGCAGGCTCCGGCGCGGGCCTCCCGCGCCCGTGCTCACCCGCCTGCCGCGGGGGCAACTTCCCAGCCGACCTCCTCAAGCGCTCCCGCAACGGGAGGAGCACGCCCACGCAAGCGTCTTCGCACGGTACTCTTTCTTCTCATGCTATACTACAGTCCATCAACAGCGCATGCATGCATCTTCACCACTATTCTCAGTACTTATCCTGTCGTTATTTTTTCTTTCTCAGCAGCGGGAGCTGGACGCCAGCACCTTTGTGGCCTTCGAGCCAGAGGCGGCCGCAGGGTCGGAGGAACATGCCGCGGAGGAACAGCCGCTGGGGGCCGCATCCGCTGCTCTCGCTAAGCGGCGTCGTCTGGAAGGTATGTCTCGTACTTGTTACCTTGCTATTCTCCGCCATTAACATCCCTCACTTGTACTCATTTTATCTTGTCTTTGCAGTGATCATTGAGTCCGACGATGATGAGGACGGGGATGGGGATGCAGGCATGGGCGGTCGCGATGACGCTATCGCCGACATTGATGACGACGGCAGTCCTGATCAAGATGACATTCCTCTGAGCGTCCGCTTCCATGCCATGCAGACCCAAACTCTGGCCCTCGGAGGGGCTCCCGCGACAGACACCGCCGGGGCGAGGGAAGTAGAGCTGATCCAACCTCGCACGGAGCCGCTTCCCTATCCTCAGCCTGAGCCTGAGACTTCCGCGGTGGTTGGAGGTACGTTACCTGATGAACCTTCAATTATGGACCTCGGAGGGGACCCCAACACGGCTTCCACGGACTCGTCCTCTTCTTCCGCGGAGTCCGATAACATGATCCCTTCCTCTATTGACCGAGACCTTTCTCCACCTCGTGCAGCTGATTCTGAAGCCCGCGAGCCGCCACCCCCAATGGGCTCCCGCGAATCCATCGGCCAAACAGAGGCCACCGCCGGGCCCATCTCAACGACCGCGGCCCAGATTTTGAGGGAAGAGGAAGATGATGGCCTGGAGGCCCTGGTCCCTCGTACCGTGAGTCCCGGCGGCGTGCCTTCGCCACGAGTGACAGCGTCCGCTGCCCCTTCTGGGTCACAGCAACATTCCACCAGCGCCCGCGTCCCCTCGTCGACCAGCTTCCTGGACCGCGTGGCAGCGGGCTCCCCCGGCATTTCCAACGCTCCTTTTCTGCAAGGACAAGGGTCTTCCGCGGGGGAGGGCGCCTCAATAAGCAGGACTGCTCCAGGCTCACCGGCCTGCTCGACCTCTCAGACCGCCTCCCCGCGTCCGAGCCTGGACCGCGCACTGGCCTCCCCGCGCCAGCCCCCGCCCTCAGGGGAAGACCGACAGCTGGAGGTAAACGAAGCATTTATTGGGGGGCCCACCTCCATTACTGACTCAGATCTGAATTCCTTATTTAAAGGCATGACTTTCATACAGACTGACGATATTCTGGGAGGCCAAGGGAGTGCTGCTCTTGGGGATTTTGCTGCTGAATTAGACATGGGCGAGCAGAACAGGGACGAGGTTGAGTCCAGGGAGCGTCCTCCTCCTCAGCACAGCCCGGTCGCGGCTCATGGGAAGGGGCCGGCGACCTTACAATCGGAAGCCCCGGTACGCCTGTTCCCCGCGGGCTTCCCTGTGGACGAAGTCTACCATCCCCTTCTCAACGCCATAGCCCGCGCACACCCGGAGACTTTCGCCCCATTCAGTCCGCGGTCGGCCCGGCTCGGGGGACTTCTCTTGAGGGACCTTCACGAGGTGCTTGCTCCTTGGGCACAACTGCGTCTGAGGGACTTCACCGCGGAGGCAGAGGCTGCCCTCCAAGAGGTTGCGCAGGACATGGCAGCCATGGGCTTCGATCTGGCCTGGCTGAGCACGAGGAGTTCCGCGCTGAGGGCCGCGGGGGAGAGGATGGTCATCAGGCCCGAGATTCAACAGCTCTTCGCGCAACTGGCGGCCGCTAGGTAGAACGTCGCAGATTTGGAGGCCAGGTTCGCCCAGATCTCCAAGTATGACGCGGAGTTAGCCACTGCGGCCTTGAATCTTGAAGACCCGGACCCGGAGGAGCTTGTTTTTTCAGAATGGCTGGGCTGAGCTTCTTTCTACCCGCTTCTCTTTTCTTCTTTTTCTTCTCTTTTTTTTTATTCGAACATTGTAATCGTTTCATTTGGTCAGTACACTCCACATTTAGTTTGCAATAAAAGATCGTTTCATTTCACCTTTTTTTTTGTGTTTGCCTCTTTTTTTTTTAAAAACAACACGCGGGCCATGTTTTGACTTCCCGCGACCCCACGTTTACATTGTTTGTCAATCACTAAGCCCGGGATCGTGCGAGGGCCATGCTCTGACGCCCCTTGCGATCCAACATCTTTTTCGTTTACCGATTGTTAAAGTTATGATTGCACGCGGGTCACGCTCTGACCATTCGCTACTCAACACACGCGGGTCATGTTCTGACCCTTCGCTGTTTGATGCTCGGGTCATGTTCTGACCCCTTGCTGCTTAATAAGGCGCGGGTCATGTTCTGACTCCGCGCGACTTAATAAGGCGCGGGTCATGTTCTGACTCCGCGCGACTTAATAAGGCGCGGGTCATGTTCTGACTCCGCGCGACTTAATGCGTAAGTCATGTTCTGACTTTACGGGACTTAACGTGTTCGGGTCATGTTCTGACCCTTTGCAATTTGGTGTCATCTCCGTCTACTGATTACTGATCTCGGAATACTCGTGTTGTGAAACAAACAATAACATCATAGAAGAAACTTCAAAAGTATACAAATTCGAAATATCCCAACAACTTTTCACTGACTAGCATTTACCAAGGCTTCCATGATTACATTGCGAACAAAATTAACAAGGAAAAGGCCGCCACATTACACTTGGCTAAATAAGAGAAAGAACAACCAAATGATATAGAAAGTGATTGACATTGACAATCACTTACAAGAGAAGGAAAATAATTAGACCACACAGGTATGCTTCCTTTTCCTCTTTATTTAGCTCTTCACGGATAAAACTTTTTCACATACTTCGCGTTAACTGCGCCCGTGCGGAACCCATCCTCTACGCGGGCCAGGTCGTAATGGCCAGCCGCGGACGCTTTGATTATCTCATAAGGCCCCTCCCATCTAGGCGTGAACTTTGGTGTCTTCAGGTCCCTCATCACCGCAGTAGTGGCTTTCCACACCAAGTCCCCCACATTGAATGTTCGCGGCACCACTCCCTTGTTGTAATAACGAGAGACGGACTCCCAGTATTTCTGATGAACCATGGCCGCAGCGGCTCTTCTTTCTTCCAAGGCCTCTAGGTCCGCCATTCTTCCTTCCGCGGATTCTTCCATGGCGAGGATCATTCGCGCGGACGGGACTCTGAGCTCCGCAGGTAACACTGTTTCCGCTCCGTATACTAGACTGAAAGGGCTGGCGCGCGTGGACTTCCGCTTCGACGTGCGGTACGCCCATAAGGCTACGGGTAAGTGGTCCGCCCACGTCCCTCCGCGCTTGTCCAACAGTTTGCTTAAGATTCTTATTAGGGTTTTGTTCGTCGCCTCAGCCTGTCCGTTGCCTTGAGGGTAGTACGCACTGGAGGTATGATGGTCCACCATGTACTCGTCGAGGAGATTTCCCACGTGCTGGTTAATAAATGGAGTCCCGTTGTCCGACAGTATCACCTTAGGTATCCCGAACCTGCAGATGATGTTCTCTTTGATAAACAGTGCTACTGCCTCCCCGGTAGCCCTTTTCAGCGGAACAGCTTCAACCCACTTGGTATAGATTTCGGTAGCCGCAAGAATCCATCTATTCTTTCGTGACGCCGGCCTGATTGGTCCTATTAAATCCATCGCCCACGTATGGAAGGGGTATGGGGCGCGGATGGAGTGTAATTCCACCGAGGGGGCATGGACTAGATTACCAAACTTTTGACACGCTTGACACCTCCGCACGTGTTGCCTGGCGTCGCTTTCCATGGTGGGCCAAAAATACCCCAAGTGAATCAGTTGCTCGTAGAGTTTTCTCCATCCTTGATGTTCCGTCCCGTGGGTGTTTTTTAAGACTACCTCCGCTTCTCCTTCATTTATACATCTCTGCGGTGTTCCATCTAGGGCTCTTCTGAACAGCATCCCTTTTTGCAAGAAGAAACGTCGGGCCCCGCGGATGACTTTCGAGGATTCTGCCCGCTCTGAGGGTAAGGCTCCCTCTCGTAAGTAATCCACGTATACCTGTCTCCAGTCATTTTCCTGGTTGTCACTGCTCACCATCAGGCATTCGGGTTTGGCCACGTACAAGGAGCACCGTGTACAGTTCTTTGTAGTCAGCTCCGCGTCTCTTTTCATGCTGGGCCAGTAATAGCCCTGTCGCTGAATTCTCCGGTACAACGCTATCTCGTTATTCGCACAATTGTCATCATGAATCCGATTTAAGATTCCCTGTGCCACCGCCGCGTCCACGCACCGCGCTAACCAACCCTGAGGGGCGCGGTGATATAACTCCCCGCGCAAGACCAGAAAGCACGAAAGTTCCGCAGTAGATAGGTGTCCTATACCATTGCTCAGCTGTATCTTAATAGCTCCGCGCCAATCCTCCGTTGGTTCAGAAAAATTCGAAATCGCGGAGGGCTCGAACCTCTTTACAATTTCTATACAAGTCTTCTCATCCTCGAACTCCGTTCTTGCCCCCAGCGTTGCCAAGGCGTCGGGGAAACGATTTTCTGACCTAGGCTTGTGCACAATGTCGATGCTTTCGAAGGACTTGGTCAACTTCTGCACAGTAGTCCGATATGGGGCTAGTGTTGGCTCCTTCAGCGCGTACACCCCCTCCGTCTGTAATATCACCAATTTTGAATCTCCCGCTATTCTCAAGTGTTTGATTCCTCGCTCCCTTGCAGCTAATAGACCCAAAATCAAGGCTTCGTACTCCGCCTCGTTATTGGAACAAGGGAAACTTAGCTTGTAAGCCAACTGGATCTTTTCTCCAGCCTCGTCATTTCGTAATACTATTCCCGCTCCTCCGCTCTCGTTACCCGCGGCCCCGTCGAAGCTAAGCGTCCAGTGGGGATTGTTCGCGCTGGTCGCGAAAGCTTCGAAATTCTCGCCTGGTAAAGCCTCTTCGAGTGGTTCGCATTGGCCGCTTGGAAATTGTGCCAGGAGGTCCGCGAGTGCTTGACATTTAATTGCTTTCGGCGAGGCACAGGAGATGTCGAATTCGGCTAGGGCCAATAGCCAACGTGCTGCGCGGCCTGTGAGCGCGGGTCTAGACAAAAGGTACCTGATTGGGTCAGATTTGGTGATAATCTGTATGGGGAAGGAGAGGAAGTAATGTCTTAGCTTTTGTGCAGTAAAGACCAAGGCTAAGCAATGACGCTCGATGGCCGTATATCGCTCCTCCGCTCCCTGTACCTTTCTGCTGATGTAGTATACGGGACGCTCTACCCCATCTGCTTCTTGTACTAATAAGGCCCCGATGGACTTGGTAGTGGAAGTGAGATATAGTATCAATGGTTTTCCATGAACTGGGGCCACCATCGTCTGAGGTGAAGTCAGGACCGTCTTGATCCGCTGGAAGGCCTGTTGGTGTTCCGTTGTCCATTTAAATTGCGCACCTCCCTTCAATAAGTCTGCGAAGGGTGCCGCAATCTCTGCTAGCGCGGGAATGAAGCGTCGTAAGTAAGATACCTTTCCCAAGAATCGTTTGAGTGCTTTCTGAGAATGTGGCGCGGGCATTTCCGCGATGGACCTGATCTTGGTCTCATCTGCGTCAATTCCTTGCCTGTGTACTAGGAAGCCCAAGAATTTCCCCGCGGTGACGCCAAAAGCGCATTTGAGAGGGTTCATTTTGAGGTTGAATTTCCTGCAGCGGGCGAATACTGTGGCCAAATCCGCGAGGTGCTCCGCTTGCTCCTTAGACTTGATGACTAAATCGTCAACGTAATCCTCGACGATTTTGTGCATTAAATCATGGAAGATCGCTGTCATCACGCGCTGATATGTTGCCCCCGCATTTTTCAGTCCAAAAGGCATCACAACATAGTGGAAATTACCTAGCGGGGTGCGGAAGGCTGTTTTTTCGGCGTCTTCCGGGGCCATCCTGATCTGATTATACCCGCTGAATCCATCCATAAACGAGAACATTTGGTGACCTGAGGTGGCATCGACAAGGGTGTCGATGTGTGGGAGCGGGAATTCGTCTTTCGGACACGCCTTGTTTAGATCGCGGAAGTCCACACACACGCGGATTTGCCCGTTTTTCTTCTTAACAGGGACAATGTTGGCAAGCCATTTGGGGTATTGGATTGGGCAGATGAATCCCGCCTTCCGCAACTTCTCTATTTCCTCCTGAATTTGCTTTTCCAAATCGGGGTGGTATTTCCGCTGGGCTTGTTTTACGGGCTTGGAATTGGGGAAAACATCCAGGTGGTGAGCCACGAGCTGAGGATCTAAGCCCGGCATTTCTTCGTAGTACCATGCGAAGACGTCGGAGTTCTCGCGCAATAAATTGATCAACTGAGCGCGGAAGTCCGCGCTCAACTTTTTGCTTATGAACACTGGTCTCTTCCTGCCCACCCCGTCACTGAGGTCAACCTCCTCCATGTCTTCCGGCTGTGGTTTGGGCCGGTCCTGCATGCATTCTGGGGCGGGCTCTGGTTTCTCGATGACGTCGTCTTCCTCGGTGGTACGTGTTTTCCCGGGGTCATCGGCCCTTTGGTCGACCGCTGCCCCGGAAGACCGTCATAAGTGATAGACGGTTTTGCCCCCTTCCTTCGTCTTGACAATTTTTCGGGGGGCTGTCGACTCCAATATCGGCGGGCTTCCGCTGGGGCCCCCGCGCTGAGTATCGCGTATGTCCTCCCATCGTGGGATTACAGCACCGCGTGGCCGTGTAGTTATGGCCTGCGGCGTGTCGCCGAATCCCGAAAAGTATACAGCGTCCGAGAGATGGGCTTCGTGGGTGTCAAACGGGCTTTCCGAAGCGCGGACAGTAACCCTCTTGCCTGCCCAAATGCCCTTGAGACACTGATGGTAGCTGGATGGCACAACCGCGTACTTGTGCATCCAACTGCGCCCGAGGATGATGTGGTAGTTGGGGTCCGCATCGATTAAGTGGAATTTTGTGGCAGAGCGGATTGGTCCTACTTCCAAATTGACCACAACATATCCCAGGGATCGCCTTCTGTCACCCCCAAAACCCGTGATGGTGATGGGAGAGTCCACTATTCGGTTATCTTGAATCCCTAGTCGGCGGAACGTTGGAATGGGCATGAGATTAATGGAGGCCCCGCCATCGAGAAACGTCCTCTTCAACTCGACCCCATTGACACGGGAGGTCACATACAGGGGACGGTTGTGGGGATGGGGTGCCGCCCTGTCAGCGTCGGAGAAGGTAACCGAATTGGATTCGTCACGAATGGTCCGTGGTAAGGACCCCTCGACGGACATACATGCCTCTTGGTGAATCTCCGCGATGCTGATAATGGCTTTGGTTATCTCTAGTCTGGCGGCAGGAGTAAAGCCGAACCCGTCAAAGAACGTACGGAACTTCACGCTATTCTGCAAGGTTTTTGCTGAGTTGCTAGGATCTGGTGCGACCATGGGGGCTGCTACGTCTTCGCTTTCGTCAACAATCTCGTGGCAATACACCATATAAGCGGACCCGTCAGCTTCCTCATCGGAGTAAGAGTGATAATCTGAATCCCATGCTTCCTCATACATGAACGGATAACATTCTGCCATGTTTACCGCGCCGTCATTGTGGCCGTGAGCCGGGTAAGGTTCGACACGGATGTCGCGACGCCCTATCCGAAGCTCATTGGCGTTTTGCTTGCGCTTGAACAGTCGTTTGAGGGACCAACAGTCGCTGGTTGGGTGTCTAGTGTGTCTGTGATACATGCAGTACCGGGGGCTCTCACGGTCTTCTCTTGTTGGTTCATACTCCGCGGGAGGGAGCTCCAGTTCACCATCCGCTATCCATGCGTTTACCAAGGCACGGACCTCATCCATACTGCATGGATAGTCTGGCGCGGGCCCTGGCTCGCGCTCTCTTCGTTTTCTTGTCCCGATGGCTTGCTGTCCCCGCGGTGCCTCCGCGGCAGTAACCGCGGCCACCGCGGGCTTATTCTTCCAACTATCCCGCTTTAGCGGCTTAACCACGTGGCGAATATTGTACGCGGATTCCAGCAACGCGGAAAAAGTACCCAATCTCAAATTAACCAGGAGCATCTTGAATTCGTCCATCATCCCTCCAATGCAAATCTCAACGAGTTGGGCCTCTTTAACTGATTCAGTGCAGTCTACTGCACGGTCTTGAAATCGCCTGATGTAGTCGACAACATCCTCTCCAGTTGCCTGTGTTTCCTTGGTTAGGCTGATCACTGTCACCTTCTCGCGTACTTGGAAGAATTTGGCATAGAAACTATTCACCATTTCCTCCCAAGTGGCTATCGAGTAAGGCTCCAAATTGACGTACCATGTGTAAGCTCGTGACGTGAGGGACTTTGAGAACTCGCGGAGGCGGAGGTTGGAGTCCGATGCGTGGGCTCCAAGAGATTCAATGAAACGGATGACATGCTCCTGGGCGCTACCCTCCTTGCCGTCGAACTTTACAAACTTGGGGGGGGTATATCCTTCCGGATAGGGTGAAGATAGTACAGCAAGAGGGTAGGGAGGGCGGATGTCTGGGCTCGGCAAAGAGGGTAGGACCGTGCTGGCCTTTTCCTTGTTGAGGAGGGCCTGTACGTCTGCTAGAGTCATAAACTGTCCCGCAGTAGCGGTGTGGATGGCTTGCGCGACAGCAGCCTCCTTCTGGCTTGTTTCGACAGTTTTCTGTTGTGTTAGCAAGGTTTGGACCTCTGCCAATGTGATGTAGGGGCCCATCGAGGGTGCACCGGCTCCGTCCATGGCAGGTTCTTTACCTCGGGTATCGGACGAGTTTGCAGCGATTCCGCCAACAAGGACCCCGCGCAGAGGGTGCGAGGAAGACAAGGGGAGTTGAGGCTGCAGGTGTTGTGCCGTCTGACTGGTACTCCCACCGGCATGGTTCTGTGGTACATCGTCACCTTGACTAACTGTGGCTCGTGGTAGTGCTGCCGAAATGAGCTCCGTGAGACCTGTGAAGGCCGCCAGCAGTTGTTTCTGCGTTTCGAGAAATTGGCGCTGACCCTCTTGAAGGGCGCGTAGCGTTTGTGCAGACGCACCTGCATTGTTGGTTTCTCCTACGTCCTCGGGGGTTGGGACGGTATTTTCTGGTGTCGCCATTACTCTTCGGCGCGGCGGTTCGACGTATTCTTTGGACCGAGTACTAACCATAAACCAAAAAAACACCTCCCCAGCAGAGTCGCCTAAATGTGGGTGATGGGGGTCGTATGGGATCGCTTACGTGTGATTATCCGTGAGCTGGAGAGGTGTGATTGGTTGATGATTAGTCGAAGGAAGATGAGTGAGATCTCGTGGGGTAGAGGAATGTGAGCAAGAAGCACAAGAAGGACAGAGGCAGCGTGTCTCCTTAGTTTTCCGCGGGGTACTCAACCTTTCCCGGGCTCTGGCAAGTGAGGTCACACGTTTCCTCGAGGAAGAATGTTCTCCTCCCTCAAATTCAGTGCTCACTCACTTTTTCCCAGAAAAAAGGTCCTCTCTCATCATTGGGAATGTCAGGGGTATTTATAGGGCACCTGGGCCTATGTCAGGCCCAGAACGGCGCTCCTATTAGTCCCCGACACGTGTCCCCCCTGTACTTCTTGGCCTTGGGAAAGCTCGCCTTCCCGCGGACGATTTTCCGCGGGAGGGCTCGTTTTCCCGCGGCGTCACCTCCCATTCCAAGCCGCCAAACCACAAGACACCCCAAATTCCCGCTGAGCGAGGTCGCGACCTGCGGCGATCGTTATCTCCCCGCGGAGACCCGCCCGGGCCTTGCCTCTGGGCCTCAGGTAGAGGTCCGCGGAGATTTCGCGAGACGAAAAGCTGATTATTATGACATTTCCGAGGAGTGATACGCGGGAATTCGATATAAACCAACAGATGGCCCCGCGAAGAGGACCCGCGGAAGTGAGTTCCGCGGTGGTGGGTTCCGAAGTGGATCCTGTAACTCCCCTGCGGGCGACTCCCGCGGTCCACCTGCTTCGATCCACCACTCCACGCGTCACGGCTTCATTGGTTGGTCAGCGTAGTCAACTGGGTGCCACGTGTTTGCCCGCAATTGGAGAGTCAAATAGTCGCTCTCTCTGATTCCAACTTATTGACTTTTGACCGCGCCTACAGAAATATTCTCCTCCAATTGGATAATGCTTTGGCTAATCAAACAGGGTAGAGGGGAATGGGTGATATGGTTGAGTCAAAGATTTCCATGGCTTTTCAACAGGGAGAAAAAGTACTGGTCTCAAATGATGGGGCAATTTGATCTACTTGGTTATTGTCTCAAGCATACCGAGCCTGAAGTTCAAATTAGTCCAATTAGAAAATTAATCAGGTCGGTGTTAGGGCATAATTATGAGGTTAAGTGGGATAAATCTCAGCACAAGACTGTATATTTTGTACATCCTCCTGTATACAACGCGATCTTAGAGTATTTTCATAAACCTTGGATTGGTTCAAGCATATCTGACAGCTTAATCCGTGAATTGGACGGGATTTGGGCGATAGTAGGTGACCCTAACATGCCGGGTTCTTTTCTCTTTATAGTTAAGTGGGTGCACTTGGCAACAGAAATATGCTACCATTTAGAAATACAATGGGATGCAGGTCATCACTTTGGATCCGATCCCATGACGTTGTGGATGGAAAATAGGGAAGCTTCCAAAGCTCTGTCAGATTACATGATGTATCTACTCGTAATGCACCCTTCATTGTTGCCCAATGTTGGATCACTTTTTCCTTTGGAGAGGGACCTCAGCAATCCGAGACGTCTTGCTGGGGATGCACCTGACGTAAACGGGGCTTGCCATTATTTGCTGAGGCATGGAGAAGAGTACATCATACGTATGATTGCCGAACATTTGAAGGGAAAGGAGAAGCAAAAGAGATGGGAAATAATCAAACTAATATGGTTGAGGATGCTACAAGCTGCAGCTCACGGTCCAAATGGTTTTACTCAGAAAGATGGCCACTTCCAGAAACTAAGACAAGGAGGCGAGCTTCTCACTTTAATTTGGTTCATTAATCCTTCCCAACCGCCTATACAATCGCCAAGCGACTTGCCACCGCCTATGCGACCGTCAGACGACCTGCCACCGCCTATGCGACAGCCAGGTGACCGACGACCGCCCATGCCACCGCCTTTTCAACCCCCAGGCAACCGGCGACCAGCAAGGCCACCGCCTATGCGACAATCTGACAACCGGCGACCACCCAGGCCACCGCCAGGCGACTGGCGACCGCCTATGCAATCTTTCTCACAGGACTCACAGTGGATGCTTGAAAATAATTAGATACAGTAATAGATTTCCTTTTCAAAATTTTGTACACAAACTCTTTTTCGATTTCCGCATGTAAAGTCAAATAATTTTTCAAAATGGCCTTCGTTCCTACTCTCACTTTTTGCTTTACGCTCTTAATCATTGCACTCACAAATTTTGCCCGTTCTGCTTGACTTTGAATACTTTTTGAAAGTTTTGACATTATTTTAAAAAAATTCGCGTTCGTTAGTTTGCGATTTTGTGAATTATTGATTCATCAAGTAAAAAGTATTCTTTTTTACCCAAATGTTTTGGAAAATATCCACTTTTTGAGCACACAAAAAAAGAGTAAAAAAGTGGCACTTTTAGCTCAAAAAAGTGTATATTTCCCAAAATATGTGGATAAAAGTAAATAAAAAAATACTTTTTTGAACAAGAAGAATCAATAATCCATAAAAATTTAGCGCAGAACTAACAAATACAAAAACAATTTTGAATAAGGTCCAAAGGTTTTCTAAGTGGAACACCCTCTATGGTGGCTTTTGAATTTCAGTTGATTGTGTGTTGAACAATGTCCCTTGCTCAGTTTACTCTCTCAACTGTGTCAAGCACACAACTAAGAGCCTAGCTGTGCACGTGATTGGATAGATTATTTGCTAAATCCAGAACAAGCTGGAAAAAAATCGTTGCCAATTACATGTTTTTAGTTGACAAAATGATTGTCGACGAAAAAATTTGTCGCCCCTATTCGTCGTTCCTTGTCGTTAAAGACCCCTGGCGAAAAAAAAAAAATCGCCATTGAATTAATCTACCTTGTTCACCATCCTTGCTAGGTGGTTCGAGCGTAAGATAAGGTAAAACAGACTGAATTAATCCCTTTCCAACCCCACGAAGAGGAAGAACCTCTAGATGCAGCTAACAAGTAACTGGATGGATAGTATTTAGCTTTCATAACACGAGGCCACAAATCTTGGGAACTAGTTCTGTATTAAAAGACTGCCCCGAGTCATTCTTAATAGCTAAGATGAGATTTTTCCTTTTACGTTCTTTAACATACGCATGGCAAAACGTTGTATTCGCATCACCAAATCTTAGCCATTGAAATATTTTCCTCCAATTGGATGATGCTTTGGCTAATTAAACAGGGTAAGTAGGAATGGGTGATATGGTTTAGCCAAAGATTTCCGTGACTTTTCAACCAGAAAAAAGAAACGTCTTGCTGGGGATGCAGGTGACGTAAACGGGGCTTGCCATTATTTGATGAGGCGTGAAGAAAAGTACAGTATAATTCCCGAACATTTGAAGGACAAGGAAAAGACAAAGTGGCGAGGACGCTACAAGCTGCAGCTCACAGTCCAAATGGTTTTGCTCAGAAAGATAGTCACTTCCAAAAAGTAAGACAAGGAGGCGAGCTTCTCACTTTAATTTGGTTCATTAATCCTACCCGACTGCCTATGCAATCGCCAAGCGACCAGCCACCGCCTATGCCACCACCTATGCGACTGTCAGGCGACCGGCCACTGGCTATGCGACTGCTAGGCAACCAGCAACCGCCTATGCGACCGCCAGGCAACCGGCCACCGCCTATAGGACCGCCAGGCAACCCGTCACCGCCTATGCGACCGCCAGTAAAACGGCCACCTCCTATGCGACCGCCAGGCAAACCGGCCACCTCTTATCCGACCTCCAGGCAACCAGCCACCACCTATGCGACTGCCAGATGACCCGTGACTGCCTTGGCCACCGCCTATGCAACCTGCAACCGCCTATGGGATCTTTCTCACAGGACTTGTGGATGCTTGAAAAAAATTTTGTACGCAAACTCTTTTCCATTTCAGCATGTAAAGTTGTGAACGTCTTTATAAACTCTTTTCCATTTCAGCATGTAAACTCTTTTCCTATGGGATCTTTCTTACAAGTCTATTAACTAGGATATAGGTGTCAGGGTTCTCATAATTTCATCACAAGGATCCTGGCACACTTCCAATACTTTCCGGAAGTTTTGTCCCTATTCAAAAAAATTCGCGTACATTAGTTTTGTATCAAATTTTGATGAATTATTAATTCGTCTCGACGAGACGAATCGAAAAAGTAAAAAATATTTTCTTTATCCTAATATTTTAGGAAA
Organism: Rhododendron mucronatum var. ripense; assembly: GCA_019656295.1. NCBI lineage: Eukaryota > Viridiplantae > Streptophyta > Magnoliopsida > Ericales > Ericaceae > Rhododendron > Rhododendron mucronatum. The sequence continues at coordinate 2,532,591 of BPLT01000061.1, forward strand.
TATCTACTAAGAAAAAAAGTAAAAAAGTGGCATTTTTTAAGCTCAAAAGTGGATGTTTCTCAAAATATGTGGATAAAAGTAAAAAAAATTTTACTTTTTCTATTCGTCTCGTCATGGCGAATCAATAATTTATAAACGTTTGGCGCAAAACTAATAAACACAAAAAAAATTTGAATAAAGACAAAGTTTACTTAGTGGAACACCCTCTGTGGTTGTTTGTGAATTTTGGTTGATTGTGTGTTGAACAGTGTCTCTTTGCTTAGTTTACTCTCTCAAGTGTGTCAATTATCGATCAGTGGCACAACTGAGAGCCTGTTGTTAGCTGTGCACATGGTTGGATAGAATATTTGCTTAATCCAGAACAAGCAGCTCCAGATTAGTCCCCCTTCCCCAATTACCCAATTGTTACTCTCCACCCCAAACTTGGATATTAAAATTAAGGGCCCACTTAATCAAATTGTGATTAATGAAAGTGCCCAATTCCATCATAGATTAAGTGGCATGGTTTTAAGAAGGTTTTTTTTTTTTTTATCGGGAAAATAAATTTTGTTAAGGTGGAAAGGGAAGGAGGGATCCAACCAAAAGTTGGAAATATACTTAACGGGCAAAGCCTATATCACTTGGGGCCTAAAAGCCCAAATACAACAGTAAAGATCACACCTAAAGGTCTACACACCCAGAATGTTACAAGTTAAGCACAAAAAAGGCCCAAACAACTGGTCCACCATCAAGAAGACCAAAACCAAAAACCTAACGACCGAACCAACTTCCACCCACAGCCGCCCAATCTGCCACCGCCGCCATCAACAATCAGATTACCACCACCACCACACCAGACAATACCTCCAGAAGAAACACCCCACGCCGCCACTGGCCACCGCCGGAGGAAAGTCTGATACGCCGAAACAATCCAGATCTAATGTGGGGCTTTGACCAAACCGTTAGCCGATTACCAAGCCGCCCAGCAGCGGAGATCGGCGGGAAGCTGCATCGGTCAAACCCAAAACAGACGACTACCTCATCGGCACGCAGAAAATCAATACCCCAAGAGGAAATAAAGACCGACCGGCAAGTCGACCATTGAAAAAGGCCGAGAGATGGAGGCGAGAAATATATGGCTAAGAGTAGAAAACAAACAGCCCTCAAGCAAAAGGCAGCAGAAAACAAAGGAGGGAAGGAAGAGAGACAGAGTAACCGAGATTGACTTACCAACGCCGCCCTCGTCGCCGTTCGGGGACCCATAAGCTTGACCGCCGGCCGATATACAGCAAAAAAAGACGATCTGAGTACCCTATTTGTCGAGAACCATAACATCAGCAAGCCATGCAAACCAACGCAGACCCTACGTAGCGCCGGATGATAGTCATTGGACAGCCGCCCAAAAAAGCAACCTCGAGATGGCAGGGCGTCTAGATCCCTTACACCTGCCTGCTAGACCCGCAAACAACGCTGCCGTCCAACCGATTATTTCGTCGATCGATTTTGAGGATAAGAAAGAAAGAGAAAAACAGATCTGATCGCCATCAAGATGCCAATCGATCCCTAAAAAAACCTTGTAAAAACAAAGATTAGAAAACATTATCTACACCACCACCTTCGCCACAACACCGCCCAACGCCTCCTCCTAAAACTGACCAGATCAACCCACCACATCGCCACCCACAAGAGGAAAAAACGAGAGGGGGATTCGATCAGGAGAGAGAGAGAGAGAGAGAGAGAGATAGCAGGAGAGAGAGGAGGAAAAAGAGCCCGGGGAGAGGAGGGAGGGAAGCGCCTCCCCCCCAGGCGGCAGCAGTGCCGAAGAGACGCCCTAGACAAGGATAAGTTTAGAGAGAGAGAGAGAGAGAGAGAGAGTAAAGTTTTTAGGTAATTAAATCATTGTACTAGTTTCTTTGATGGAAGGAAACTAGAAGGTCTTAAGGAGAGATATAGGGTCCCTAACCTTGCATCTATATATAACTTATGATATCCATCAATCAAGGCAACTCTTAGAAGACGTCTAAATCTAGAGAGAGAGAGAGAGAGAGAGAGAGAGAGTGTGTGTGTGTGTGTGTGTTTAGTGTTTTACTTGAACAAACAATGATTTGAGGTGAGTTTGATCTTAATTCCGCTACACATACCAGTGTCTATTACTTATCTTATATATGGTATCAGACTCAGAACAACTCTCTAGATCATGTTGTGACGGAGTTTGGAGATGGGGTTGTGGAAAATGGAGGTTGTGATGAAGTAGAAGTACCTAGCTAGCTAGGGGAAGCCAAAAAAAGTGCTGGGGGATTACATAAGCTATAAAAAGTCCTAGGTAGTCTGTTTCTTCCAATTTGCAGAAAAAAATGTTGGTGTAACATTTCGAATAAGCTTACTAGTACAACACATTAACATCCAAAAATGCTTACTAGTGCAACACATAACATCCAAAAACCTATCGTGGCCAATAATTAAGATCAATTTTATTTTTTTCATTTTTGTTTGGGGTTTGACGGTTATCATGGGAACCGAAAAAACACTTGAGGTACTCGCGTGGCTCCCTATCATGTGGCTATTCCACAGTTGCAAGAATTGAGAAACCATCTCACTGATGAGTACGTTGATTGTTGCTGGCTTTATCAGGCCATCTATGGCACGTTGGCAATTTCCCAGTCGAATAACAAAGGATTGCTAATTAAGCAATTTCCCAATTGAATAACAGGATTGCTAAGTGCACCATAAAGCGTCACATGGCTCACATTGCGCCACGCGCTACGCTTTTGTATCAAGTAATGCGTTTTGGAAGATGATAATGCACGAAACTCTGAAGCTCTTTTGCTATAAATTTAATTTTTGCTTGTTCGTTCAGGAAAAATGTTGCTGGAGTGGTCTAATTGACTTCTCATTTTCGTCAATTGCGGAAATTTGCATTCATTTTGTTTCTTCGTTTTGGCTTCATTTACCGAGTCCTAGAACCCTGTTTTATATAAGATTTGAATTCTTTGAATATGCCCTACTAAGAAAATGTGATACCAGTCTTTAGTGGAACGAAGGTTCTTTGAGAGTGACATTAATCGCTCATACATGGGTGTTTTAAGTAAATGGGAGTTTTAATTAAGCGTATTATTTGTTTAAATGAATTAATATCATCCCCATTGCGGTCATGGATGGAAAAAAAAAAAAATTGATAAAGTTATTTATAACGACACACAGAAGAATCTATGATAGTTACTCTGAACTATCAAGAGAAAAAACTAATGTATCGATATGTTATTACACCGAAGTACTCTAATTCAAAAAATAAATACTATTTAGGAGCTTGAAGGGTCCATCTTTTGTCTTTCAAAGTTCAAACCATATTGCAAGCAAATAATATATTCCATATGTGAGATAGTTAAAAGAGTTGGGCCCATCTTTTGTCTTAAACCATATTGCAAGCAATAATATGTTCTATTCTAACAGAGTTGGTTGGAAGTAGGTAATTTATTCTCTCTCTAACTAATTTTCTTTTAACATTATTCCAAGCGAGGAATATTAATTTTCTCCCTTTCTATTTTTTTTTTTTGGTTTGTCGGTATTTTTTTACCCTATAAATATGAGGATAGAGACAGTAGTGGGATTTATAACATACAGAGCACCATATATCTCTTCTCGTTTCGAAGTCATCACAAGCCATATATCTCTTCTTGTTTCCAAGTCGATCACAAGCTATACACAACAGGTAATCTTGCACATTCTTCCAGGAGAAATATTTATTACTTCCTCCGTTTCATATTGAGAGTCCCACTTTCTCTCTCTTGCCATTTTTCAGATAAAAAAATCAACCATTTTAGTGTATAATTTTTTTGAATTTTTCGCACCGTTTTAAAGATCTAGATTAGTACTTAAATTTGGTGCAAAAAATTCGAAAAATTATACACGGACATAGTTGAATTTTTGATTTAAAAAATAACACGACTTTTCGTGATAGACACTCAATATGGAATGGAGGGAGTACTAATCAAATAGTTTTGAAATTATGTTGTATGTTATCGGTCATAATGGGAATAAAAGATTCAACTCATGTTGGTCATTAATCACCTGTTATCCTACGTATTAATATTTAAAGATATTTTTTGCTTTTAGTATTTCTTTTAATAAGAAATAAACCAAGTATTTTGCTCCCAGCTGCTAATTTGCACATCGCGTACTGAGAGCTGCTCTAGTAGTCCTTTGTTTTATTTATTTTTAATTGATCTCGAAAGGCACAAACTTATCAGCAATGCTATTTACACAACGATTCAAACACAACAAATTACACAATCTCTCACATACATGTGGAGCTCACACATAGTAGTGTGTGTGGAGCCCGCATTTATGTGAGATATTGTATTTGGTGTTGTGTTTGGATTGTTGCGTGAGGATCAATTTCGCAAACTTATTATCGAATAATATCCCAGCTTAACTCCTATTTTAGATTTAGTACTTGTTTGTTATATTTTTTTCTCATTTTTGTTCAAGATGCTCCTAATTAACTGCATTGTTTTTTTTTTTTTTAATTTATTTAACAGCCCCATTGGATTAATCCACTGTTAATTTGGTCGCATTAAAGTGTTATCAGGTATTTTCATAATTGTTTCACTTTCTCTCGACATTTTACTCCCAGTCTCTCTTTACTTGTGGTAATTATTGTCTGAATTAAGTTTACTTGAATTTGTAACAAGCAGTAGAAACTACGACGTGGTTATTTTTTTAAAACAAAATGATAGTACTATTATTGAGCTATATTTATTGTTTTTCAAAAGTGGAACTAGGGGTTTGATTTCACTGATTGCTTTCTCTGCAAAATGTATAGTTATTTCCACACGCCACATGTCTCCAGTGCCGGCTCATATATTTTGGAGGTTCGAAGTGAATTCTCTATATTGAGCCCTATATATGCATGAATTTCTTTAAAAAAATGATTAAAGTACTAGAAATATCAAAAAATCAAACTAAAAGGATTCAATTATGATAATATAAATATAAAAAGATATATAGGATTGCAAGAGTTTTAGAAAATTAGATACAATTGTGTTTTTATTTGAAAACATTCTAATACTAATATGTAAGTTACATTATAATGGGGTCTCAATTTTGGACCAAAATTCGGAAGCCAAAAGCAGTCACTTTTCTCGCCTATCCTATGAGTCGGCCCTGCGTGTCTCAATAAGCAAAACGTTTTGTGGTTGAACAATAGTTCAATCATAACCGGAATTTAGAGAAATTCGTTACATTTTGCTTCGAGTGAGAGACAACACATAGTAATATTTTTGAAATATGTTGTATGTTGTTCGTTAATTAATTGCTATCATACGAATTAATATTCAAAGATGTTTTTCGCTTTGAATAAGAAATAAACCAAGTATTTTGCTCCCAATTGCTAATTTGCACATCGCTTATTCCTCGTTAATTTTTTTTATTTTGATTGACCTCGCAAGGCACAAACTTCTTATCGATTAGTGTTCCAGCTTAAGTTTTAGATTTAGAACTTGTTTGTTATATTTTTGTTCACTTTTTTGTTTGAGATGCTCCTAATTAACTACATTATTGTTTTTTTTTTCCTTAAATTTATTTGATAGTCTCTCTTTACTTGCATGTGGTGATTATTATCTGAATATGTAAGTTTACTTGAATTTGTAAGAAGCTATAGGAAATACGATGTGGTTATTTTTTTTTAAAAATGATTTTATTGAGGGATATTTAATGTTTTCAAAAGCGAAAGTAGGGCTTTGATTTCATTGATTGCTTTCTCTGCAAAACATGTAGTCATTTTTACACGCGACGTGTCTCAATAACTAGGAAACATAATTAAGATCCCAGGTTTGATTTCCTTGCCATCAACTCTTGATATCAACTCATCCCTCACGTGTGATGGATTATTTCGAAGTGCAAGCAAACTGATCTGAAGCATGGTACGTGCATTAATAAATTAAAATTTTAAAAGAACTAGAAACATACGTTAGTGGCCGAATGACTCAAATTTGGCTCAATTTCATTTATGTCTAAAAAATGTGGCACACACTTTACCACGAGTAATTTATTTGTAATCTGATATAATAAAGTAATTTTTCAAATTTGCAACACGTTATGTGTTGAATTGTGGGGTCATTGGACCTTAATGAGATTATAAGAACCAAAAGATGGATATTACCTATACTCTCAAAACTTGGATGAATTGCGCATTAGACCACATTAAGCTAAATAAAAGCACGCAAAAATTGGATAGTGGTTAACTTTTTAGAGATTTAGAGTATTATTTGAGGTGAAACAAAAAGAATTTATTTTGCTAACTAGTTTACAGTACTGAATCTTGTAAAGATTTGAAAATAATCAAATAAATTTTATTGTCAGATTTCTCTCATCTAATTAACTTTTTGTTTCCCGTATGTCGACCATATGATGTGGAAGACAAACGGTTAGGGTGAGATGGATCCGATTCCAACATGGGTGCGGACACTCTGGGACACGTGGGATCTTCGAGTACTAATTCTCCTTAGTTTCACCCTACAAATAATTCTTTCCTTATTTGGCAGCAGAAGAAAATATATGTCATCGGTGTGGATAAGTGTTCTTGTTTGGTCGGCTTATTTAATGGCCGACTGGGTAGCAACGGTCGCTCTTGGCAAACTGTCTGATGTCCAAGGAGATCGCGAAAAAATCAACCTTTTGTGGGCCATATGGGCACCATTGCTCTTATTACACCTTGGTGGGCCTGACACCATAACTGCTTATTCGTTGGAAGATAATCAGTTGTGGATGCGGCACCTTTTGGGATTAATCGTTCAACTTTTCCTTGCGATTTACGTCATTCTGATGTCATGGAAAAATTCATGGTTCTTGTTCATGTCGCTTCCGGCGTTAGTAGCGGGAGTTATCAAGTACTGGGAGAGAACCTCGGTTCTCAAGTGGGTGAGCGAGGATAAATACTTGAATAGAAAATCCCTCGATTCTATTATGAATATACCTCAGTTCTCAAGTGAGAGTCATGACTATGTGCGGCTTTTACTTCTGGCTCGTGAACATCTGTGTCAGTTTATGGGGTGGTATTTGAAGAAGGGGGGCGGTGTGTACGAAATGGGGTACCATGACAACCCCTGGGAAATCACAGAGACTAATATTAAGTGGGATGCACTGGAGCTTGAAATGGGCCTTGTGTATGAATTGTTATATACAAAGGCCCCCATAATATACAGTAAGAGAGGTTTTATTATGCGTTGTGTCAGCTTCGGATGTACAGTGAGTGTGTTAGTAGGATTAACCGTTGAGATTGTACTTTTAAAGACCAGGGAAGAAGACGAAGGGAATTGGCATGAGATTGATATTGCAATTACAGGGGTATTAATAGTAGGAGCTGTAGCTTTGGAGATTTATGCAGCCGTCGTACTATTTTCCTCCAATTGGATGATGCTTTGGCTAATTGAACAGGGTAAAAAGGAATGGGTGATATGGTTGAGTCAAAGATTTCCACGGCTTTTCAACAAGAAGAAAAAGTACTGGTGTCAAATGATGGGGCAATTTGATCTAGTTGGTTATTTTCTCAAAGTCAGAGAAACTGGTGATCAAAGTCCAAGTAGAAGCGGATCAAAAAAAGAAGGAAGAAGGTGTCCAAGTAGAAAAATAATCAGATCGGTGTTAGGGCGTAATTACGAGGATAAGTGGAATAGATATCGACACAAGACGGAATGTTCTGTATATCCTCTGGTATACAAAGCGATTTTAGAGCTTTGTGATCCTATTGATTCAAGAATATCCGACAGCCTAATCGATGAATTGGACGAAGTTTGGGAGCTATTAGAAGACACCATCGAGGATGCTTTTTCCGAGCTAATTAAGAAGGCGCACTTGGCAACAGAAATATGCTACTATTTAGAAATGGAATGGGATGCAGGAAGTGAAGATGATCCCTCTGGATCTGAATGGGATGCAGGAAGTGAAGATGATCCCTCTGGATCTGACTCCTCGTCGTGGAAGCAGAACAGGGAAGTGTCCAAAGCTTTATCAGATTACATGATGTATCTGCTTATACTACATCCTTCACTGTTGCCCAATGTTGAAGCACTTGGAGATTTGGAGGACGAGCCCTACAATCCGAGACATCCTATAGGGGATGCATGTACCGTAAACGCGGCTTGCCTTAATTTGCTGATGGATTTTGAAGGATCTCAGCGGAGTTGGAGTAAGATTGCCACATATTTGAAGGGAACTGGGAAGACAAAGAGATGGGAAATAATCAAACAAATGTGGTTGAGGATGCTATGCGCAGCAACTCGCTGTGAAAAAGGTTTCGGTCAGAAAAATAGCCACTTCCAGCAATTAAGACAGGGAGGCGAGCTTCTCACTTTAATTTGGTTCATTAATCCCCCATATATGATAACCGTTAGTGACACTACTCATGTGAGCCATATTAGAGAAGGATTTTTCGTCTATTGTAAGGAGGTGAATGGACAGGTGACCGAGGTATAATATTAGAGAGGGATTTCCGTTTCAAAATTTTAATACTCAGCAAACTCTTTTTTCTTTTTCCACATGTAAAGTTGTGAACGTCTTGTAATGTCAATGTCAAGTTTCTCGTCTTCTTTTTTACTTTATTAGCAAGGATACAGATGTCAGGGTTCTGATATCAATGCTCATAGCTTAGTCGCATATAATTTTTCAAAATGGTATTTCCTCCCGCTCTCAATTCTAACGCTCGTTCCTTGCACTCGTGAGTTTTAGTTGTTTGTGCGTTGAGCAGAGTCTCTTGCTCAGTTTACTTTCTCAATTGTGTCAATCATCGGTGGCACAACTCATCAGAGCCTCTTGTTAGTTGTTAACTGCACGTAGTTAGATAGATTATTTGCTTTATCCGGAACCAACCGGTCCCACTACTACAATAATCGTTAAAGATGACAGTTTAAAAGTATCATTAAACGTGAAAGATGACAGTTTTGAAACTGTCATCTATGGAACTGTCATTAAAAGTCTAGATTTGTTATGACAATAAAAAACTGTCATTAAACATATTAGATGATAGTTTAAACCTGTCATCTTTGTGATAAAAGATGATAGTCTTAATCTGTCATCTTTAATCGCAAAGATGACGGATTTAAACTGTCATCTTATCTGTTCTCCATTCAAGAAAAAAAAAACCAATTCTCTTTCGAATGCGTGGCCGCCCACGTGGCACCCACGTGCCTCTCGCATGGCCGCCCAGTGGCACTTGTGTGTCGCCTACTTAATTAGCACTTGTGTGGCCAGCAAATATTTGCTTGCCCCAGAACTTGAACTCAAGAACTTCAGTTCCTCGCGCGCGTGTTACCATCTGAGCTGGCACGCTTATTGTTAACAAAAAACAAACAAAAACATGTATAGTATATTTTCGAAAATTTTAAGATGAGCACTTTTAATGTCAGTTTTGGATGAAACTGTCATCGTAGACATTGAAAGTATGAGATGACAGTTTTAAACGATCATCTTATATGTTTTTATGACACTTTCTGACTGTCATCTTTTATGATCAATTGCAATGTCAGTTCTAACTAAAACTGTCATTAAAAGGGCTTAGTTTCAATGTCGCTTTTAAGGAAAACTGTCATTAAAAGGTTACCCATATGGGCTTTCGGAAGCGCATGTTTTAATGTCAATTTTAAGCAAAAACTGACATTAAAGAAAAAGATAATAATGTCACTTTTATTCTAAACCGTCATCTTATATCGCAACGATGACAGTTTGTAAGATGGATTGTCATCAAAAGTCTACCATCATATTTTCGATGACAGTTTTACAAAAATTGTCATTGTTTCAATTTTTTGAGTGTCATCTTTTAAGGTTTTTGTAGTAGTGTCCAGTGTTTTCATATGGATTAGTTAATCTCCTGGACTAAATAGCCTCTTTGCAGCGAGACTATTTATGGTCACGTCCAACCATGTCCATAATTAGTCCCCTCTCCCCAGTTACCCAATTGTTACACTCCACCCCAAACTTGCATATTAGAAGGAAGAGTTTTTTTTTTCTTTTTATCCTCTAACTATGCAACTTTTCTTTACTTCGTCTCTAAACTATCAATTTGGCGATTTTATCCCCTCAGCTATCTCTTCGTTACCCACGTGATCCAATCAATAATGGTTCTACCTATTTGGACGGAAAAGAGGCTCATGTGCCTATCACATGCAGTCCAGCTCAAAAGCTAGGGGTAAGAGAGACATTTCATGGCTCACACCTCGTGAAATAGAAAAAGCCCCTTTTCACACACCCTTCTCTCTCCACATACCTACACAATACAGGCGCCTCACAACTACACGCTTCTGAGTTCTCTCTGTCTCTCCTCTCTTCCTTTGATCAAATGCCATACATTTAGGGTTACTTTCATCCTTGCTCGGTTCGATTCCATCCTTTCTCGGTCCATCCTTACTCGGTTCATTCACTGGGAAGGCAAGGAGTGATGGATTGTAGAGATCCGTAATTTATTTAATTATTGAAATTAATTATTAAATGTCTAATTGAGAAAATATGGATTAATTTGTGGATATTTTGGATTGAGGGCTAGAGTGAAAGAATAGAGAGTTGAGGGGGTGTGTGTGTGATATAAGGATATGTGAGTATATATAGGGGTGTGAGAGAAGTAGGAGATCATTTTATCTCCCCTCCTCTCTCTCTCATCCGTTCTCTCCCTCTCCCCACCGGCTATCTCTCTCTCTCCTCACTTCTCACCCAAAACTCCACTCCATCTCCCAAAATCTTCAAGAAACAACCTCCCTCCGGCCTTGCAATCGCGTTCTTGAGCTCGGAGATCCTCGGGTCAAGTTTAAATCGAAGTTTCGGAGTTCAAAAAGCTAGGGCTCATTCAAAAACGCTTGAATCTCGACCATTATTGCGAGGTAGGGACTTCTTTACTTCTTTTATATGTTTATACGTTGATTTGGTGTAAAATCGTGCCCTTGATTGTCGGATTTTGGTTCTTGAGCATGTCTGAAAATCTGCTGAAAGTTCTACCCGAAGCCCCATGGTATCGATACGGATTAAGGGCCGTATCGATACAGTAAGCTTATCTTTTTGGACAGTTGATTCCGTATCGATACGGATTAAGCGCGTATCGATGCAGTGAGCTTATCTCCAGTTTTGCACCTTTTGCTTCTCCGTTGATTGTTCTGACCTCCAATCACTTCTAAACCCTTTTGAACACCTCTTAAACTATCTCAATCTTGTCTAATTGACTTCCTATGACGGTTCGATGTACTCCATGGTCCGTTGGTCTTCCGCTAGCAATAACCGAATAAGAATTGACTTAATTAAACGTTGTAATGTACGTACTTTCTATAGATTGTTGGTATCGTGTGATTATTCATGGTACATTTGTGATGACTTTGGCATAATGTAGGGTGTTCCATCTATGAATGGGTTCATGGGGGAGTTTAGGTTTGTGATGAGCACCCAATATTGCAGATATTTGGTGCGACTAGTCCCGCTTTAAGTTGTTTTATCTTACGTTTATTAAGCTTTCATAGCGATATTGCATGTAAGGTGTGCTTTTAGTAGTTTCAGGTAAAATGTGCAAATAAGGCGTGTTTTGAGGCAAAGGAATGCTCCGGAAGCTTCCAAGTACCGGAAGACCTTGTCGGCCCCCTAAAATCTGTTTAAGTATGGAAAAATGACTTTCTGAAAAAGTTTCGATTTTCGAGATAAAAAATGGCGGTAATTGATCCTTGAATTTTTCTAAGAGTAACTACAAAGTTACAAGGTTTAATTTGAAGAGCAAGGTCATGTTTTGAGCCATTTTCTCTTGAGAAAAACGTGCAGTTTTCCATTTTGTACTAAAAGTGGGGGGTTGACATTTTGATTTAAATTGAATCTTGAAATTCTGGTAATGCCATTGTTTCCAAATGGGGGGTACTTTCTTATTTTCATTAAATAAATTAAAGTAAAGGAAAGGTAAAAGAAAGGTTTAAAATGTAGCCTTTACTTAACTTTAGAGAATGAAAATAAGTGTTGAGAAGCTGTGAAGTTGTTGGGAGCTGTTTGCTGAAGCTGAAGCCTGAGCCTGAAATCTGCAGTTTTGAAGAATGTTATCGATAACATTCCATTTGTTATCGATAACATTGGTCCCATTTTGGTGTTTTGAAGAATGTTATCGATAACTTTCCATTTGTTATCGATAACATTGGTTCCATTTTGGTCCAGAAGTTGTCCAGACCTGAGGGTATCGATAACATTTGGTTTGAGTTATCGATAACTCTTTTCTCCGGGGAAGAATTTGAAGGATGTTATCGATACCTTTGCTTATGGTATCGATAACATTGGTCTCCAGCAGATATTTTTACTGCTTTTTGGACTTTCCATTTATGGAATACTTGCCACTTTTGGCAAGTTCAGGGATATTTTGGTAGAGGATGAGTTGCCTTGTATAAATAGGCTCTCTCTCTCTCTCTCTCCAAAAATATAGATAGAATAGGTAGATATTTATGTTTTAAGTCTTTTTATTCCTAGAACTCCATTTTCATTGCTTTCAAGCTTTTGTCTTTAATTCCTTAACAACTCAAGTAAGTTTAGTTCGTTTGTTAATTTTCCGTTTATTAATGTTGTAGCTACTAGTTGGATTTTCATATAAATCAAGTTTATTTCTATTTCTTTCGATTAATCATGTTTTCTTCCTTGAGTATGTTTTCTAGTCTTTTTCCTATGAGTGAGTAGTTAATTGGTTCGGTCATGGGGTGAGATGAACCCTACGAATTAGTCGTTTAAATGGTTTCGCTTAAACTTTAGTTCGATTTCAAGGTTTTGAATGAATTAAACCCATGATTTCCTGCACTGATCATGGGGTCGGTGGCTTCTTTGATCAATGAAGTCTATCGCCCTGTGCTACATGCTTGATAATCTTACGCGTGCGAACGATCTATTTTCGTCTCTCACTTGCGTTAAATGAGTTCAGTTTGAATTAATGCCTTGAGTTGAGTTATAAGTAGTCTTCAGTTTTTAATTCTTCAAGTGGAATCCGGACGGTTTCGGTTCACTCATGAGTTAGATGAAGGAACCGTTTTATGGCTAAGTCGTGGGTAAATCAATCCCTTTGACTCGACCCTTGTTAATCTAGTTTCATTTCAAATTCAATTCCGTTAATCAAATCAATCACCAAGTTAGCCGCTTGAAGGTCTCGCTGCATACTTACCATCTAATCCAAATTCGCTGAAGAAGTTTTCTCTGTGGGAACGATCCCGGTCTTACCGGTTTTATATGCTTTCAACGACCTAGCCCTTTGCTCGGGTGCAGACCTTATTAGAGGATAGGTTGCGGTGATAAGCAGTTTGCGTGTTGTATGAGGAATGTTTGATTTTGGGTCGAAGGTTGGTTTAGGACGTCCCGTAACGCAAGTGGTGGTAATACGGAGACTTAAAGGGTTTCGTAACGCAAGTGGTGGTAATACGGTAACCCGAGTCGTTAGGGATCATCGTGACGCAAGTGGTGGTAACACGGTAATCCTTATGGTGTTATTCCGGTAACGCAAGTGGTGGAAATACCGATAGTGAAGTTTTGGGTTAGCAAGTCGGGTTGGGATTATTAGAAGGGGTTAGTACTGTATGGCCTATGCATTCGATTTCAATAGGGTTTCATCTGAGAATTTATTGGTTATCGTCTGTCGAACTGTATTTCCTTATCCTTTCTTGTTTGCACACGTCATCATGTTTACATGTAAATTTGGTAAAGATTTTCCTACTGGGTTAGTGTAGCTCAACAAAATCCTTCTTTTCAGGTTCGAACGTTGGACTATAGACTGCATGTGACGGCGTGCTTGTACATGAAGATTTTTGGGAGCTAACCTTGTTTTAGTTACTTAATCATCTTTTGTAATCAATTTGCTTTTGGTAAAGATGAGTATGTAACTAATTATTCTTAGATTCCTTTTGACTAGAAAGTGGTGATATTTTGAGTTAGCTGTACTCGTAACTAAGTTAATTTCGGCCATGGTGCCAAGATTGTATTTCTGTAACCTTGGGGACTTGTTTGTAAAATTTAAACAGGTGGGAACTCTTTTGGGTTATATATACGTTATGCGAGGATCTTTTGTTAAATTGCATTATTTATTTAAGTTGAAAATCGAGGTCGTGACATGGATGAGGTGAGGCAAGGGGATAAGGACTCCATCCCCAACTATAAGTATAAAAAACTGTTTTTATTTTCGATTGTGTTGAATATTAAACTTGTTTGTGACTGCATGTTTTGAAATCAGTGTGGGGTTTTGGCCGAGAAAAAAAAAATCATTGTGGGGGGTTTTGTGTGGGGTTAGTTTTGAAATCAGTGGCGGGGGGTGGTTTGGGCCGAGCAAATAAAAAAATCAGTGTGGGGTTCTGTCTAGAGTTTTTTCCAAAATTAGTGTAGGGTTTTGGCCGATCAAAAAAAAAAATCAGTGTGGGGGGTTTTGTGTTACAAAGCAACTATAGACACTTGTCGCTGCTCATTTCTCTTAGAAACGCCTAAGCATCTTTTGCTTCATTGTCAATTCTCTTGGCTTGTGTGGTTATTGATTTTGGATTGGTGGTATATTAGTTGGGTGTGCCTGGCCTCTCTGGTTGATCTATTTTCATAGTGGCTAGGGAATGGCTTCAAAAACTTGGAGAAGTATATGTGGGAAACAACTTTCCATGCTACAATTTGGTCTTTATGGTTGGTACGAAACGATCTTGTGTTCAACAATGCTACATGGCGAGTGGAGGATCTTGAGGAGTTAATTAAAACTAGAGTAGCAATGTGGGTTAATGTGAAATTCGTTATTAAGGTGTACTCGGTGGAGGACTTTAAGGGTTATCTCGACGGTATGAGGAAGGTGAAAGTTTAAGTGCTTTGGAGAGGGGTGGGGTAGTCCAACTCTCTGTTGGATGGTCCTCTTCTTTCTTTTTATTGCTTTTTGATCTTATTTTCCTTTGTTCTTAAGCGCTTGTGCTTAGTGAGTCTCATCTCGATGTACCCCTTTCGAGCTAATAAAATTTTTCGTTTTGCCGAGAAAAAAAAAAACAATGGACGCTTGAGGACACTTATTGCATACTTGGTCGATGTTATGAAGCACAAAAAATCGTTGACTACCATAATTGGGTAGTTACAGAGGAAGAAGAAGCCATGAGAGAGAGAGAGAGAGAGAGAGAGAGAGAGAGAGAGAGATTGGGTTGCTTGGGATCCCACGTGACTACCACATGAGCCTCTTTTCCGTCCAAATGGGTAGAACCATTATCGATTGGATCACGTGGGTAATGGAAAGATAGTTGAGGGAATGAAATCACCAAATTGAGAGTTTAGGGATGAAGTAGAAAAAAGTTGCATAGTTTAGGGGATAAAAGAAAAAAAAAAACTCTAAAAGAAACTTAATTTGGAGGGTAAGCAAGTTAACATAGTAATCTTTGGCATCATTAAAATCTACCAAACAAAGTATAGAATAATCTCTCATTCTACCATATCCTCCCATTATCCGCCATTCTTTTTTAATCCTCCAAATTTAATTCGGCTAACAAATAGGATCTAAATTGCTTGGGTAGCATCATTGTTTTTTTAATAGCAAAAGAAATTTTATTAATCTTTGAATTTGTTATAAAGACTAAAAGGGCAATAAGATGGCAAAAAATGCCAAGGCCGAGACCTATTTCCTTAATTGGCAAGATGCCAACCAAGAAAACACCCAAATGGATAGGCTCATAAAATATATGGGACACAGCCCAATCATCTAAAGGCATAAAAGTCCAAATATAAGGGATAAACCCAAACAATTAAATGGTCTAAAAACCCATGTGGAGATCAACCTACACAGTGAAAAGTTAACTTCATATAAATTTATACTTGTGATCGGTTGCCCGCACACAATTTGGGGCAAAACCACAAAATTCTGATGACAAATATTGACGAGAATTTGAATTAATGGGTCCATCATAATACGAAAGCAATTTTTTTTAATACAAAAGCAATTCTTGATGAGATGTGAATCAATGGGTCCATCATACACACATCTCAACAACTTTCACTAGCGGGGTGTAATACAACTGTAGTAACGAAACAATAACGAGATTATAAAATAAAAAAACGAACTATGCAATATTGCAGGGTAAGCACGAAGCTTAATTAGAACTGTGCAATATTTTATGGACTCATGGTATTTTAGTTCGCATTCAACTTATCGACAGTTGAGGAATCAGATTGTACCCGGACGTGTCCCACCTTAGTTTTATTTTGTAGTTTGATCCGTTCATTTTCTAAATCGAATTTTTATTATAGTTTGTTTCTCACAAAAATTACTAGGATTGCTATTTTGATAAGATATTATAATGCATTCGCCTGCTCACATTTCTCTTGAAAAATCAAAAAGATCATAATTTTCACGGTCTAATAATGTTTCAAGACAAATTTAAGGGGATCAAGTATTTAGTAATATCTGATCAACCTATCATTTTCACGGTCTACTGGGCTAGTGTAGCTCAACCTATCATTTTCAGGTATAAAGCAAGGAAGTTGGCATGGCGTGCATGTTGAACATGTTTTCACTTGACGGTATAAAAGAGGAGATCTTCTGCATCTTTTTTTTAGAAGTGTTTGAAAGAATAGTTGAAGTAAACTGTAATATTATTTTGGTACTTTGTATAACTTGGGGCCTGGAGCCAGGACTGTAACTTTTGAATCTATTTGAGAATGGGTAAAGATATGTCTTTTGGGTATTATCGGTATTTCAGTAATGATTTTATTTATTATAAATGATTATTATTTATGTTGAAAATCGAGGGCGTGACAATTAAAGTGTTTGCAATCGTCGGATAGTATTTTTAACGGTTGATATTAAAAAAACTTTTTTGGAAAAAAATTCCAAATATTTTTTTTTTTAAAGTGGACCGTTAGATGTGAATTCCACAAACTCTCTATAGTTAGAGTGCAGAGAATTCACCTCCTTTTAAGAGAATGTTAGATGATATTGTTAATGTGAAGGGGGGAAGCGGTCGGGGAGGTGGGGTCATGCAACCCCACTCTCATTCAAGGAGTATAGTTGCCCTACCAACGGGGCTAGCACTCACTTGCCACCGAAGGATTTATATATTGGGAAAAATATCTGCTACGTTTACTTCAAAAAAATCTAACGTTTCCTTCTTTCGTTTTTTTTTATTCCGCTTTCTTCTTAATTTCTCTGCTACATTTCTTCTTCTTCTGTGTTTTTTTTTTTAACCTACGTTTCCTTCTTCTGTTTCTTCTTTCTCTGTTTTTGTTTTTTTGGTAAACTAGGAACATAACATATATAAACTAATTAAGAGTCATACAATAATCTAGTGTATTCGACCCCATTTCGGTCATCACAAAGATGCGAAATAATACAATCTGGAGCAACATCGAAGATATGAAAGTCTAAGAGCCATCATTGAAATCCATATTAGCTAATAAGTCCGCACACTTGATGAGGTAGCTAAAAGTCTACTCCCAGCTACCTCATCAAGTACTTGGGTAATATTACTCAGGCTGTGCTGCGGTTGATCGTCGGTCCCATAATGAGTTCGATGGCTGCCAAAGCATCCATCTCTACGCAAATTGGAGCAAACTAATTGTTGATAGCCAATTGCAAGCCATCCCTAACAGCCAACAGCTCTGCCTCCAAGCTATGCATTGGCTTCAAAGAGCGGTGGAAGCTGATAACCCAGGTTCCATAAGAATCGCAGATAAGACCTCCTCCCGTAGTTTGACTGAGGTTTGTCTTGTAGGCACCATCAGTGTTCAATTTAAAACAGCTTGTGTGAGGTGGGCACCACTTAACAAGAAAAGTACGTCTACTCCAAGGTGACGAAAATGGGATGGCGATGTGATTCCATTCAACCGGTTGGGCAATGGAAGATTTGATGGTGGCATCTCTGGAAAGAGATCTATTCCTAAGGAGCCAGATATTCTACAAGTGTTAGATTAGCCAAGATCAGAATCCCCCAAATCGTGGCTGATTTATTGCAATCTTTTATTCTGGAATCATGCCTAATAACTGTGGAATCCTTTCCCCATGAATCTGTCCATAATTGTTGTAAATCACTGCAATCAAGAGATCTTGATTGGCTCTTTTCCTGTATCTAATCTTGGTGTACATCATAATGAAAATATACGGAACTTCTTTCAACGGCAATCTTTTAATCTTGCCGTTGAACCAGTGACCCGTCAATTTAGTCATTTTCAAATTTTTTTTTTTTTGTCAAACAGAAATATCTTTTCATGTTCATTCACATTTTGGTCAAAACGGTTTAATTGATAGGGTTCATGAAAACAATTCATGAAAATATCCATGGAAGAACAATGAACGGTCCAAATTTATTGAAAGTGTCCATATATGAAAGGACAATGGACAACCCAAATTCACTTTTAAATGAATCTGGATTGTCGATTGTCCTTCCATGGACACTTGCATTGATTGCTTTCATGTCCTCTTAACATTTTCCTTTGTCAAAAGACTCAAAACATTGCTTCCTTGTACTTAGGATGTCATTCGGTCATTCCGATGAAAAACAAAAGTTTTGATTGTCATTGCCTGCTTTATTAATTTGCTGGATGTCGGCCTGCCTATTTACGAGTCCCGATCCTCTGTCCGATCCCCTTCCAGAAAGGTGTCTATTCCACCTCTTTCAGCCGTTAATCTCGCAAATCAACGGTTGAGATGGGCCAATCACTTTTTTCTCAAAACGACGTCGTTTTGGAGCAAAAAGTGCTTGGCTCATTTCAACCATTGATTTGCGAAATCAACGGCCGAAAATAGGTCGGACACGCCCTTGTCCGAAACTGGGTGGGACAGTGTATCTCGTGCATTTACCCATGGCTTTTCAGAAAGCACAACATGGTGGAGTACAACTCATCATTCAGGTAAGAAACTCCATATAATTTTGACATCTTGTCTCCAATTTTACTGGAGTACTATTTTTGTAACATAATAGACCTCCTGAATGTATGGAGGACTGGTGAATGAGTCCGAGCCTGAAGGCACACTGCGGCGTAATGCAAAATAAACCTTGATGAACTGTCTATTCGCTTCTATAGACCCAAGTGAATTTGATAAACTATTCATGAAACAAATATAATTGAAGCAACTGACGAAAAAAAATATGAACATTTAAGTTGTGAGAGCCCAACTCCCACATCGGAAAGCAAATGAAAGTGGAATTAGTTTATAAGTGATTTCGACCAGCTATTGTATAATTTGAGGTTAACTTTTTGAATTACGTGGTTAGGCGAATGATTAGCAGGTCAGCAAGAGCGGGTCGTTATAGTAAGCAAACAATTTTCTAGTAGATTTTTTTGTTTTTTGGTCAAGCAGAATTTCAAATTAGATTAGAGACAAAGTACCACCACGACTCTGGTAGTAGATTTCATTCATTAGCAAAGACAACAAACCATCAAACACTTATTAACTGCAGTCAAACAAACAAAATAGAAAAAAAAAAAGAAAAAGAAAACATAATTTGATTAACATAAGATTTCCTTAGGCCAACGTAACTTGCTCATATCCAAACTAAGAATTCTCACTCTATTAGATTATAACCTTTCCAAATAAATAAGCGAGATAGCAAAGAGTTAAAATAGTGAGATGGAGTGAATATGGCTCTAATTTGAGCTCCAAATTGCTCGCCAGAAAATTAAAATCAAATCAAAACTTTATTCAAAGATATGAAAAGATGCGACTCGATTGGAGCCTACCAGTCCGCAAATAATTTATTATATTCCAAACTAGTAGTTGGTTGGAAGTAAGTAATTTGCTCTCTCAAGTTCGAAACTTTAAGTAATTTGTTGTCTCTCTCACACACATTATCTTTTGTTTACTTTGAGGGTGCATTTTACTAACTAAAATAAGCGCTTTTTTATTTTTTAAGTTAAAGGTGATAATCGTGATGTATTGTAAAAAAAATGACATATCTCGTAAAATAAAAAAATAAGTAGTTAAAAAATAAGAATCGTAACGAAACAGGACCTAATACTATTGCAAGCAAGGAATCACTTCTTTCTTTCTCTTTCTTTTGTTGGTTCTTCGGTATTTTTTTTATCCTATAAATATTGGATAGAGACCGGAGTGGGAGGTAGTAAAATAGAGCACCATATATCTCTCTCTTTCTTTTCCAATTCATTACAAGCTGCACGACAAGGTACCACATTCTTCCAAGATACTATTTTATTTTATTTTTGGATACAGAGCAATTATTATTATTATTTTAAAAGGATAAGGATATATAACTAGCGCTTTGAACATTTTTTACTTTTGCATTTCCACACCTTCACCAAATCCTTACTAAAACTCAAATTTGAGTGAAAACCCCCCAAAATTCACATTCACTCCTTACTCAAACCCATACCAATTTTGGGTTTTACTCAAATTTTTCATCAAATTTGGTTTGAACTCAAATCCTTTGCCAAATTTCTAAGCGGTGGTTACTAGTGGTAGTAGATGGTGCTTGCTAATGGTGGTCGGCGTTGGTGGCAGTGGTTGCTAGTGGTGGTCGGCGTTGGTAGCGGTGGTTGCTAGTGGTGGTCAGAACACCAGATTTGGTTCCAACCACAGCATCATATGGGTCGAAGTTTTTCACGTAGGGTGCTCGGATGTGATAGGAATCAAGAGAGAATTCACACAACCAAACATCCAACTCTAGTTTTATGAATCTCACAAAATAACGACTACAATTCACCTCACTCTCGCACACACGTGTGTGTGTATATATATATATATATCGGGGGGGTGGGGGGCTCTCACTCTTCTCTCTCCTCTCTCTCTTTCTTTTCCCGTCTTCTTCCCATACCCATACAATACACGCACATACATACTTACAGTGACTGATTCAAAAATTTTGTACAGAGGGGTTACCTTTCAAGCATAAACTTAATAAAAAATACTCACTATCCAATATAACGAGAACATGCGTTCAAAAAAATATAACGAGAACGAAAAATGAATACACTAGTATTTTTGTAGTTTTACTCGATCATTTATTACATTTTTATTTGTATAAATGGTAGCATTGTATGTGTTGGCTTTGTGGTACTACAACTATATAAGCTTTTGATGGACAGTTCTTCAACCCTCATTAGCTGCAAGTTTAGAAAAAACTTTTTTTTTCCACTTGAACTAGACAAAGATCTTATGTTTTGGGTAGTTCTATGTATATTACTTTCCTTTTTGATTCACACACACACACAAACCGCGATAATTTCAGGAGGGTCACGTGACCCTCCTATACCGGCACCTTAGCTAAATATGTCCTTGCAATATACTTATACAGCCATACATAGAATGGCAGCCACAAAACTATTCAGCTCTCAACCATCAACATAATGCACCGAAATAATCAGATGCGACCCTCTGGCTTTGACCCCTTCTTCTTCAATTCCATTTCCTCTTTGTCTCTAACAATAGGGATTGATTTTGGCACATTACTTTTGGAGCGCCGATGGTAAATTTTGTAATACCAAAATCAAAATTAGCTCAAGTTCATCAACCATTTGAGCCCACATTTCAATCCCTTTTGCCTTGGTTGAGCAGGTGCTCAATTGCCCTTTAGGAAGGGCTCTAGAAACTAGTCAGTGGACCGTGGAGTATTTTTTTCAGCCCAAAGTGTACAAAGATTTATTAAATTTTTATAAAAGATTACAAAGATTAAACAGATTTAGGGCACACTTGCACGAAGCCACTCAAGACCGAAATGAAGGTAAGACGCCCACCGCACCAAACTAACACAAAGACCAAAAAGCTCAGTTTGATGTTTGGGTGATGCCACTCTTCCTTTTGTGGCTTCATCCAAAGTTTCATTGGATGTTTTTTCTTTTTGGTTTTCCTTTTGGTCTTCTCTTTCGCTTCAAGGTTCCTCTTGTAGCTTGAGTTTTGGCCACCTCGATGTGCCTTTTGTCGAGTTTCTAGTAAAGTTTTGTTGCTTATCAAAAAAAAAAAAACCTCAAAGACCAAAAAGCAAACCCTTAGCAGCAACACCAAAAACCAAAACACCAGAAAGAAAAATTGAACAAAAACGCAAAACAAATACCCAATCAAAAAAAAAAAAAAAATCCCGTGAGGCAAAAAAGGAACGGAACCTAAAACTCCAGTGTAATGTCTATGTTTAATAGTACAAAAAAATTTCATTTGTGGTTGTATGTAAGTATGCCGAAACATTTAAATATTAGGATTCCTTTTTGTTTTTGTTTATGGAACGTTTGTGTTTATTAATATTGTGATATCGAAAAACAAACTATCTGTTATTCTTCGGATTAATATTCAAAGATGTTTTTCGCTTTGAGTATTTCTTTATAAGAAAAAGTCCAAGCATTTTGCTCCCAGTTGCTAAATGACTCAAATTTGGTTCAATTTTTGTTTATGCCTTAAAAATGGGGCACACACCGTACCAAGAATACTTTATTTTTAATCTGATACAATAAAATATTTTTTTCCACTTTTCGGGCAGTGTTGACGTTATATGTGTTGAATTGCGAGATCAATTGACCTTATTAGATTTCAAGAACTAATTACCTATAGTCTCAAATCTTGGATGAATTGCGCACGCATTAGACCCCATTAAGCTAAATACAAGCACGTAAAAATAGGATATTGGGCAACTTTTAGAAATTTAGAGTATTATTTGAGGCGAAACAAAAAATTATTTTTCTAACTAGTTTAGAGTAAATCTTGTAAACTATTTGAAAATAATAAAATAAACATTATTGGTCAGATTTCTCTTATTTAACTAACTTTTTGTTTCCCGTGTGTTGTTATGATGAGGAAGAAGAACAGTTAGGGTGACATGGATCCAATTCCAACATGGGTGCGGAGACTCTGGGACATATGGGATCTTCGAGTGCTGGTTCTCCTTAGTTTCATCCTACAAATAATTCTTTCCATATTTGGCAGCCGAAGAAAATATATATCATCGGTGTGGATTAGTGTCCTTGTTTGGTCGGCCTACTTAATGGCAGACTGGATAGCAACAGTTGCTCTTGGCAAACTCTCAAATGTCCAGGGTGATCGCCAAAAAAGTAATGTATTATGGGGCCTATGGGCACCATTGCTTCTGTTACACCTTGGTGGGCCTGACAGCATAACTGCTTATTCATTGGAAGATAGTCAATTGTGGTTGAGGCACTTTATGGGATTATTGGTTCAACTTTCTGCTGCGATTTACGTCATTCTTATGTCGTGGAAAAATTCATGGTTCTCATTTATGTCGCTTCCGGCGTTAGTAGCAGGAGTTATCAAGTACGGGGAGAGAACATTGGTTCTCAAGTGGGTGAGCGACGAGAAATACTTACAAAGAAGACCCTACGGTAGTCTTAGCGATAAATATCCAACCGAGGGTCATGACTATGTGCGGGTTTTAGTTGTGGCTTACGAACATCTGGATCGGTTTATGTGGTATTTGGATCAGGGGGGCGGTGCTTCAGGTGCGATGGACGACCGATGGGCCAACCACTGGGATAGCATGGAAGCTAATATTTTGTGGGATGCACTGGGGGTTCAAATGGGACTCGTGTATGACCTGTTGTATACAAAGGCCGCCGTAATATACAGGAAGAGAGGTTTTACTATGCGATGTATCAGCTTTGGATGTACGGTGAGTGTGTTACTAGGATTAACCATTCAGATTGTACTTTTAAAGACCAGCCCCAGGGAAGAAGATGATGATGATGATGAGAATTATTGGCATGGGATTGATATTGCAATTACAGGGGTATTAACTGTAGGAGCTCTAGCTTTGGAGATTTATGCAGCCATTGTGATATTTTCCTCCAATTGGATGATGCTTTGGCTAATTAAACAGGGTAGAGGGGGATGGGTGACGCGGTTGAGTCAAAGATTTCCATGGCTTTTCAACAAGAAGAAAAACTGGTCTGAAATTATGATTGGGCAATTTGATGTACTTAGTTATTGTCTCAAAGTTGTTCAAAGTCCATTAAGAAGTTCACCACCCAAAAGACAAGGTCCAATTGGAAAAATAATCGGGTCGGTGTTGGGGCATAATTATGAGGAGAAGTGGAATAGATATCTACACAAGACTGAATATGCTGTACATCCTCCGCTACACAACGCGATTTTACAGCTTCGTCATGATGATGAACCTCAGATTGATCCAAGGTTAATCTCCGACAGCTTAACCAGTGAATTGCGCGAGATTTGGGCGATAGTAGCTGAGCGTGATGCACGAGGTAATTTTGTCAGGCAAATTACGAGCTTGCACTTGGCAACAGAAATATGCTACCGTTTAGAAATGGAATGGGATGCAGGTGGTCAAGATGATCCCTATGGATCCGACCCGTTGTTGTGGAAGCAAAACAGGGAAGTGTCCAAAGCTCTGTCAGATTACATGATGTATCTAATTATGATGCACCCTTCATTGTTGCCCAATGTTGGATCAGTTCGTGCTTTAGAGAGGACCCTCTTCGATCAGTTAATTCTTGCAGGGAATGAAGCAGATGACGTAAACGCGACTTGCCGTAATTTGCTGAGGCTCAACGATGTATGGAGTTTGATTGTCGAACGTTTGAAGGGAAATGAGAAGGCAAATAGATGGGAAATTATCAAACTAACGTGGTTGAGGATGCTAAAATCTGCAACTCGCGGTCTAAAGGGTTTCGCTCGGGCAAATTGCCACTTCCAGCAATTAAGACAAGGAGGCGAGCTTCTCACTTTAATTTGGTTCATTAATCCCCATTTATTAAACCGACTCCGCATTAACTCTCTCTCTCTCTCTCTAACCCTAAAAAAACCGCCGCCTCCATCTCCCTCCTTCCCCTCCCACACACAAATGTTAGGCACATAATTCTTCAAAAACGACACTCGCACTCTCAATATAATTCTCGCTCCGCACTCGCACTCTCAATTCTCATACACACAAATGTTACTAGTTATTTGTGAATTTTAGTTTTTTGTGCATTGAAAAGTGTCTCTTGCATATATGCTCAGTTTACTCTCTCCACTGTGTCAAACATCAATCTGTTATTAGTTGCACGTGGTTGGATAGATTATTTACACCGAAAAAAGATGGTCCGGTGTTTGGTAGGCATATACACCCGGATTAGTTAATCTCATGGGCCAAAAAGCCTCTCTGCAGCAAAACTACTTATGGCCACGTCCAACCCTGTTCAGCCCGGCCCTCTAACCCCGTTAACTATACAATATTGACAAAAGCAAAACAAACAAACATGTGTCTTACATCGATTGATCACGACAAGCAGGAAAATTGATTACTGCCATTAGATGTGCCCCTGAGATTAAAGTTATCGTACCTATGGGCTATGGTATCTTTTTGGGTAAAATACGGATGTGGTATCTTGTAGCCATTTTCGGTCCTTTTGTTTGTTGGTCGTTTTGGCCCTGGGCATTACGTAGGAGTGTGGAATTTGGTTGTGTTTAAATTTCTGTCTTGCGTCGATTTTCTCAGGTTGCATCTTTCCATTTGTGGGTGTTTTTTTGGTTGGATTTCAAAGCTTAATTTGAGTGTTTTGTTGTTTGGGATAGGGCTTTTTTTTCCCTATTAATTCATTTGGTCCTTATTGTATTGGTTGGTGGCTTTTCTTCCTAGTATTTTGGATCTCGCGCGGCATATGCTGTTGCACTATTAATCCATTTAATCTTTGTCTTCCTTTCATTCTTAAACCATTCCAATGCTCACTCCAACAATAGAATTTCAAACAACGCCACTATAGAGAGCTCAAACAACACAGTTTCATCTTCCCAAATTGTCAAGAAACTTGTACATTCCAAAGAATGGAAGCCACCCCCTTGAAACATAAAATTACATAAATATCCCCCGGTGAAACTTAGGTCCAGAAAATTGCCAAATTTTCTTTGAAATCTCTCTCAGATCAGATATCCGCCATGAAAGATCACTATGTCAACCATTTACATGCATGCCCTGGAGATGATGAACGATAAGAGAAACGTGTTGAAGAGAATAAGTAACGCTAGTGAGTATCAGAAGGAAGAAATATTATCACCTAATAATCTTGTTTCAGAAAACTCTAGTGACAAAGAGAACAAATCTGGAACAGAGGACGAATCTGTACCTCCGTCCGCAGAATCTAAAGATGTGAAACTGGATCTAATTCTAGCGGATCAGAAGGGAAAGAACCAAAACGATGACATAGTGCAAGATAAAGTGCCTGACGAAGGATGGCGAGAAGCTTTTCCAAAAGGTCGCTCAACTACAAATCGCAAGTCTTCTACTTCAGTGAGACCCTGCTTGGTGAAATTGAGTAACCAACTTCATGAACGTTTCCAATCCACAATTCCAGTGTTTGAATCAGTTCCAATGGTGGGTTTCAAATTTCAATGATCATGTGGGGATATTGCCCCACCCGTGAATATTCCTCCAATGGTTGCAGTAAATCCTGTTCGTAGATCACCCCATCGTTCAGCTAAAGCTAGGGTTCCGTACGGTCCTCCGCTCTCTGGCGAATATATATAATAGATATCGGGAAATCGGGTCTCTCTAACATTTTTTTTAGTGAAATGGACATAGCTAGCCCAGTGGCATTTATCTCTTAGAGAGGTGGAAGAAACAATTTGAATTCTGTGCAACGGTTAGTGAGTTGGATTAACTCCTCTTGTTTCAAAGCCTGTCGGAACAACTGTGGGGAATCCTCGTGATCATGCAATGCAGGGCCGACCTTGGGGAAAGCCCAAGTTTGCAATGTTTTGATGCGATTTCTGGACATGATTAATGTTTGTAACAAAAAGGAATGTGAGATTACATGCGGTGGTGCATGGAAGATAATTACATGCGTCTGAAGCGAAACGAGAATCGATCCCAATATTGATGTAATATTGGTAGTTTTCGCATGAAAATGAGAAAATATGTTCATATATAGGTAGTTTTTCTATTTCATATTCGTAACAAAATATTGATGTAATACCGTTGATTGCACAATTTTCGTACATTTCAAATAATCTAATAACCATACTGGTTGAACATAACGTGCGAACAGCTATTTTGGTCAATTAGACAAATTTGTGTTTTTTTCTTTCTTTTTTTTTTTTTGGATCCGTTGCGTGCTCCCTCATCAAATGGATATTCCACAGTTGCGCTGGAAAGGGGGAAGCATTTCACATAGTTGATTGATGCTGGCTTTAATTTGCGTATATTTTGTTTCTTTGTTTCGGCTTTTTACTGCGCAATAGAATAAATCATTTGCGGGTCCCGCCCATCTTTCGTCTTCAAACCAGCAAATGATTTATTCTATTCCAAACTAGTAGTCGGTCGGAGGTTATTATCCGTTCGGCTAAATAAGTCAAATTGGCTTATTTTTTATCCTTATTCAATTTTTTTCTTATAGCGTGGCTTATTTTCAATTTTTTGGGGATTATTGTATCCTCACCACAAGAGATATCTAAAAAGGAAAAAATTTTGACCGAAATCCAATTTTTTTTAATAAAGACGAAAAAATTGGCTTATTGAAATTTTTTCGTCTTTATTAAAAAAATTGAATTTCGGTCAAAATTTTTTACTTTTTAGATTGCTCTTGTCGTAAGGATGCAATAATCCCCAAAAAATTGAAAATAAGTCACACGCTACGAAAAAAGTTTGAATAATGACAAAAAATAAGCCAATTTGACTTATTTAACCGAACGGGGTAAAATTTGTTCTCTCTCTTTATCCCTCTCTCTCTCTAAAGTAAAGTAACTTGTTCTCTCTCTCCCACTCACTTATTACTCTGTCTCTTTTATTTACTTTAATGCTATTGCAAGCAAGGAATGATCACTTCTTTCCCTTCTTTTGTTCCTTCTTCGGTAATTTTTTATCCTATAAATATGATAATAGTGATGGTAGTGAGATGTAATATACAGAGCACCGTATATTATATGTTTTCTCTTTCAATTCATCACAAGCTACACGACAAGCAAGGTACCACATTTTTACCAAGAGGAACATCTTCTGTTTTTCTTTTTATAGAGTATATTATTTCTTAATGATTAAGAATTACTACATTGTTTTGGACATTTACTTTTGCATTTCCTTGCTTCGACATTTCAATTTTCGTATTCTGTGGGATTCGTCCGCTCACTTGGGATATCCCTGAGACTTATGTATAATCTATGTATATGTTTTTGAGTTCGGAAATTTTAATCGCAAGGAAGATTTGCAGGGAACCATGCAAGAAAAAACAAGTTTGGGCTCATTCCGGGTCTTACAAAATTTAGAAAAAATATCCATAAATTTTGGATTCGTAGGGGGGGAACTTAATAATATTCAAAAATTTATGGATATTTTTTAAGATTTTTGTGAGACCCAGAATGGGTCCAAACGTGTTTTTCCTTGCGTGATTCTATGCAAATTTTCCTTGCGAATAGCAGGGCAACAAATTCAATAAGTACTCACCATACGTGTTTTTAATTGCATGTAATATGCTTGCATTTTATGTGCTATGTTTTCAATTAATTAGGGGAGGGGGTTGGCTCGGATGCAAGGCCGGGTGAGGTCACAATTTATTATTATTTTTATAACTCATATGTTTGGGCCAACTTACGCGCATCTGTATCAGATTGGTTTTGGGTCAGGCTTATAAGTATTTTTGGGGTAACACAGAGTATACTTGGGCTAGCTTGCACGCACCATGAGACTAAATCTCTACGGCCCCCCGCCAACCTTTGCTAACCCAAAGGATTTTTACGCATGATTGACCCCAAGGATTTTTTCACAATGCATGAGAGTCGAATCTAAAACCTCGGAATAGAAAGCCCCTCCATCCTGACTGATCACTAAATGAACTATCCGTCGAGGTTGGCTTGTAAGTATAACACAATAACAATACTTATATGTTCTCAAACCCTTTCAACTAATGAATGCCTTAACTTGATATCTAAAAAGTTTAAAACGATAACTGCCATATTGGAAAGTTTTAATTTAATCTATTAGATTTTTTGGAGGGTTTCAACCTAAAACCAATTAGTAATAAGTGAAATATCCTCTAGAATATATTAACCAAGTTTGGTGGCTTAGATGAGCCCAAAGTGTAATGTCTAGTAAGTAACAAGTATTTTTTTCATTTGAACTTTTGTCCATATTATTGTGATATTGACAAACAAATTATAATGTTTAGTATGAAATTTTGCGGTCCTCCTTTTGAGGTCATTCTAATCTATAGTTCAATCATAACTGGAATTAGAAAAATTCGTTCCATTTGCTTTGAGTTAGAGACAACGTGCAATAATTTTGAAATTATGTTGTACATTATCGGTTATAATGTGGGAATAAAAAATTCAACATATGTTGCTCGTTAATTACTTGTTACCATAGGATTAATATTCAAAGATGTTTCGGACTTTGAGTATTTCTTTTAATAAGAAAAACAAACCAAGTATTTTGCCCCAGTTGCTAATTTGCACATCGCTTATTGCCGCTCTAGCAGTCCTTTGGTTATTATTACTCCTTTCGTCCCTTTTTAAAAATCTTACTTCGTAATTCCAACTTATTAAAAAGACATCGTCGTTACACATTTCACATTAACTTTTACCTCCACTTTCCATCCTTACCCTCTATAAAACATCATCATTACATTTTTACTCACTAACTTTCAAAATGGAATTTATTTTAGGGGCAAAATGGAAAATTCATCAACTTTTACCCACTAACTTTACAAAATAGACACTTATTAAGGAACAGCCCGAAATAGAATACAGGACTCTAAAAAAGGGACGGAGGGAGTATTATTTTTTTTTTTATTGACTTCGCAAGGCACAACTTATTATCGATTAGTGTTCCAACTTAACTTTTGTTTTAGATTTAGTACTTGTTTGTTACATTTTTGTTCGCTTTTTTTGTTGAGATTCTCTCCTAACTAACTGTATTGTTGTTTTGTTTTTTAATTTATTTGACAGCCCCATTGGATTAATCCACTGTTAATTTCGTCGCATTGAAGTGTCATCAGGTTTTTTTTCATAATCCTTTCACTTTCTCTAGATGTTTACTCCGAATCTCTCTTTACTTGTGGTGATTACTCTGAATTTCTAAGTTTACTTGAGTTTGTTTTTTTGGTACTTCCGAATATAAAGATGTAAATTGGGATTTACTTGAATTTGTAACAAGCAATGGGAAATGCCATAATTAAACGTTAAAATGATGTGGTTAATTTTTAATTTTTTTTTTGAAAAATGATATTATTGAGCTATATTTAATGTTTTCAAAAGTGAAAGTAGGAGTTTGATCTCATTAATTGCTTTATCTGCAAATTAAATATATAGTCATTTTCACACGCAACGTGTCTCAATAACTGGAAAACATAATTAAGGCCCCAGGTTTGATTTCTTTGCCAACTCTTGAGATCAACTCATTCCTCACGTGTGATGGATTACTTGAAGTACGAGTAAATTGGTCTGAGACACAGTGCATTAGTAAAATAAAATTTTTAAAAAAACTTGAAAACATATGTTAGTGGCCGAATGAATCGAATTTGGTTCAATTTTGTTTATGTCTAAAAAAAGGTGGCACGCACCTTACCACGAGTAATTTATATTTAATCCGGTATAATAAAATATTTTTCAATTTTGCGACACGTTTTTTTCTCGGCAAACAAAACGATTTTATTAACTCAACAAGGGAATATCGAGTGAAAAAAACAAGAGTGAGCCACACTTACTCACCCACACAACAAGGACGAAAAAGCAAAGAAAGAGCATCCAATTGAAAGTTAGAAGCAACACCTCAAAATCAAACTTAGAGCTTCAACATACGGATTCCACCTAGAAAGTTTCGAAAATCCTCCACCGAATAAATCTTGATGTCAAACTTAGCTTTTATCCACAGAGCCACCCTTATCTTGAC
Organism: Rhododendron mucronatum var. ripense; assembly: GCA_019656295.1. Classification (NCBI taxonomy): domain Eukaryota; kingdom Viridiplantae; phylum Streptophyta; class Magnoliopsida; order Ericales; family Ericaceae; genus Rhododendron; species Rhododendron mucronatum. The sequence continues at coordinate 2,563,328 of BPLT01000061.1, forward strand.
AACCTCTCCAACCTCACTCGCGGACCTTATAACATTGTTGAAGATGAGGTCATTCCTCGCAAGCCACATAGACCACGAAGTAGCAAAGAACGTCGCCTCCCAAATATGCCTTCCAAATTCTGAAAATTATTGCCAAACCACCAACTTGCTAGGTCTGCCAAGGATGGAGGACAAACCCAAACCAACTGCCACCATTGCATGATAATCGACCAAGTGTGCCAAGAAGACAAGCAGTGCAAAAATAAATGCTCTGGGGTTTCTCAACAAGAGAACAAAGAGGGCAAAGAGGCAATTGTCCCTCTTGGAACATATTTCTGCGTGCAAGAACTTTGCGACACGTTGTGTGTTGAATTGCGGGGTCGTTCGACCTTATGAGTTTTTTAGAACTAAAAGATAGTTCTAAAAGATGGGTATTACCCCATTAATTAAGCTAAATAAAAGCATGTAAAAAAAGGATATTGGGAACTTTTAAGAGATTTAAAGTGTTATTTGAGGTGAAACAAAAACATAGGAGTACATAAATAGTGGTCCTTTTTTATAGGGCGCCGTAAGTTTTCATTCTAATTATTTTAAACGGTTATGTTTTCCTCCAGAAATTTGAATGAACCCAAATATGCCCTCCATTTACTAAATTCCCCTATTATTTGGATACTGTATAAGACAAAGAAATTTGGGATCTAAAAGTAAACTTTAATTGACGGTGAAATAGTTTTCATTAAGAGGAAAAACGCTACCAAAATAATTTTCAGTTGAGATTCTTCAACTTTTGAGTTTTCTAACCATAAAGTCAAAACATGTTGAGGCACTTTCACAGGGTTTTAGAGAGTACTTTCTATGATAGGATTTTAGTGATTTATGCGTTTTCATAGGGTATCCTAAGATTTTAGACACTTTCATAAAAGCACATTTGTCTTTATGTTTGATTGCAAAAGGTGTTTGTCCTTGAGCTCAAAAAATATAAATATGAGGGATTTTTAGTTAAGTCTCTCTTTTTCAAATTGTAACTAATATCAAATCCATAAAATTAAGGCTTTCCAAATACTGTTATAAGTTCATATGGAAATACCACCAGCCTATATAGACTTCCTCTAGATAATACACCCTAGAATTTCTCGTCCTCCGTCGATTTCGTCTTCCATCCTTCACCGTCTGTCCTCCATCCTCCGCCAGTGAACAGTCAACTCCTCCATCTTCCGTTGTCGACTGTCCTCCGTCAGTGAACAATGAACTCCTCCATCACTGTCGCAGTCCTCTATCCAACCTCCATCGCCAAGACCCATTTCGAATCCTCCATTGTTGTTGAGCAGGACAAAAAACGGTGGAGAAAGAAGATGATATATACAAATAGAAAAATGGTGGACAAGAGGATGGTTGGTGAGACTCGAGCCTTAAAAAACTCTCGCAGCAGCCTTAGAGCCACTCACCGGACGTTAAGCGTGATTCATGGTGTGTTGTGAATAGTGTGATCGTCGAAAATTAAGCGTGACCGAAAGTTTTTGGGTGGGAACGGATTATATTATAGACTTGTTTAGAATGAAGAAAATCAAGGGTAACCGAATCCAAGTAATGCATGTGGGCTTTTTTTTGTTCTTTTTCCCCTTTCCCTTCTTTATTTTCATCTTTCCGGATTTTTCTTCACGGTCTTTTCATGTATTCATGGCATTTTTCGAATAGTTTGATTTTGTATTCATGTTGCACGTACTTTTGTGCCGAAATGATTGTTACACTTAACTTAGGAAATCATGGAATATTTGAATAAACTTGTTCATGGTCTATTTGAAGGTACATGATCGAGTCAAACATGTCAAACTAATTTGCAAAAATTTGTCATGAAATAGATGGTAAATTTGGCTGCATAGTTTGCCCCTTTTTTGTTTTCAAATTTGTTCACAAATGGTTGTTGTGCTGTATGGAAATATTTTGGAATATTTTCATAAAATGTGTCATGAAGAATATGATATATTCGAGTAAAACAATGTCTGCTTGTTTGTTGCGCCTAATTTTATGCTTAACTTAGAAAATCATAGAATATTTGCCTAAATTTGTCATGTAAGTACATGGTCTATTTCAATCCATTGATTACCTGATTATTAAATTTAGGTCGAAATGGTTGTTATGTTGAACTTAGGAATATTTGCGGAAACATTTCCCTAAAATGTGCACACACAAAAAATCGATGTTAAACTCAAATATGAGTCAAACCAGTATTCATGATGCATTAACCCAAAACATATTTCATGGTAAATTATAAAAGAGCCTACATGATCGATTTGACTTGATTGAATCGATCCATTCAAATTGAATCAATTTGGTAGTCATGGAAAATTGCTTCAGCATTTATGATAAATTTTAAATTGATGGAGAAGGACGAAAAGGAAGAGAAATGGAATTTATAGTTTGAAACAGTTGATTAAATAGAAAGGAATGGTCTAGAAGATATCCGTAAGTATCTATATTGATACTTCAAATCCCACTACATTAGGAAATACAATACAATACAATATATTGTATTTATATCATAATAAAATGGTAAGAAATGTATTTCACATATTAAGAGGATGAAAACATAAGCCAAAAAAAGTAAGTGAGATGGCAACTTACGTGGTATGGTTTACAAGGATGAATGTTTAATTCCTCTAAATTTATTTTGCTAACTAATTTAGAGTGAATCTTGTAAACTATTTGTAAATAATAAATTAAATAAACATTATTGGTCTGATTTCTCTCATTTAATTAACTTTTGTTTCCCGTATGTTGATATGATGAGGAAGACAAACGGTTAGGGTGAGATGATCCGATTCCAGCATGGGTGCGGAGACTCTGGGACACGTGGGATCTTCGAGTATTAGTTCTACTAAGTTTCACCCTACAAATAATTCTTTCCATATTTGGCAGCCGAAGAAAATCTATATCTTTGGTGTGGATAAGTGTTCTTGTTTGGTCGGCCTATTTAATGGCAGACTGGGTAGCGACGGTCGCTCTTGGCAAACTCTCTGATGCCCTAGGCGACCAAGAAAAAATCAACGTATTATGGTCCTTATGGGCACCATTGCTTCTGTTACACCTTGGTGGGCCTGACAGCATAACAGCTTATTCATTGGAAGATAATCTGTTGTGGTTGAGGCACCTGCTAGGGTTAGTGGTTCAACTTTCAGTGGCAATTTACGTCATTCTAATGTCGTGGAAAAAATTTATGGTTCTCGTTTATGTCACTTCCGGCGTTAGTTGCAGGAGTTATCAAGTACAGCGAGAGAACGTGGGTTCTCATGTCGGTGAGCCACGAAATATACTTACATACAAGACCCTTCGGTAGTCTTAGAGATAAATATCCAACCCAGGGTCATGACTATGTGAGGGTTTTTAGTTGTGGCTCATGAACATCTGAATTACTTTATGGCTGATTATTTGGAGCGTGAGGGGTTAACTAAATGGGTGACTTACGACAGAGTGCTTCTTCATATGGAAGCTAATATTTTGTGGGATGCAATGGAGGTGGCAATGGGACTCATGTATGATATGTTATACACAAAGGCCACATTAATATACAGTAAGGGAGGTTTTATTATGCGTTGTATCAGCTTTGGATGTACGGTGAGTGTGTTAGTAGGATTAACCATTCAGATTGTGCTTTTAAAGACCAGGGAAGAAGAGAAATGGGATGAGGTTGATGTTGCAATTACAGGGGTATTAATAGTAGGAGCTGTAGCTTTGGAGATTTATGCAGCCATTGTAATACTTTCCTCCAATTGGATGATGCTTTGGTAATTGCACAGGGTAAGAAGGAATGGGTGACGTGGTTGAGTAAGAGATTTCCATGCCTTTTCAACAAGAAGAAAAACTGGTCTCGTACGATGGGCAATTTGATCTAATTGGTTATTGGCTCAAAGTTGGACAAACAACTGATGTTCAAAGTCCCAGTCCCAAAAATAATCAGGTCGGTGTTAAGGCGTAAGTATGAGGAGACGTGGAAGAGATATCGACACAAGACTGCATATTCTGTACAGCCTCTGGTATACGACGCACTTTCAGAGATTTTTGTTCCTTTTATTGATGTAAGAATATCCAACAACATAACCAGTCAATCGAACGAAATTTGGAGTCTGTTAGATTCGGATACTTCTCCCTCTATCATTACGGGCATGCACTTGGCAAACAGAAATGTGCTACCGTTTAGAAAGGGAATGGGATGGAGAAGTGGAAGATGATCCCTCAAGATCCGACTCTTCATCGTCGTGGAAGCAAAACAGGGAAGTGTCCAAAGCTCTGCCAGATTACATGATGTATCTACTTACAATGCACCATTCTCTGTTGCCCAATGTTGGAGCGCTTCTTAATTTGGAGGAGCATACCCTCTCCCGTCGGGGTTATCATGTAAGGAATGCACGTGATGCAGACACAGCTTGCCGTCTTCTGCTGAGAAGTAGACATATCAGTAGCGGCATTGCCAGCCGTTTGAAGGTAAAGGAGAAGCCAGAGAGATGGGAAATAATCAAACAGACGTGGTTGAGGATGCTACGCGATTTAACTCGCGGTCCAACAGGTTTTGGTCAGAAAAATAGCCACTTCCAGAAATTAAGACAAGGAGGCGAGCTTATCACTTTAATTTGGTTCATTAATCCCCCAGCTGTGAGAGAACACCCGGGTGCCGTTATTGGCTTCTTGTCAGACTCAGACATTTGAGGATTTAGATTGTACCCGGACATATCTTGTAGCCAGTCTCGGTCCTTTTGTCTATGTTGGTTGTGTTTTGTGACCTGCATCGGTTTTCACTGGTTGCATCTTTCATTGTAGGTGTTTTTTGGATGGGTTTCAAAGCTCTCGAGTGTTTGGGATAGGGCATTTTTTTTCCTTTACCTTTGGTCCTTATAATTGTATTGGTTGGCGTCTTGCCTTACTGGTATTCTAGATCTCGGGTGGTGTATGCTGTTGTGCTCTTGATCCGTTTAGTCTCTGTGATCTTCCTTGCAGGGATTAATAAATTCCTTTTGCAGAGAAAAAAGAAAACGACATTCTACCTCTAATTGAATCACTCGTCTAACTACATCTACTACATACCACAATCCTTTCATGTACCATGTATGGAATCACACTTCCATATCACAGACAATTATCATTGTAAATGTGTAAACCATTCAAAGCTCAGTCCAACAATAGATTTTCAAACAATGCACTATAGAGCTCAAACAATACAGTTTCATCTTCCCAAAATTTCTAGGATCTTGTACCTTCCAAAGAACAGAAGCCATCCCCTTCAAACATAAAATTACATAAGCAGCCTATAATTTATTAGACCAACCAAATTTCACCCCGGTGAAACTTAGGTCCAGAAAATCGTCAAATTTTCTTTGGAATCTCTGTTCGATCAGATATCCACCATGAAAGATCACTATGTCAACCATTTACATGTCCTGGAGATGATGAACGATAAGAGAAACGTGTTCGAGAGAAGATGTAACTCTAGTGAATATCAGAAGGAAGAAATATTATCACCTAATAATCTTGTTTCCGAAAAACACTAGTGACAAAGAGAACAAATCTGAAACAGAGGATGAATCTGTACCTCCGTCAGCAGAATCTAAAGATGTGAAACTGGATTTAATTCTAGCGGATCGGATGGCAAAGAACCAAAACGATGGCATTGTGCAAGATGAAGTGCGCGCCTGACGAAGGATGGCAAGACGCTTTTCCAAAAGGTCGCTCAACTACAAATCGCAAGTCTTCTAGTTCAATGAGCCCCTGCTTGGCAAAATTGAGTACCAACCTTCATGCACTTTTCCCTAGTCCACAAAAATACGCGGGAAGCCCAATAAGGCAATAATTTAACTTCTCCAAAGATGCTGTCGTATGACTAAGCTTCTCCAGTTCAGAAGAAGTTGTTAAAAGTGCAAGCTTCAGTCCAAAGTTAACCACACCAGCTACTGGGACTCAAAATATGCTAACTCGAAGTCAGCCCCATCTAGTCCAGCTTCACTGATCAAGCTGCGAAGTCTGCTCCATTAGTAAGTTCAATCAATGTTCACGTGGCTGGAAAGCTTTTCTCCTACAAAGAAGTTGATTAATTTGGCTCCTCCTGGTACTATTGTGAAGGCCATGGCAGGGCATTTGCCTAATTAAGGAAAATTCCAATGCGGAGACGCCGGAGACCCATTTCTCAAGGGAGCAAACAGACGGTTGTGCCAGAAGCAATTGAAGAGAACTTCCTCTGGTTTCTGATGAGGAAAAGAAGTGTCAATACAGAGGAAGAAACAAAGTTGAGGGGTGCTGTGTCGACAGAAGCCTCAGAAGAGTCGAAGTGTCCAGCCATTCAAGACAGAGTTGAAGAGGTAAAGGGCGTGGTTGTAAAAGGCAAATGGATATTCCACAGTTTCTGCTTGGCTTTCGACGGTTATCAAGTGAATCAAAAAAAAAACACTTGAGGTACTTGCGTGCTCCTTCATCAAATGGATATTCCACAGTTTCCAGAATTGAGGGAAGCATGTCACATGGTGACGCAGGGAAGCATGTTGAAAAATGAGATCGGGTGACAAGATCGCGACAACTCTTCCTTAAATCTGTTTAGTCTGAGAAAATCCAGAATAAAGACAACAATAATTAGTTGAGTCACACAGAATACCCAAAACGGACATAAAAGATAACATTTTTATAATTTCATTAATCATCAAAAACTGAATAGCCTTAAGACTTAGGGCTTGTTTGATAACCTAAATCAGCACTTAATACTGAATCAATTAAGTAATAAGTGATTCAGTAGTTTGATAACCACATTTTACATTGCTTAACAATTAAGAACCACTTAAAATATAGGCCAAAAAGTTGAAAAAAATTAAGTAGCTTTAAGCTACTTAATTGTTGCTGAATTTTTGAATACTTATATCACCATCATACTACCACACAACCACTCCCACCCCCAAACAACCGCCACTACTCCACCACCACCATTACCCCCACCTCCACCACCACCACCACCACCACTCTACCACCAACACCTCCACCTGCACTACCACCACTCCTCCACCACTACATCACACTACTAGCTTCACCACCACATCACCACCACCAACTCCACAACCACCACCACCACTTCCTCCACTACCACCACCACCACCACCACCACTACTTCACCACCACCACCACCACTCTCCCCACCATTCCACCACCACCATTCACCACCACCACCTCCACTACCCCACTCCACTCCATCCCCATCCAGCACATCACCACCACCACTTCACCACAACCACCACCAATTCCTCCACCACCACCACCACCGCTCCTACCACTAACTCCACCACTCCACCACCATCATCACCACCACCGCCACTCCACCACCACTACCATCATCACTACACCACCACACCACCACCACTCCACCACCACCACTACCAGCACTACACCACCACTCCTACCACCTCCACCACTCCACCACCATTACCAAAAGTATATTGTGACCGTTAGTAAATGAAGAAGAGGAATTGAGAACAAAATTAATTCATCATTTTTTTAATTCAGTACTTAATATATTTATCAAACAGCTTTTCAGCTTAAAAATTTCAGCATTTAGTTTTCAGTACTTAATTTTTCAGCTTTCAGTTTAGTTTTCAGTTTATCAAACAACCCTTACCAACCGTTACTTATAAGCAATTCTAGTAATACTAAAAAGGTAAACTCAAATTAAGAAACTACTACCTTGTTAACAAAGATACTTAGATACTAAATAGTAAAAGGAAAATTAGATCACATAAGTACGGAAATAAAATAATTCTAGACTAAAAATATGAGATCACAAAATTTCCTAATCAAGCACTATTTTAAATAATTACTATATCTTCATAAATTCACTCCTGCATCACATAGTTGATTGATGCTGGGTTTAATTTGCGTACATTTTTGTTTCTTTGTTTTGGCTTTTTATCGTCCATAGAAGACCACTGAACTACATTTTATAAGGTTTGATTTCTTTGAATTTGCTCGTGAACAGATGTTATACCAGTCTTTAGTGAACCTAGCTAGGTTCTTTGAGAGTTACAGAAATGACTGATAGATGAGTGTTTTAAAGTGTTGTCCGTAAAGGACATATGACATCCAGTGTCCAAAGCAACGAACACTTACTCAATTCCAAAGGTGCCCATCTTTTATATATGTCTTCAAACCACATTGCAGTAATGATTTATTCTATTCCAACTACAGTAGCTGGTCGGAAGTAATTAATTTGTTCTCTCTCTCAAGTATTCCGTCCGGCTAAATGAGTCAACCTAGCTATTCTTTATCATTATTTAAATTTTTTCGTATTTGTTAGTTTTTTGTCAATTTTTAGGGTATATTGTATCGTCATGACAATAGAAATCTAAACAGTAAAAATTACGATCGAAACCTAATTTTTTTAATAAAGACAAAAATAAGCTAATTTTTTGTCTGTATTAAAAAATTGGATTTCAATTACTCCATCCTTCCCTAAATATTTGACACTTTCATATTTTTTGTTAGTCTCATATAATTTGTCCATTTTAAAAAAGTCAAAAGTAAAATATGGTAAACTTCCCCTGTTATCCTTTTTCTTTTGGGCACAAAATTTCAAGTACTATTCAAGTACACTAGAAAGTGTAAAATTGGACACTTGGTTGTTGTACAATATAATAATATTTCTTTCTTAAAAGTTAAAACTCCCAAAAGTGTCAAACATTTAGGGATGGAGGGATTATAATTTTTTACTTTTTAGATTCTTTCGTTATGACGATGCAATAATTTCCAAAAAATTAACGAAAAACTAACAAATACGAAAAAATTGAATAAAAACAAAAAAAATAAGTCAATGACTTATATAACCAAACAGATCGATAAGTAGTACTTGTTCTCTCTCTCACACACCTCTCTTTTTTCTTTTTCTTTTTGGTAATGACCCACTCTTCTCTTTTATTTACTTTAATACTTCGGCAAGCAAGGAATCATCACTTCTTTCCCTTCCTTTTGTTTGTTCTTTGGTAATTTTTTTTTTTTATCCTACAAATATGAATATGAGGATAGAGACAAGAGTGGGCTTTAATATACAGAGCACCATCTATTATTTGTTCTCTTTTCCAATTCATCACAAGCTACACGACAACAAGTAAGGGTACCACATTTTTCCTAGTGGAACTTCTTTTTTTTCTATAATGAATGATGCTACAATTGTTTTGGACATTTACTTTTGCATTTCCTTGCTTCACTGGGATATCCACTGAGACTTTTGTGTTAACTATGTATAGGTTTTTGAGTTGAATCCAACAAACTCAATAAGTACGTACTCACCATTTGTGTTTTTTTATTGCACGTGATATGTTTGCATTTTATGTGCTATGTTTTCACTTAGGGGAGGGGGGCTCGGATGCAAGCTAGTTTTACTTTCCAAGCTGCTCCATCTAATGCGTTTGTTCGTACAATGTATTTTCTTAATTCATACCAATCTAAAAGTACAAATCAAATAGTCTATAACGACCACAAGTTTGAGTTTAAAACGAATACTGCCACATTGAAAAGTTGTAATTAATCCATCTTCATGTGATCGGAAAATAAAAAGGAAAAGCTCCAACACATTCAATTGAACTACAAATGTGAAAACATATAATTCAAGAGACTATATTTGGAGGAGGAGGAGAAGAAGAAGAAAATTTTGTAGTCCTCCTTTTGTAGTAGTTCTAATCTATAGTTCAATCATAACTGGAATGAGTGAAATTCGCCCCATTTTGCTTTGAGTTAGAGACAACGTGAATAATTTTAAAATTATGTTGAATGTACATTATCGTTATAATGGGAGTAGAAAATTCGACATATGTTGTTTATTAATTATCTGTTATCGTACGGATGGATGGATATTCAAAGAAGTTTTTTCGCTTTGAGTATTCTTGTAATAAGAAATAAACCAAGTATTTTGCTCCCAATTGCTAATTTGCACAACGCTTGTTGCTGCTCTATTAGTCCTTTGTTTTATTTTTTTTAATTGACCTCGCAAGGCACAGGAATGGGAAACGCTGATAGTGCACCAGCCGCACTACACTTATTATCGATTAGTGTTCAGCTTACTCCTATTTTCGATTTTGTACTTGTTTGTTATATTTTTGTTCGCTTTTTTGTTCGAGCTGCTCCTATTAACTGCATATTGTTTCCCATTTTTTAATTTATTTGACAGCCCCATTGATTAATCCACTGTTAATTTGGTCACATCAAAGTGTTATCAGGTTTTTTCATAATCCTTTCACTTTCTCGACATTTTAACTCCTTTACTTGTGGTAATTATTATCTGAATTTCTAAGTTTACTTGAATTTGTAACAAGCTATAGGAAATACGATGTGGTTAACTTTTTTATAAATTGTATTATTGAGGCTATATTTGATGTTTTCACGTGGAAGGGGTTTGATTTCATTGATTGCTCTCTTTGCAAAAATCTATCATGATTTTCACACGCCACACATACGTGTCTCAATAACTAGAAAACATACTTAAGGCCCCAAGTTGTGATTTCTTTACCATCAACTCTTGAGATCAATTCATCCCTCACGTTTAAGAATTACCTCCACTTCAAAGTGCGATAAACTAGTCTGAGACACAATGCACTACTAAAACAAATTAAAAAAAATAAAAAACTAGAAAACATGGGTTAGTGGCCGAATGACTCGAATTTGGTTCAATTTTATTTATGTCTAAAAAGTATTTTTTTCAACTTTGCGACAAGTTATGTGTTGAATGTGGGGTCATTTGAGGCTCATGAGATTTTAAGAACTAAAAGAGGGATATTACTTATAGTCTCAAATCTTGGATAAATTGCGCATTAGACCCCATTAAGCTAAATAAAGCATATAAAAATTAATATTAATATTGGGTAAGTTCTTAGAGATTTAGAGTATTATTTGAGGCGAAAAATTTTTTTTTTTTTTTTTGCTAAGTAGTTTAGAGTGAATCTTGTAAACTATTGAAATATAAAATAACATTATTTGTCTGATTTCTCTCAATTTGATTAACTTTTGTTTCCCAATTGTTGATATGATGAGGAAGACAAACGGTTAGAGAGATGGATCCAATTCCACAGCTGAGCAGATTCTGGGACATGTGGGACATCGCATATTGGTTCTACTAAGTCTTACATTACAAATAATTCTTTCCCTATTTGGCAGCCGAAGAAAATATATATCATCGATGTGGATTAGTGTCCTTGTTTGGTCGGCCTATTTAACCGCAGATTGGTTAACAACGTTGCTCTTAGCAAACTCTCATATACCCAAGGCGGTGGTGAAAAAGCAACGCATTATGGGCCATATGGGCAACCGTTGCTTCTGTTACACCTTGGTGGCCCAGACAAGCATAACTGCATTATTCATTGGAAGATAATCAGTTGTGGGTGAGACACCTTCGAGGATTAGTCGTTCACATGTTTGTGGCGATTTACGTCATTCTAAAGTCGTGGAAAAACTCGTGTTCTCGTTTACGTCGCTTCCGGCGTTAGTACGGGAGTTATCAAGTACGGGGAGAGAACACGGGTTTCTCAAGTTGGTGAGCGACGATAACCACAAACATCTGGATGTACCCTTCGACCGTGATCGTGAATATTACTCGACCCGGCTTGTAGGGGTCCTGAATATGTGCGGGTTTTGGTTATGGCTCCATAAACATCTGTATAAGTTTAGGAATTATTTGTTCATTGAGGCGAGTCTTTAATCGATTTGGGGCAGTCCCCGGTTGAAGCTACTATCTCGTGGGATGCACTCGAGGTTCAAATGGGACTCATGTACGATTTGCTGTATACAAAGGCCGCGTAATATACACTAGGTAGGTTTTATTATGCGCTGTATCAGCTTCGGATGTAGGTGACTGTACTGGTAGGATATACGTTTCGGATTGTACATTTCAAGCTAAGGGAAGAAGATGATGAATTGATATCGCGATCACAGGGGTATTAATAGTCGGAGCTCTAGCTTTGGAGATTTACGCAGCCATTGTACATATTTTCCTCCAATTGGATGATGCTCTGGCTAATTAAACATGGCAGAACTGATCTGGTAAACGGTTGAGTGATAGATTTCCATGGCTTTTCAACAAGAAGAAAACTGGTCTGAATGATGGGGCAATTTGATCTACTTGGTTATTATCGCAAGTTTTCCGAGCCTGATGTTCGGAGTCCAGGTAGAAAAAATGCTAATGTGGGTGTCGGGGCTTACGAGGATAAGTGGATAGATATCAACACACGACTCCATATCTGTACATCTGGTATACGACGCGATTTCAGAGCTTCGTGATCCTCGTATGGATCAGATTTTGGATCCTTATTTCGATCCAAACATGTCCGACGCCGACAAATCAGCCCGCCGTGAATTGGACGAAACTTGGAATAGGGTAGTTATTACCCTGACAGACCGGGGTATTTTTCTCTGGCTAGGTTATGTGCCTGCACTTGGCAACAGAGATATGCTACCGCGAAGATAATCCCTCGCTTCCGATTCCTCGTTGTGGGAGGAAAAACAGAGAAGTGTCTAAAACCCTGTCAGATTAATGATGTATCTGCTCATAATGCAGCCCTTCGTTGTTTGCCCAACGTCGGATCACTTCGTTGGTTGGAGAAGGACCTCCACTTTCTGAGGCTTCATTTGGGGGGCGAAACTCACGACGTAGACGCGGTTTGCCGCCGCTTGCTGGGGCGTAATTTCCAGGACTGGAGTGAAATTGTCCGACATTTGAATGGAAAGGAGAGGCCAAGGAAATGGAAAATAATCAAACAGATGTGGTTGAGGACGCTACACGCCGCAACTCGCGGTGAAAAAGGTTACGGTCAGAAACATAGCCACTTCCAGCACTTGAGACAAGGAGGCGAGCTTCTCACTTTGATTTGGTTCATTAATCCCCTAACCAAACGAACGCTTCCGGGATGGAGTCCATCCGGTGGAGGAGAGAGCTTGACACCAGTGCCCCCCACTGGATTTTGTTTTATTATGTAGAGAAGATGCATGAAAATTTTGATATTTGGGGTATAGTGGTAGATTCATATGGAAAATACGGTGGGAGAAACTTCTGGTAGCTTGCCAACTACATTTTGTGATTTCTTAGGGTTGTATTTATCAATTTTATTCGGTAGTTTGATCCGTTCATTTTTTTCAAGTCAATATTTATTACAGGGGTTGTTCACACAAAAATTACTAGGGTTGTTATTTTGATCGGAAATTGTAATGCATTCGTCTGCTCACATTTCTCTTGAAAAATCTAAAAGACCATCCATTCTACACCTCAAATCCTGTTGACCATCCATTTATAGCGAGAATCAAGGGCCGCCTGCGGACAGGGGCTGACAGAACGCGGGCTTTACTGTTTTCTGTGTATGGGCTTGCTTGTAACTTGTAATTAACTATAAAAGCAAAGTTAGGGCAACCTAATTTTTTCATACTTTTATCATAGTGAAATACCCCAGTACCCGTGGGCTTAATCCAACTCACTAACCATCTTCGAATGGTGTTCTGGTGACACAAAATGGGTTTCAAGTCAGTCCAATAGAATCTCTGACTGTTTTAACTGTTGGAATTAGTGAAGAAACCAAAACCAAGTTTTAGCTGAGGATACTAGTGATAAATCTGCAGTCTAACATTGGAAATTCATATAGTCAGTAGAAGAGAAAGAGCTAGAAGATCTATAGGCAGACGACGATCAAAGAATGTACGTAATACTGAAACTAAACCAAACCCGGCGGGCCATGTTGAGGAGGTTTGAGATGGGGTTGTGGAAAACAGTGGTTGCGACGACGAAGGTGGAGGTCGAGGAAAAGCTAAACCAAGTGGTGGGGGATTACAGTGACAGTGAATTTCTTCTCCTACGTAGTCTCTGTTAATTTCTTTTAATTTGTAGAAAAATGTTGGTGTATTGCTGATTTCAGAACATTTGATCATTTCTGCTTGGGGTTTGACTGTTATCAAGGGAACCGAAAAACAGTGCTTGAGGTACTTGTGTGCTCCTTTTTTTTTTTGAACGGCAAATAAAATTTTATTAATCTTTGAATAAGCATTACAAAGACTAAATGGAAACAGGGATTTAAACAGCATCACAACCGGCCTCAAACATCCCAACTAGGTTGACATGTAAGAATTGGGACAATCATATGCCAATCCAAGACCCAAAAGTAGACAAGGGAAATGGCGAGAAACCAACTCGGAAAAAGAAAAAAAAACAAAACAAAACAAAGACAAAAGATAAAAATAAGTGAACAAAAGCAGGGGAACAAGTATCCCACCAAAACAAGCTGAACACCATTCCTTGAATATTAGCATTGTCTCCTAAGGTAGTGAGCACAAGGAGCCTTCAAAGCATATCGTGACAGCCGTAGCATATCCCTGTGACAGAATTCCTTATCGAGTGGCTATTCCAATGTTCCAAGGATTGAGGAACCATCTCACTTGACTTGATTGATGCTGGCTTTATCAGGCCATCCCTAAGGCAAGTTAATAATAGGAATCTAAGCAATTTCCCAGACTAACAGGATTTCTGAGTGCACCATAAAGCGTCACATGATTCACATTATGCCACACGCTACATTTTTGTATCAACTAATGCATTTTGGATGATGATAACGCACGAAACTCAGAAGTTCTGTTGCTATAAATTTCGTTTTTGCTTGTGGTAGGGAAAAATGTTGCTAGAGTACTGATCTCGAGATTGACTTCTCATTTTCGTCAATCAGGGAAATTGCAATTCTTTTTGTTTCTTCGTTTTGGCTTTTGGCTTTGTTAAACATAAATTTCGAGTCTACAAAAAAAAACGGAAAAAATGATGAACGAGAGTCAACTTTATTAATGTATCAAAACTAGGGTTACAATCTCTGATGAATTTCTAAGAGAAAATAATCCTCTGATTCTTCTCTTCGGTTGCTGTTGAAACGAGAGCTTGACGTTTATTCTCAAATCGAATGGCGGAATCTTCTCTGATGTTTGCGAAGAAGATGATGATCTAGGTTGAATGTTCTTTGGAGCTTTGAAGCTTTGATCTGAAAGAAGAACCTTCTTGTTGAATTTGGACTTGGGACTTGAGGAATTCTAAAGGGTTTTGAGACTTTGATCTTCAAAGTTTTGGAGTTGGATGCTTGAATGTTGATGGAAAATATAAGAGGAGAGCACCTCTATTTATAGAGATGTAGGATGGAGAGTCATGACCAACTCTACCTCCTTCAGATTTATCTTCCTAATTATTTCTTTATTTAACATAAAAGAAATAATTATATAACTTGATAATTATCCTTCTTTCTTTTATTTTAAGAAAGACAATCATAAAGAGAAATACAATTATTATATTACCAAGTGACTTAATTTAATTGGCCGGACTTAATAAAAATAGTAGCTGCGTCACTTTGACGCGTGGCACCATTTGATTGGCTCATTTGCATCATTTTGACTTTTGACCTAAAGACACTTGGCAGTAATTTGATTGCCATTTATCGTGCCCTATTTTATCAGGTCCCGCAACACGTGACAACTTGTGATTGGCTGAAAATTTTACATGCCTACGGGCTTAATTTACCGTTCATCCTAGAACCCCTGTTGTATAGGATTTGAATTCTTTAATTGAATGTGCTCTATTAAGAAACAGTTAAAATAAGGACCTCTCCATTTCTCCCATTTTTCATTCGAATTTTGATGATCCGAGCTGGTCAATGTGTTCAGAACGTGAATTTAAGAGTACTCGCGAGGAATCAGCAAAAAAAATGACCGGAAAGGGTTTCGTCCGAGCAGTTTTTATTTGAACCGTTCAATAGAAAATAAACAAAAAGTGCTCGGATGAAGCCTTTCCGGTCAATTTTTTTTTTTTTTGCTGATTTCTCGCAAGTATCCTTAAAATCACGTTCTGAGCACATTGAGCGGCTTGGATCATTGAAATTCTATCGGAAAAGGGAAGTCCTTATTTCATTAAGTTAAGGTGGTCCTTAAGAGAAGGGGACTCATTAAGAAATGTGACACCAGTCTTTAGTGGAACGAAGGTTATTTGAGAGTAACATAAATGCCTCATACATGTGTGATTAAAGTAAATGGGTGTTTTAATTAAGTGTATTATTTTTGTTTAAATGAATTATTATCATCCCCTTCATGGATGGAATTAAACTTGATAAAGTCATAAATAACGACATGCACAGAAGAATCTATGATAGGTACCCCGAACTAGCATGAGATGAGAAAAAAACTAATGGGTATATATGTCATTACACCGGACAGAATCCTGCATATTAATGGCAAGACTAAATCCATCTAGCCTCGCTCTTCTTTACATAACTTGACGCTTGGATATATATGGTAAATCGACCATGCTTGAGGTGATGAGGTCCTCCCTCCTTTAGAGAACTCGATCACTTCAAGTCATGAACGGAGGAGCCCTCGCTAAAAGAAAATGTGGCTTTATTGGCATTTCTATTACCGGCAGTCAGGGAAATGTCTTGAAAGGGTACTATTACTGGTATTTATCACAAACATCGGTAATAGTACTATTCCCGATAGTAACTAGAGAACGCCAGCAAAGGTTTTATATACTGTAAAACAAAAATAAACGTCATTCCAACACAAAACTCACAATAGTCCAACGGTTAAGTGTTGGACTCTTTTTCAAGAGGTCAGGGGTTCGATTTCCGGCCGCAACACAACCATAAATATTAATGTGGTGGCCACGTGGATGCCATGTGGTATTTTTCTCCCTTACATGGCACTATTACCGGCATTTGTAAACATGCCGCTAAAAACGTCATACCTTTACCAGCACCGACACTTTTCTTGAGGGCATTTCTAAAAATGCCGGTAAAGATGCTACTAATGCCAGTAAAACTATTACCGGCATTTTTTACCACTTTTTCCAGCATTTGATAGGTGTCGGTAAAGCTAAATTTTCTCATAGTCAGCAATGTCAAGTGTGGTCACTCTATCCCTCTACAATTGTCATTTTGATAAGTTGAAAGTGTTGTAAGACAAATTTGACATCGTGAAAATGATGATATATAGTCTCAGGCACCCTTACCAAAGTTTTGAAACTGCCCTATGAATAAATTGAAAAGAACAAGTCCCTATCATATATTATACGACACGATAACTTGATTTTTTTCTGGTCACGTAAAAAAATTTCTATTATGAAAATTGTGAAGGATTGACTTGATAACCGCATCTAGATCCGCAAATTAAATGAATTAATGATCACTTGCTTGTGTTGATGAAAAACATCCTTTCAAATGAGCTATAGCATGCAGCGCTTTCAAATTAGAAAAGTAGTATTATGTGATTTGTCATAAGCCAAAGTAATGAAGATCTTGTGGTCTCGGAGCAGCCACTCTCGATCAAAGAGTTTATGATTCGGGATTGCCTTAATCTAAGGCAACTTCTAGACTAGTTAGGGTTTCCTTTTGTTGGGCCGCAACTATCTCCTAATTATGTTTGTACTACTGTTGAAAAAACTGCTGTTCTGATCTTTTATATATTTCTGAAATACCAAAAAAAAAAAAAAAGCCAAACTAATTGTTAGGATTTCTCAAGATTATATATATAATTTCTTCAATTACTTGCTAAAATCGTTAATTGAAATCTTGATCCCACTAACTCTGAATTGTATGCAAGTGGAGTGGGGTGGAGCGCAGTTAGTATCGTTTATACTCTCATACACAATGACATAATTCGATTCCTTTAAGTATTCATTCCTCTCTTCAAACTCTCCAATATAAAATAGGTTAAAATAAAAGAATGAAAAAAAAAATCTCTCAATTTTACCTTTAACGTCACGTCAACCCAAGTCCTTTTATAAGGATCTAGGACTTGAAGGGCCTATCTTTTGTCTGCAAATTGCAAGCAAATAATATATACTATATGTGAGTTAGGGGATGCAGTCAAAAGGGTTGTTACTCCTTCCAAAGGGCCCATCTTTTGTCTTCATGCAAATAATATATTCTATTCTAACAGAGTTGGTTGGAAGTATCTTTCATTAGGGTAAACTATAGTTAACCCCCTCTAACTAACTCTCTAACTAAGTCTTGCGTGCACTTTGTTCTTTCTAATTTTTTTTTTGGCACTCAATCCCCTCTAACTAATTGAAATTCAAACGGTCATAATTTCAAGCGGTCATAACTTCTTCGTCCAAAATCGAAAACATGCAAATTATATATCGATTTCGAGGTCTTGAAGTCAGCTTTCTAATGACACCAAAATCACATCACGATTCAAAGCACACAAAAAGTTATGATCAAAAGAGTAAGAGTTGGTAGACAGAAAGACCGTTTTGATCATAACTTTCTGTGTGCTTTGAATCGTGATGCGATTTTGGTGTCATTAGAAAGCTGACTTCAAGACCTCGAAATCGATATATAATTTACATGTTTTCAATTTTGGACAAAAAAGTTATGACCATTTGAAGTTATGACCTTTTCAATTTCAGTTAGTTAGAGGGCGTTGAGGGTCAAAAAAAAAGTTAGAGGGGGCAAAGTGCATGTGAGGCTTAGTTAGAGGGGGTTAACTATAGTTTACCCCTTTCATTAATTTTCTTTAACATTATTCCAAGCAAGGAATATTCATTAATTTTCACCCTTCCTTTTCTTTTTTGTTCTTCGGTATTTATTTACCCTATATAAATACGAGGATGAGCCAGTCGTGGGATTTATATATAACATAAAGAACTTGCTCATCAGAGTGTTTTGTACCAAACAAAGCTTTTGTTCAGTCAAAGGCAAGTCATCCATGCGAGACTATAAAATTTACAAGAAATTAATTACTTTTCTGCAGCCTATCCCAAATAATGGAATGCTGATCAATTGTGTGGGGATCGAGCTAGCAAACCCACCAGCCAACCAAACGAATCCTTGCAATTGTTAATTATATTCTTTTGACTAGACTTTTGTTTGAGTTGAAACTAGTATATGATAGACTGTCGTGCATTGCCACCAAATAACTTGGGGCTTAAGTATTTCGGATCAGAACATTGAAATTTTTCCAAAGACAAGAGACAACTCGGTAGGTGAACTAAAAGGACAGAATTCTAAGAAAAAATTAGGTTTCGAAACATATGCCCAATCATTTGGTGCCACCTTCTTTTTCAATGGTAATTAATAATTAATACTGCCATATTTAATCCCTTCTGTAATTCCAGAAACGATAACAAACCGATGCAACTGGCTAATCTAGTCCTATTTTTACACTCTTACTAAAATAATGTTGTAACACAGTTTGATCCAGATTCCAGACAGCCTAACCAACCAAAATTTGTTAGAACGTCTCTCAACATTATATTGTACAGAGAAATTAGTGGGCTGCTTGAAGTTGAAAGCTTACTTTGACATACTTTGACATATTTTTGAAGCTTCACCTCCTACCCTCGACTGGTCGAATTTGGGGACTCTGCAGTGCAGAACTGCACTGCATACACTACATGAATGTAGTACAGCATCACAGCCATTAGGGATGGAGCCAATCAAGGCCCGGGCTGGTCACGTGCCCCGCTGGAATTTTATCAACTGCTCCTCCTCCTCCTTTTTTTTTTTTTTTTTCTATACACCTATTCAAAAGATTTTGGAAGAATTAGAAGTTTTAGGTGTTGGGTTTATTGTGCATGTTGTCGTGGATTTCTAAAACTAAATCAATGGGCCCCTTTAATTAAATGCTCATTTCACCGATGAAAATATTGAATTGCTATTTTTTGTGGTATGTTTGAATTCATCCAACTCATGATCATTTTTTAACTTTTTGAAGAAAATATTTAAATTTTTGTGCTCATTATTTCTTTGTTATATATTACTGTGAATTTTTTAAGTTTATTGTGAAAAGATGCCCCCTCTAAATGGAGTTTCTGGCTCCGCCACTGCTTCCAGGGGCGACCGCCCCTCCCTGGCTTCATCCCAGTAGCATGTGTTAGAAGTTTGTCTATCCCTTGTCCTTGACTAAGGTCGTGTCGTAAGTTTTATTATAGCTTCTAAGAAAGTTCCAGGTTATTTTCTCCATTGACAACGACTCCGGTTGTTGCAAGAAAGTTCCTCGTAATTTTCTCCTTCTACTTACAAAAGTCTGGAGTACTGAAGGACTGCCTAAAGCGGATCAAAAAAAAAAAAAGGGCTGCCTAACAAAGAGAGAAATTTCCCACAATTGGTGTTAATTCTTCCTGTACTGTGTAGTTGTCAATCCGCGTTGGTATGATTGTGATCTAAAAGACACATAATGAGCGGGCAAGTGCGGGTACAGGAGCGTGAGCGTAGTAGTTAAAGCTTTTTTCAAACTCTCATAAATAACTAAAATTTGTCTGTGCGAGGATTGAGCGCCGAAGCGCAGAATGAGACAAGAGCAAATGCCAGTCGTCTCCACTTTGAAAAACAGGTCTACCTTTTTTCCAAAGGTTTTGCCATTTTATATAGAAATAATGAAAAGAGAAAGTTGTTGCGATCCCAAGCCCTGTTCAGTTGCACGGAATTATAATAGAAAAATGATGAAAAAATCAACTTTCTTGTAACTTTCTGCGTGTTCAGTTATCAGAAAAGTTGTAGGACTCACAACTTTAACTTCCTCACTCATAAACACTTTTCTGCAAAACAAGTCTTGACAAAAAGAAAGAATTCTTGCTTACCTACAAGATTTTCTGTCAAGAGAGCGCACACAGGAAAATAATTTTTCTTACTTCTCCTCACTTCACTTTTTTTGAAAACCAATTTTTCACACAGCATTCCCGACAACTGAATGGAGCCAATGTCAAGTTAAAAGGGTTGCTACATCGTTACTAATCGCATTGCAGTCTTTCTTGATCACATAAAAACATACAAAAATAGTTTACCCCCCTTTTTTGTATCATTTCATCAGTACTGAATTATCTTAAGAACCATACCCTACTTTTATACTCTTATATTCATCTTTAATGCTTTTCTTAACGGATTATTCTGTTTCCATGTAAAGTTGGTACCTTATTGAGAAAGATTACTAACCCTATTTTCTACTTTAAAAAAAAAAGATTATAAATGAAAGGAATCAATTTTGTATCATTCTAAAAATTATCCTATATTTGCTATTAAGGCCAATATACTAGCCAGATCTCCAAGAAAGGAAAAGGTTTTATAACTGTATGGTTTTGTAAACATAAATGGTAAGTATGATTGAGAATAAATTCTTTATATTGTCGGTGTAAATATTTGTTTCATCCAAATCAATTACATCGCGCCACGTTGCAAAATAGTGGTCGCAATCAATAGAAAATGGCGACATGGCACAATATAATTGATTTGGAGGAAACAAATGTTTACACCGGCAGTGTAAAGAATTTAATCTCAGTATGTGATTTCACCCACTCATTTTTGGGTGAACATGCACTACCCACTTTTTTTTAATCCAACGAGGCTCCGTCATCTCTATCTTCCTATCTCTCAACCCTAGCCACCACAACTCATCAATCTTCTCCCTTCCCCTCCCCCCTGGGTTCCATACCAATGTGCGGCGGCTGGAGGGGTAGGCCATAGTACTACCGTCTCCCTTTCTTTATTTTTGTTTTATTTTCCCTTCCATCCCTCCAGATCTATGATTTGTCGTCTGATCTGTGAGAGTTTTGTCTCTCGTTCTACAAGAGTTTTGTCTCTCGTTCAACGAAAGTTATTAGTTTTGTCTTTGGACGAATTTTGTTTACAGATTGGGTTCTCTCAATCGAGATTGCTTCACAACGATATATGTGCTTCAGCATTCTATCTCTACACGATGTCTTTGGCGAGGCAACCCATGGTGGCTTGGCAAATCTGTAGCCCTTAGGAGTTCATTGATGCATTCATATTTGGGTGGAGTGCATCTGATCGTCTGGTATTTGGTATCTTTTGTCTTTAACTTTGCACTTTCTTTCGCTTGAGACTCCTAATTAGATGTTAGACAGTTTAAAAGTGTCGCTACTACTGCGTCAAGCCATGTCTGGGTTAGGATGAAAGATATCGATTGTCTTGTGATTTACTTGTTTTATATTTGCTAAATGATTAGTTTGTCTTTGTCCAAATTCTTTGTAATGATCTCCGTTTTGTAAATGTCACTTACAATCTTTTCACTTTTGACAATAAAAAATAAAAAATTAAACTAGGCTCTGTCACCCTAACTTTGGTGCTCCCCTCACTCTCAATTATTTATCTCAGAGATCTCACCCGCAAAAGAATTATTTATCTTTATGCACACCAATCACACTCTTGTACTACTATATTAAATTTTACGTGCATACTACTGGTTAATACTAATAGTGTTGGATGAGTTAAAGTTAATATTTGAACACCCAATTAAAAAAATTCCTGGAGCCAAATTCAACACACCCATCTACTATTCTCTATTCACCTCTATAAATAAAGAGGTCTTCTCGTTCTAAACAATCTCTCTTCTATCTCTGAGCAATCAAGATTTCCTCTCTCTCTCTGTGTGTTTGTGTGCAATCACAACTCGGAACAAAGAGGTTTTTTTGGGCAACAGCTAAAGTCACCAGATTCGGCTCCGTAACAGGTATTCTTTCTCTCTCACACACACATACACACTAAGATATTTTTTCGAGAACAGGGAGGGAAGGATTTGGTGGTTGACTTTGGTAATGGCATTTTATGGCTGGATAAATGGTACACTATTAGAGCATCCGTATCTCTCTCGGTGCTTCCTCCATCAAACTATAATAAAGAGCAAAACCCCCAAAACTCTCCTGCATCAGGCTCACTACTTCCCTCTCTACTTTGTAATTGGTATAACTTTGCAACAGTACCTCGTTTCTTCTCACGAGGCACTGTTCATAAGTTATCTCTTATTTTATTAATTACCTGCTCAGAGCATGCTGCTCCCATGGCTGCTCGTGCTTGGAAGCTCCGCTTTTTTTGCCGCAAATCCACTGGCTTTGAGCTTGGCCTTCTTACTGGTCACATGCACCCATGGCTTTTGAGGTCGGCCTATGAAGAGATGATGCATGCCGTGGTTGAGATGGGTTTGGAGGGAGAAGTGGGGTGGTGATCGGAGGGGTTGATCGTTAGTTGTCAATGTAAGGTGAGGTGGGGGACACGGGGGAGGGGTTTGTGTTGTTGATCTTTGGTTGAGATTGGTTTAGGGTTTTGTTTTTTGATTTTCTGGGATTGGATTTGAGAAATGAGAGAGTAAAGTTAGAGAGAGAGAGATTGATTGCTGACGCTATTTTCTTTTGCAGAAAGTCTACACACACAGACAATCTGTGCACAAATTGTGCACAGGTTTTAATGTCGGGCCCATCACAGGTCCCACACAAATGATCCAAACCGTTCATTAAATGTAAAATATTTTTTTAAGGGTTTCTGCAAAAAATCAGCTCAATCCGATAACTATAAATGCTCGATTCAATTGTCGAACTTTTCATTCAGATTTAAGAATAATGAAAAGTTAGACGATTGGATTGAGCATTTATCGGTATCGAATCAAGCTAATTTTTTACGGAAACCCTCAAAAACTTGTTTTACATTTAATGAACGATTTGGATTATTTGTGTAGGACCCGTGATGGGCCCCACAATGGAATCTATGCACAATTTGTGCACAGACTGCTGTGTGTGTAGCAGGACTTGTTTTGTTTCTCTGTTTTGTTTTTGTTTTTTTTAAGAATAAATAAATAATATTTTTAATATGATAATATTAATATAGAGAGCCTGATGCAGGAGACATTTTAAAAGTAAGTAGCTAAAGTAATAAAGTGAGTTTTAAAGAGGTAATTTGGTCCAAAATGTAGAGAGTCTAATGTGGATGCCCTTACGGAAGTTTTCCTTTTCTTCGTAATTTTGGCCCCTTTCTTTGGAAATGGCACTAGCCATTTGGGAACCATGAGCAAGGCGCCGCTGATGTTTGGGTTGTCCAAACCCGACCCAAGTTTGATTGCCCACATATTAATAACTTAATAGAAAGACACAGAAGTCAAAAAAAAAAAATTACATTACATTGAGCTTTTAGCTTGAAGTACATCAAAAAGATAAAATCAAATGTAACACCGGTTATACTGCTTTATGATTACCACCATCCGATTTGAAGAAAACAACTTCTCTCTGCATTTCTTGAAGCAAATTCTTGATTAAGTCAGCACACTTTACCTTATCAATGCACTCATTTTGAATTGAGATCATACTCAATCTACTTATCTAGCTATAGTTCAATCATAACTGGAATTAGAGAAGTTCGTTCCATTTTGCCTTGACTTTGCGACAAGTGCAATAATTTTGAAATTATATTGTAACGCTATCAGTAATGATGGGAATTAAAAAATGGGGAAATTACAGTAAGCCCCCTTCAACTATACCTCGGTAACGAGTTGCTCCCTTTATCGTTTAACTCGGACACTTAACCCCTTTCATCTTTTATCTTGCACAAAATGGAAGATGCCATTAACGGAATTGCTGAAATTACCAATTTACCCTCTTTGGGCTATTTTTGTTTCGCTTATAATTTTCCGTATCCATAGGAAACTCTGTTTCAGCCGGTTCTTTTTTCAGAACTCTTGTTTTTTCCTCTATTTTATGGGTCTATAATAATTTTAGTATAGTTACTTTACACTTTCTAAGGTTAGAGTTGCGCCCTATATATTCGGTGATCAGCAGATTGGATACTGCTAGCTGTTGTCTGTTCAGTACAGCTAGCTGATGGTTCCTTTGCAAATGGTGTAGTGGTTGGAATATAGGTCAACCAGCCACCGGGCCTTCATCCGGGGGCTACCAAAAAGCAAAAAAAAATAGAGCACTCTATTTTTTTGTCTCTCTCTCTCTCTCTCTCTCTCTCTCTCTCTAAGTTCTATTATGGGTCCAAGCCATTTCATACTTATTTTTATAAATCTTTATATGGAGATTTCATTCTCACATCTATATTTGTTATTTGCCACACTCAATTTCAAATTTACAGGCATGATTTGAAAAATCTATTTCAAAAGGAATTGTTTGATCAGCTCGATGTTTTCATGAGGAATGCACTACCATTTCCAGTACTCTGTTTCTGGGTTGGAATGCATTACATTAATCAATGGTGCTCTGATGCCAAAATTGCATAGCACATTTAGATCCCCATTAGAAGACCTAGTTCTACCTTCCATCACAGAGAGAGAGAGAGAGAGAGAGAGAGTACTGTTGCGAGGGGGCACAGAGAGAGAGAGAGAGAGAGAGAGAGAGAGAGAGTACCATTGCGAGGGGGCACAGAGAGAGAGAGAGTTTACCGTTGTATGTATTTATAAAGGCATGACCTGCCATTAATAAGGTCATGTACTGCTCACATGACCTTCCGTTTAAATTCATAACGGCTCACTAACGGCAGGGGCTTAAGTGTCATGCCATAAAAGATGAAGGGGGTTAAGTGTCCGAGTTAAACGATGAAGAGGGCAACTCGTTACCGAGGTATAGTTGAAGGGGGCTTACTGTAATTTCCCCTAAAAAAATTCAACTTATGTTGTTGGCTAAGTATCTGTTATCCTAGGGATAAATATTCACAGATGTTTTTTGCTTTCAGTATTTCTTTTAATAAGAAATAAACCAAGTATTTTGCTTCCGGCCAGTTGCTAATTTTCACACTACTTATTGCTGCTCTAATAGTCCTTTGCAAGGCACAAACTTATTATATCGATTTGTGTTTCAGCATAACTTCTGTTTTAGATCTCGTACTTGTTCGTTATATTTTTCTTCGCTTCTTTGTTCGAGATGCTCCTAATTTAACTGCGTTATTGTTTTTTTTTTTAATAAATTTAATTGACAGCCCCATTGGATTAATCCACTGTTAATTTGGTCGTAGTGAAGTGTTATCAGGTACTAATTTCATAATCCTTTCACTTAATTTCTCTAGACATTTTACTCCTAGTCACTCTTTACTTGCGATTATATATTATATGAATTTCTAAGTTTACTTGAATTTGTAACAAGCTATAGGAAATACGATGTGGTTATTTTTTTTAAAAAAAATAAGATGATATTATTGTGCTATATTTAATGTTTTTCAAAAGCGGAACTAGGTTTTTGATTTCATTGATTGCTTTCTCTGCAAAATATATAAGCCATTTTCACATGATACGTGTCTCAAAAACTAGAAAACATAATTAAGGTTTTAGGTTTGATTTCCTTGTCATCAACTCATCGCTCACGTGTAATGGATTACTTCAAAGTGCGAGCAAACAATTGATCTGAGACACAGTGCATTACTAAAATATAATTTTAAAAAAATATGAAAGGAAAGTGCGAGGTCATTTGACCAATTGACCTTATGAGATTTTAAGAACTGAAAGATACAGTTCCCTGCTTGTATGAGAGTCCTTACTTAGCTTAATTAAGGACTTTACATTTCTCGATCAAATTTCGATGATTCGAACCGTTGAATGTGTGCATAACGTAATTTTAAGGGTCTCACGGAGAAATCAACTAAAAATATGAAAGGAAAGTGCTTGATCCAAACAGTTTTTCATAAAAATAGTTTAATGCGGACTTTACAAAAACCTGTTTGGATCAAGTACTGTGCAGTCATATTTTTGCTGATTTCACGTGATGACCCTTAAAATTAAGTTCCGAATACATTCAACAGTTCGGATCATCGAAAAATATGAAGTCCTTACTTAAGCTAAGTAAGAACTCCCTTATAAGAAGCTTAGTGAGATACATGGATATATATTTTGCCGATATTTCTGATTAAATATACCTATAGTCTCAAATCTTGAATGAATTACGTATTAGACCCCAATATTAAGCTAAATAAAAGCATGTAAAAATAAGATATTCGGTAACTTTTTAGAGATTTAGAGTATTATTTAAGTTGAAACAAAAAATTATTTTACTAACTAGTTTAGAGGAATCTTGTAAAGATTTGAAAATAATCAAATAAACAATTATGTCATTTTTCTCTCATTTAATTAACTTTTTGTTTCTCCTATGTTGTTATGATGAGGAAGACAAACGGTTAGGGTGAGACGGATCCGATTCCAACATGGGTGCGGAGACTCTGGGACACATGGGATCTTCGAGCACTGGTTCTACTCAGTTTCACCCTACAACTAATTCTTTCCTTATTTGGCAGCCGAAGAAAATATATATCATCGTGGTGGATTAGTGTCCTTGTTTGGTCGGCCTATTTAATGGCAGACTGGGTGGCAACCGTTGCCCTTGGCAAACTCTCAGAAGTCCAAGGCGATCGCAAAAAAGGCAATGCATTATGGGCCTTATGGGCACCATTGCTTTTGTTACACCTTGGCGGGCCTGATAGCATAACTGCTTATTCATTAGAAGATAATCAGCTGTGGTTGAGACACCTTCTAGGATTAGTGGTTCAAATTTCTGTGGCGATTTACGTCATTCTAATGTCATGGAAAAATTCATGGTTCTCGTTTATGTCGCTTCCGGCATTAGTCGCGGGAGTTATCAAGTACGGAGAGAGAACGTGGGTTCTCAAGTCGGTGAGTGGCGATAATTACTTACATAGAAGACCCTTCGGTAGTCTTAGTGATAAATATTCAACCAAGGGTCATGACTATGTGCGGATTTTAGTTGTGGCTCATGGCCATCTCAATGACTTTATGGATTATTTGGTGGAGGGGGGTGGTAAATTTGGTGTGTTCAATGACCGCTATGCTGATATGGAAGATAATATTTTTTGGGATGCACTGGAGGTTCAAATGGGATTCATGTATGACTTGTTATATACAAAGGCCGCCGTAATATACAGTAAGGGAGGGTTTATTATGCGCTGTATCAGTTTTGGATGTACGGTGACTGTGTTAACCATGCAGATTGTATTTTTAAAGACCAGAGAAGAAGATGATGAAGAGAATTGGCATGAGATTGATGTTGCAATTACATGGGTATTAGTAGTGGGCGCTCTAGCTTTGGAGATTTATGCAGCCATTGTGATATTTTCCTCCAATTGGATGATGCTTTGGCTAATTAAACAGGGTAGGAAGGAATGGGTGATATGGTTGAGTCAAAGATTTCCATGCCTTTTCAACAAGAAGAAAAACTGGTCTCGTACTATGATTGGGCAATTTGATGTACTTGGTTATTTTCTCAAAGTTGTTCAAAGTCCATTTAGAAGTTTACCACCTAAAAGAAAAGGTCCTTTTAGAAAAATAATCGGGTCGGTGTTAGGGCATGATTATGATGATAAGTGGAATAAATATCTACACAAGACTGCATATGCTGTACATCCTCTAATATACAACACGATTTTACAGCTTCGTCATGATGATGAACCTCAGATTGATCCAAGTTTAATGTCCGACAGCTTAACCAGTGAATTGCGCGAAATTTGGAAGATAGCAGAATGTGATGCGGGGGGTAATTTTGTCAGGCAAATTACGAGCTTGCACTTGGCAACAGAAATATGCTACCGTTTAGAAATGGAATGGGATGAAGGTTGCGGAGATGATGATCCCTCTGGATCCGACTCTTTGTTGTGGAAGCAAAACAGGGAAGTGTCCAAAGCTCTGTCAGATTACATGATGTATCTAATTATGATACAACCTTCGTTGTTGCCCAATGTTGGATCAGTTCGTGCTTTAGAGAGGACCCTCTTCGATCAGTTAATTCTTACAGGAAAAGCAGATGATGTAAACGAGGCTTGCCGTATTTTGCTGAGCCTTAGCGATGTATGGGGTTGGAATATTGTCGAACGTTTGAAGGGAAAGGAGAAGGAAAAGAGATGGGAAATTATCAAACTAATGTGGTTGAGGACGCTAAAAACTGCAACTCGCGGTCTAAAGGGTTTCGCTCGAGCAAATTGCCACTTCCAGCAATTAAGACAAGGAGGCGAGCTTCTCACTTTAATTTGGTTCATTAATCCCTCATATATTAAACAGACTCTACCTTAACACACACACACACACACACACTCTCTCTCTCTCTCTCTCTCTCTCTCTCTCTCTCTCTCTCTCTCTCTCTCTCTCTCTCTCTCTCTCTCAGCTGCCACCCTGATCTCCTTCCTTCCCCTCCTCCCAAGATTTTATGCCCCAGTGGGTGAGGGGAGGGATTTCACCCCCTTTGGGATTTTCCATCTTTTCTCTCTCTCTCTCTCTCTCTCTCTCTCTCTCCCCTGAAGAAGCTGCCACCCTGATCTCCTTCCTCCCTCTCCTCCCAAGATTTTATGCCCCAGTGGGTGAGGGGAGGGATTTCACCCCCTTGTGGGATTTTCCATCTTCCGATCCTAGATTTCGGAGGTTTTCTCTCCTTCCCCATTCACACCCACCCTCTTCCTCAATACTCTCCAAACCACCATCTGCCTGCGGTGTAATCTGACAACTGTAGGAGGTAGTTCTTTACAGATCGCGGTGGCGGATGGCGTCCTAGCCTCCCTTCGCCGGAGTGGGAGATCTAGGTTGGTGGATGAAGTGTGCTCCGGTACAGCGGACTCTGTTTGGTTCCATTACCATTTTTTCTTTTTGTACGTCTCTTATTTGGTGTCCGTTGTATGGAATTTCTACCCGTTTATGGGACTTCTCTCACCCTGTGTGGGTGGTTTTAGTTGTTTTCTACAGTGCTCCGTCTGTTTGGAGCGGTGAGTTTAGTTGGAATTGAGTATAGTCTTTGTATTAAGACCTCTCCTCTTTGGTTTCTTGATCTCGTATTTAGGGATGTAGTTTTCTCTTGATGTATTGGTTCCTAAATCTACAATATCAATTGTTATTGTTTTAAAAAAAAATTCCCCCATATATTCCTCTACCCCCAGGTGACCGGCATATAAATAGGAGTATTTTTTCTCAGAGGAATCAGAGGGCTGAGGATGCTTGAAAATAATTAGATACTACTCTCTCCCTCCCTTTTTAGAGTTCAGTATTTCATTTTTTACTATCCTTTCATAAATGTCCATTTTGTAAAATTAATGGATAAAAGTTGGTACATTTTTCATTTCGCCCCTAAAAGTATATATTGCATTTTGAAAAGTTAATGAGTAAAAGTGTAAAAGTGTAATGATGATGTCTCATAAAAGATAAGTAGGAAAAGTAAAGGTAAAAATTAATGTGAAATATGTAGTAATAGTGTTTCTTTAATAATTGGAGTTTCGAAACTGGACACTACTTAAAAAGAGATAGAGGGAGTATTAGATTTCTTTTTCCTTTTCCTCATGTAAAGTTGTGAACTCATGTAAAGTTGTGAACGTCTTATAACGTCAATAGCATGTTACTCGTCTACTTTTATGTAAGTCATAGTATGTTTTTAGAAATCAATAATTTTACAACCACACACAAACACTTATGTGTATATGCACACTCACACTCATAAAAAAGGTGGGACTCACGCACATTAGATACCTCCAGAGTGTAGGTAGTGGCAGATTCAGAAATTTCGGATAGATAGGTCACCTTTCGATCCTAAGCTTAATAAAAATACTTATAATCTAATATAAAGAAAAATGCATTCAAAAAAATATAACAGGATAAAAAATTTTATTTGAGTAATTTCGGTAGAATTGTAATGTTTGACTTTGTGGTACTACAACTTCTTAAGTCTTGAATGATCCTGGTCCAAGCCCAGCAAGGAACAAGTTTTGTAGAATTCCTTTTTTTACACACGTAAAAAATAATAATTGAATGGCAATGAACACAGGACCTCTCATGTGGGAAACTAGAGTCCTTACCACTTGATCTAGGCGTACATTATGCTCTATTATGGCTAGCTTAATATATAGTACATCCTGTTGCGATTCACACACACAAAAATTCCGATAATTTCATGTGGGTCATGTGATCTATCTGTGCCTACATTGGATCCGTCCCTGAGTGTGGGGCCCACCTCCTTTGTAAGTATGTGTAGGTGTTTGTGTGTGGTTGTAGCATTGTTGTTTTAGGATACAGGCGTCAAGGTTCTGATAATTCATCCGAATTTGAACACAAGGATCTTGGCACACAATCAATATTACTCTTAGCTTAGTCACATAATTCTTCAAAATGGTATCGCTTTCGCTCTGCGTTCGCACTCTCAATTAATCCTCACACACACAAATGTTAGTTATTTGTTAATTTTATGCTGTGTTTAGATGAGTTTTTGAGAAATTTTGAAAAAAAAATTGGGGTTATGAGTAGAGAAAGAAATGAGAGTAATGATTGGAAGTATAAAAAATGAGTAAAAAAAGATAGAGACAGAAATTAGTTTTTTGTTGGGAGACTTAAAGAATCATCCTCAGAACCCATTCTCTGTAGGTTTTCATCCTACTCAATTTTTGCGCACTAATGTTTTCATCCCCACTTTTTTTTAATTCCAAAAGTGCCCTTATATATATATATATATATATACATATACCAAAAGTTGGGACTAAAAAATAACCTTTCTCGTCCCCGCAAAAGAATTGGCAATCAATCCCCACTAATTTCGTCATTCAATGCCTAAACTGTCGTAAGAATCCCCCAAATCTCTCAAATTGAAATCATTTGATAGTTTTAGATACAAAAACCCTCCTCTTCCTCTCGTGAGTTTTCGTCCACAATTGAAAAATGTTGACAAACACTCGCCGGTGGCAATTTCTCACATCACCGTTGCCGGAGAAACACTTGATGGCAGCAGAAATCATGAAAAACATGGTCGGCCACACCCACCGTAATCCCACTCCACTAGTCTCCAGCATATACTAAAACCCAAATTGGCATTGTACACATCTCGTAAATGACCCAGTTTTGCCCGTCTCCGTCGCCGGCCACCACCGTACTAGTCTTCCGATGATTTCTCTACTCATAGCCGCCTCATTATTTTTCTTCTCGCGATCTGTTCTTGTCTTCGCGATTTGTTTTTGTTTGATCCGATGATCGAGCATATCATGCTCTCGCGCGACATCAAGGGTTAATCTGATTCATGGGTTGATGCGATCATGGTTTTCGTTCATGATTTGGTATTTTTCATCTAATTGGGAAAGTTGTTGGTTTGAGTTTTGAAACTTCTTTAGGTATTATATTTTGAATTGTATTCCAAAACGATTTAGATTTGTGAAAGTAGATATGGAAAACACACTTTCTTGATTGTGTGTAACAATTTAACATCTTTGTTGATTGAATGCAAATAATTTGTAAAAATTTTATGGTATATTCTGAAAGGAGAAATACGTAAAACATGTGTATTCTATGTATCATGGTGTATTTTTATTATCATGTAGAAATATGTCATGAATTTGAAACCGATTTTATGAATCATGATTCCATGTTCTTAATATGCCATGTTTTAAATGCAGTTGAATTGTTGTTTCGGAACATGTCATGTTACAATTTTTCATTTTCTTTTCCAATTAAATCATGGAGTGGAAGCGACGGAAGGAGATGGGGGTGGAGGTGGTTTCGAAATATGTCATGAATTTGAAGTCAATTTCATGAAATCATGATTTTGAAGTTCATGGTAGATTTTGGAAGTTCATGGCAAATTTCACAATAAGGTACTTAAATCAATTTATAAAATCTGCCATGATTATGAAGTTTATGTTTTGAAATCCGTTGTGTTTATGAAACCGATTTCATGGTGGAATTCATGGTAGTATCGATTTTGCTTTTATTTGTTGGGATTAACGATTGTCATGTTTTATGGAATAGATGTTAGGTGTATTTATTCAATGGAGATTCAGTGTGTATATGGAATGGAATGGATTTCAGTTAGTTTTGAAAAGTTTTGGAAAAAAGGATAACAAAGATTTGAGTTATCCCCCTTCATTTTCAAATCATCAATCAAATCCCATTTAATTAGGAAACTATAATTACATAAAACCTAATTACATACCACTTATTTAGGCAACATTTGTTATGCCTATTTATGTGTAAGGGTACTATTGGTATTAAAAAAGAGAAATGATGAAAATATAAGTGCAAAAAAGTCAAAGGATGAAAACTTACGAGGAGAAGCACATGAGGATGGATATTTAAAAACTCCTTTTTTGTTTGTTGAAAAGTGTCGCTTGCATGCTCACTTTACTCTCTCAACTGTGTCAAGCATCGATCTGTTATTAGTTGCACGTGGTTGGATAGATTATTTCCTTAAACCGAAACAAGCTGGTCCAATGTTTGGTAGGCATATACACCCGGATTAGTTAATCTCATGGACCAAAAAGGCTCTCTATAGCAAAGCTATTTATGGTCACGTCCAACCATGTCCACCCTCACTAACCCCCGCTAACTATACAATATTGATTAAAAAAAAAAAAAAACATGTCCCTTATTAGTCTCCCTTCCCCCATTACCCAGTTGTTACTCTCCGCCCCAAACTTGGATATTGAAAGGAACTTAATTTGGAGGGTAAGCTAACATATAAACTTTTTGCATAATTAAAAGCTACCAGCCAAAACAAATATAAAATAAAATATAATTTTACCATATCCTCCTACTATCCACCATTCTTATTTAATCCTCCAAATTTATTTCGGCTCATAAACACGATCTAAATTGCTTGGGTAGCAGAATGTGGAGATCAACCTACACAGTGAAGAAATTAACTTTCTATGAATTTATACTTGTGATCGGTTGCTCCCACGTGCAATTTAGGGCCACCGCAGAATTTTGATGACATATATTAATGAGAATATGAATTAATGGGTCCATCATAATGCAAAAGCAATTTTTTTTTAAATACAAAAGCAATTTTGATGAGATATGAGTCAATGGGTACATCATACACACTTCGGCACCGTTCACTGGCAGGGTGTAATACAACTGTATTAATGAAACAATAATGAGATTAAATAAAAAAAGAATTATGCAATAATATTACAGGTAAGCACGAAGCTTAAACCTGCATGTGCAATGGACCCCTGGTATTTTAGTTCGCATTCAACTTGTCGACAGTTGAGGATTCAGATTGTATCTGGGCGTATCCCACCTCAATTTTATTTGATAGTTTGATCCGTTCATTTTTTCAGGGCTCTCAAGGCGAAGCCAATGCTTGACCAATTCCTAGTCTTAAAATAATGGATTGTTCCAAGCGTAAGGCAGAGACTGACGCAGCATAATATCCGGTAAGTCCGGAGTCGAATCCACTAAGGACGGTGAAGTGTGTGCTATGGAACCTCAAGTTGCAGTATTAAAATTAGCTCTTAGGTAGCCACCCCTTGTCTTTTGGTTGATTAATTAACTAACACTAACAGATAACTTGCTCAAATAATTAAAAGAGAGGCACGGTCGTAGGGAATCCGGCGCTCGCTACCCAATCAGAATCCGCTTGCTTTTCAAGATTCTAAAAACGGTTAAATTTAGGGAGAATTGGAAACTCCGAAAGATGCGAATCCTAAGGTTGCCAGTCCCGTACACAGTGGCGAACAGGTTTTGGTCCCCCGTTCCCGCTCACATGAGCCCGGCAATGCCTCGGATTCGTCCAACGGACGTAGTTTTCACCAACTAAATTATTTAATTAAATTAATGTGTGGAAATTGCGAGACGAATCCTAATTGGGTCGCGGCGCGCCTTTACCCAGCGACCAAACCTCAGAAAAACTACTCACTCATTATTAAAAATGAAAGGAATAAAACCCTAGATTTAATCATGCTTTTTTTCTTGAAATGAAGAAAAAACGAAGGATTTAGACTAAGCAATCACAAACGAATAACTTTAATTAAGAACAAAAGTTGAAACAAGTTACCGAAGGATGTGTTCTTGAATAAAACTTGAAAACTTCAAAGGAAAAAGCTCTTGAAAGAAAAGAACGTCCAAAGAAACTGCTACGTAATGTTCGAACCCTACTAAACTAAAACTTAATAGTATTTATACTAATCTTCCCTAAAAACAAAGTAATTCTAAAATAAAAACGGATAAAAGAAATTTCGGAGTTAACAGATGCGTATTGATACTAACAAACTCTGTATCAATACGCATATGCTAACAGAAGCATCGATACTACCAAGTACAGTATCGATTTGAATTCCTCTGGACAGATTTTAACCCCTCCGTATCAATACGCGTTCTTTTCGTGGGATTCCAAGCCTTTCATGTTCGCCTCGATTGAATTCTCTTGTCATGCACGCACGTCCAATAATCCTCACACCTCGCCAACCAAACTTGGCAGCAAAACCGCCTTATTTTCTAAAATTAACCAAGAACACAAAAATCCAAGAAAACAACGGCATCAAGTGGAAAAATGAGATAATCCGCACATCTAATGCGCTAATTCGCCCTACTTAGGCGCTCATATCTGTGATATCACGCGCCTATAGCCAACTTTCAGTTTGATTGATCATGACGAGCAGGGAAATTGATTACTGCCATTGGATGTGCCCCTATGATAGTCCATGTTATTGTAGCTAGCTATATGGTATCTTTTTTGATAAAATGCGTTAAGTGGGGCTGTGGGATTTGGTTGTGCTTTGTGTCTTGCATCGGTTTTCTCGGGTGCATCTTTCATTGTAGCTGTTTTTCGGTTGGGTTTCGAAACTCTTGGGTGTTTGGGATGGTGCAATATTTTTTTCCTTTTCCTTTGGTTCTAATTATTGTATTGGTTGGCGAATGGCGGCTTGCCTTCCTAATATTCTAGATCTCAGGTGGCGTATGTTGTTGTGCTCTTAATTAGTCCATTAATCTTTGTGTTCCTTGCAGAGATTAATGAATTCCCCGAGAAAAAAAAAATGACATTCTACCTCTAAATTGAATCACTCATCTAACTATTATAGACAGGTCAATTTAACATTAATGGATTCCTAAAACAAACAAATTTCATTGCAGCTTCAAACCATAGCACAGACAAGTATCATTGTAAATGTGGAAACTAACCATTCCAAAGGTCAGTCCAACGATAGAATTTCAAACAATGCCACTATATATAGAGCCTCAAACAATACAGTTAATTTCATCTACCCAAATTTTCAAGAAACTTGTACATTCCAAAGAATGGAAGCCACCCCCTTGAAACATAAAATTACATAAGCAGCCTGGAAAATTATCAGACCAACCAAATTTCACCCCAGTGAAACTTAGATCCAGAAAACCCTAAAATTGATACTGAAACTCAAGTCCAGAAAATCGCCAAAATTTCTTTGGAATCTCTATTGAATCAGATATTCGACATGAAAGATCACTCTGTCAACCATTTACAAGTCATGGAGATGATGAACGATAAGAGAAACATGTTCCAGAGAAGATGTAACTAATGTCCCATATGCCTCTAATATTTAGAGAGAAAAATCATCCATTGCACGTACCGTGGCAAGGGCAGCTCCACTCCCTGGACTTGAAAAATGCACTTAATTTTTTTATTTTTTAATATATAATCTGATTTTTCTTTCATATTTTTTCATATTGTCGACACTAAATTGTCCATGAGCAGTCAAAGTAAAAAAAATTCACTTCAATTTGTGAGTATATACATAATATAACTCAACAAAACAAAATAATTTAAGCATAATTCATTTTCAATCATAATAAAAAAAAATTCATTTCATATAGAGCTTTGTATATAAATCTTTTTTTTAAAAATATTTTTGTTACCGCTAAACTAAAACTCTAGAACCGCTTCTGCTCTGAGGTACCACCATGTGTATCCTTGGACCTTCAAAATTACACATTCATGCAGGACTCATGACAATGTGGGCAAATCTCATGTCCGTGTAGTTCTGAAGGGCCCTAAAACACTATACGGCGGTGCCCCAAAGCATTGAATAATTACTCGTCTTAAGAGGCCACATGGTGCTACATGTAGTCTTATTTTCATTTTTCTCCGCACATTAATGTGGACTCCACATATATAGTCTTAGGTCCCACAACAACGTGCAGTGAAAATGTGGCCCGAAACACCATGTCTTAGGTGTCCCAATAGCACTAAGACTGTAAAACTAACCGAGCTCAAGCTCGAATTTTCCACTTGTCGAGTGAAGCTCAGCTTGTTCGACAAAAGCTCGACTCGTTAAAGAGGTTCAGTTTGATTAAGGAAACTCGTTTTGTAAATGACTAACCTCAATTCGTTAGTGGCTCAGTTCATTAAGAGCCGAACTCGATCTTAACAAAACTCAACTCATTATGGGGAATAAGAAGGGCTGTAATGCACCCATCTAGCTGTCCATCTCAGCACGGACAACTCGAATTTAATCCGAACTCCTACAAATCTTAGCTGTCTAGTGTTCAAATGAAAATCCTAGCCGTTCATTGTCGAAATGAACGGCCAAATTGACTGCACTACATGTACGGTACGGGGCACTAAAGTACCCCTGGTCCCGTTTACGGAGAGAACGTTAGTAGTAATTTCGTCACCGCGCCTCTGCAACTACAAATTTCATCTTTCCCGCCAAAGCGCGCCCTCAATCAGATCTCCCATTTCACACACACACTCTCTCTCTCTCTCTCTCTCTCCTAATTTCTCTCAGTAGTCAGTACACTGCATCACGGACGTTTTTTTTTTTCTCTCTCTCTCTCGCTCTCTCTCTCTCTCTCTCTCTCTCTCCTGTGCGATTGAAGTACCGAAACCCAAATCAGCCCTATCTCCAGCCCTAACTACTAAAAGGGGCTTCTAGGGTTTCCAATCGACAATGCCTGACCTGGGCATTCTCTTCAACTCCCCCTCCCCTACCTCTCCCTCTCACCCCTACCCTCAAACCGGTCTCCGATCAAGGCGATTCGTCCAGCACTTTGACCCCAAAACCTTTTCAAACCCTAGTCATAGAGGGTGATTGCGATTTGCCCCTTCCAGTGAGCAATGGGAATGAGGTTAGGGTTTTGAGGAAGACCAGAGGAGGCGGCAAGATGACGGTGGAAAATAATAATAAGTGTTTAGATGATTATGTGAAGGCATGGGTTGAAAATAAGGTTGAGTCTGGAGTGGCTGAGCGGAAATGCTTCCTTCCGTTCCTCGTGAGCGCGCCTCGGCTGGTAAATTCTTATTTCCCATTGATGGTCTTTTGAAATCTTTGTGACGTATTGTTTGGCAATGAAGTCGTGTAATGCTGAAAAATGTTAAATTTTTTGTGGGTTACTCTGTTTTTGAAGAAGAAAGCCTTACATCTGTTCAAGAAAGTTGTTTTTTTTTTTTTTATTTGGATGTGGGTTGAGTGTTAATGGGTTAGTTTGATTTCAACTTAGGGTGCCAATGTGTTCCATAAGCTTGAACCTGGCACTACACGACATGACCACTTGCCCAGGTCGTTTGTTTAACTGAGTTTGGCAGGGCAACAAGAAGCTCACATGTTCGACTTCTCTATTGTAGCTGAAATCCACCTAAAACAACCCCAACAGATAAGCTAAAAGCCAACCTATTACCCCCAGTTCTTTGTAAAGAAGTAGGAAAGCAAAAAATGCTTAACTCCGGAATCAGGTTGGCAAAAAGTCAAACTCTTTTTAACAAATACAACATAAAAGCCTGCTTTTAGATATCCCATACGCTGAATGAATATTTCTGAATGTTGGGGATTTCATTCTGAAGTGAATTTC
Source organism: Rhododendron mucronatum var. ripense (assembly GCA_019656295.1). NCBI lineage: Eukaryota > Viridiplantae > Streptophyta > Magnoliopsida > Ericales > Ericaceae > Rhododendron > Rhododendron mucronatum. The sequence goes on from BPLT01000061.1 coordinate 2,601,605, forward strand.
ATGAATGTTGTTGTCAAACTCGGGCTCGTGGATGGCAGAAGTGTTGAGATTGAAATTGTTATGTACCATGTTGACTGTTATATTTTTCTACATCAATGCTTACGTAGTAGAGACCCAGTTTTCCAGTCAGTGTTAATCCCTATTTAAACTTTGTTGTTCTATGTTCTAGGTCAGTTTCGGGCTGACAATATGGTGTGTGAAAGTTGTTAATCTATTGCAGGCTGAGTGTCGAGTTTGCCAACTGTCAATCCATCCTGGGGAGGAAGTGTTATGCTCTGTTAATGGTTGTCAAGCTGTTTTCCACTCATCATGTGCAAGAGAAAAATGTTGGTCATCCTCTTTGAAGAGAGTTGCATGTCTTCAGCATGTTAGTTCTCTCCATTCTGCTTCTAGCTTTTACTTGTAGTTTTTAGGCTCAATTATCTACTCACAGCATTTGCTTTGTTTATGTACTGCTTGAATGCTGTGCCCTCAATTTTTTGTCAAAATTGCTTGCTCCTGCCTTGATTGGTTATTGTTTTAGGGTTATTCTTATTGATGTGTCCACTTTTTGGTTGATCGTCAATTTTTTTGTCAAAACTTGTAGTGAATTTTATTACTGCTAATTTAAGTGGTTATACTGTTTCTATTAAGTTATGTCTATGTGATGAAGTTTCTTTGTGGTCATCATATTAAGTTCCTTCCTATATTGTTTCTGAATGTGAATCCATGTTTTGTGACTGCTGTGCTTTTAATATTGTGATGTATCACTCGCATTGACATCTTTCTCCTATAGGCATGCCACTTATGCAAACAGAAGTCCTTCTGGCGTTGTGTCCGATGCATGGTAGCATCACATGACAAGTGTGCTGCATTTCCAGAGGGTGTTATTCATCTGAATAATCAACCTGGCCGAGCTGTTTGCTGGCGACATCCTGATGATTGGCGGTTGGAGAAGGTCAATCTCTTCTTTCCTTCACCAGAATGGTTTTTCTTTGTCTTAGATGGTTTCTGGATTTTACTCTCGTAGTTACTGTTTTATATCATGGAAATTGCCCTGCCACTTTTTATTAGCGTAATGCTGAGGGTTTTTTTTTTTTTTCTGTCATATGAGCATTGTTGCTTCTTAATTCTTATGCATTAGTTCAAGCATTTAGTCATTTACTAGTGGCAACACGTTCAAGCTTTGTCATCTCAAAACGTTCCAGGCTGCGATTTTCTTTTCTTCTTCTCATATTAGCATCTTCTATACTGTGGTAGCATATAGTTGTGTTAAATTTTGCTTTTGAACAATTAATGATTATTGGTAAGTGCTTTTAAAAGTTCTCTTGCTGGTTGCTTCATGACAGGCTGAACTTTGTATTTGAGGTCATGATCAGAAGAACCAATCGCTGTTCATAATGGCCACTTACTTGTAGCTTTGATACTGCATATCTCTCATTTGTTTATCGTTTTTTGCATCTTTTATTGATTCTAGTGGCTGACAGGACTAATCTATCTTCTTGAATGAGCAGCATGCAGCCCCAACAAGCAGCATAGAGGTCAGAGTTTTAGTAATCTGACACTATTTGTTTTTCAACGTATAGATTAAATTATTAAAATGCTCAAGGAAATTGGTATTTTTTTCTTTTACTTTAAATATCAAAATTAAATAACTTAACCTACAGAATTTAATCAACAGTTGTATTTGAATTTAAGTTTAATCCCCGTACGAAACATCTTTTCTTATGCATAACTGCTACTTCCTTCAAGTTGTACTGGCGATTGACAACAAATCCATGTTTTTGCTTTTTGTATGCAGAAATAAGAGAAAAACATATTTTCACTTACTTTTTTCTCTTCAACAAACAAAATTACACGGTTGGTATGCTTACACGTTTCTATAACCAAAGCAAGAAAACATCTTTGGTAACTAGTGGGACGAGAAGTAGCCAGAGAGGTAGAGTATGAAGGGAGGTAACTTAAGAAGCATGGAGATGGACACAAGATATGGACACAAGACATTGACACAAAAAGGACAAGCAGAGACATCGTATCTCCAATAATTAGGATGCAAACATGTTACGGACAACTGGACAAGCCAACAACAACATATATTTATATTCTAGTGTTTCTAGGAATTAATATGCAAGTGACAAAATTATGTCCATCGTATTAAGATAAGAAACACAAATAGTACTCACTCTTTCAAAATACAAAAAAATGTGAATTAAAACTCCACGGAAACTCAGTTTGAGCCCACTTTTCATGATTGCATTTTAACTTCTTAATGTGTCCTTCATGTATCCTTGAACATGTCCTTGGAATGTTCCCAACGTGTCCTAGAGTGTCCAGAAAGTATCCAACCGAAAAAAATATAACTTTGTTTCATTTTCCAAAACTTTTTGACAACCAGAGTGGAGAAAATGAACTACAAAATGGTACCAAGTACCAACTATTCTACTTCCATAATTTAAGGTACTGATGCCTGGATGCAAAAGCTAACTTTTTCATCGCTCAAATTTAGGAAATATTTTATCGTTTGCCTCTACCATACATTGAAGAGGAGTTCAAGATTGACTTTGCTTGGAGAGACGTGATGGATACTAGACTGGAGCCACCTCCATATGTGCACATCAGGCGCAGTATCCAAAGCATGCTGTCTTTATATTATGCTGAATCAATTATATGTTTTGATCAATATCAACATTAGTCCTTTAACTATGTTTGATCTGAAAAAGCATTGAGTTTCTCTCACATCTGCATGGGGCTTATTGGTTTTGCAACAGTTTGACGGCTAAATTTATTTTCTTCAGATTGAGTATATATTATTTTCTCCCATATTGTTGTCCTTGACTGAATTAGATGTGTACCTTATCAAGAAAAAACGCAATGATGTTGATGGAGACATTGGTTGCACAAATTGCAATTCTACTCAATGCTCTGAAGACTGTGTTTGCAGGTAATGTAAATTTAACAGCCATCGAAAGTTTGTCTCCTTGGAGAAGTACATTTGGTAATCTATGCAATAGTTGTTCTGCTAGTTAGTTTCTTGGGACCTTTACATCTTAAAAAATTAGGATTCAAAAGTCCACTTTTATTATTATTATTTTTTTGATGAAAGGAAAAAATATTACATGGGGACTCTTATCAAAATTCACGTACTTGACCATTATTCACATCTGTCAATGATTACTTAAAGTTTAGTTCCTTTCAGGAATCATCTTAATGATATCTACCACTACTTTAATGTTTTTAAATTTGGATGACGATTTCCTAGTCCCATGGCTGTTTCTAAATTTCTAATACATACGGACTGCATATGGTTAAACTATCAAATAAAATCTCTGATAACAACTTTGAAAAAAATATGAAGCAACTATGAGTTTTTTCTTGAATCTAGACTGGTGACAGGACAGGTGCGACAACACAATGCCGGTTCTACATAAATACTACATTGAGAATAGCAGTAATTGCATCTGAAAGTCATATCATCTTATTGCGATAGCAGAAGAGTACATGGTGGTCCAGACCCATCACAGGGCACTAGTACTCCATCACATTTTATGTTTAGTACTTTAACCTTTCTTCTGTAATTTGTTTCGTTTCTTGACCTTTATGGTCGATTTATGTTTTATGAACTCATATATTGATGTTATTTTACATGAACCTCAAGTCTTTTGGGTTATATAAAGTCTTGTGTCATATTTCATCACCAATAGGGTTCAATGTATAAGCTGCTCAAAGGCTTGTCGTTGCTCGGAAATGTGTACAAACAGACCATTTCGCAAAGAGAAGAAAGTCAAAATTGTGAAGGTATAAACTATTCTCCGTAATCTCATTAATTGTCATTGTAAAGTTTTTGAATAGGGTAAATTAATCTCATTAACGGCATGCTTGAATTTTTTCCCAGACGGAATTTTGCGGTTGGGGAGTAGAGGCAGGTGAATGCATAAATCAAGGTGATTTTGTCATAGAGTATATTGGGGAAGGTACCTTCTTTACCTGGTATTTCAAGATACATCAGCATAACCCAGAGTTTCCTGTAATAGTTGAATACACATGTCCTCAGTTACTTCAGTTTGGTTAAGATGTTCATGGTCTTGCATCTCAATTTCTTTCCTTTTTCATCTAATAAGTGTTTAGGTATCCATGTGGCATTAACCATTGCATCATGTTAGTTACCAAAAAAAAAAACCACTGCATCATGCTTTTACTTTCGTTGTTCACTCTTGCTTGATATACTGAGTTGCCATTTCGGGAGCCAAAGTAGTCCCAGTGGATGGGCTTTGATTCTCATGTTGGGTCAGCAATTCAATCCCCTGCATCATCTCCCCCTTCCCCGAGTACAATTTTGTTCACCCTCCTTAAAAGAGGGTGAATGTTACCCTCCTTCCTATTGGTTCAAATGGTGTGGATCCCACCACAAAGTGATGCTTACCATGCAATACACTTTTTAGTAAGCATGACATCACTTTATAGTGGGATCCACACCATTTCAACCAATAGGGCTGAGGGTAATGTTCACCCTCTTAAGTGGAGGGTGAACAAAGCTCAATTCCCCCTCCCCTGACGCTAGTGTAGGCTTCCAAAGTGTCAAAGATGCAATGCATGTCTTTCTGTTTTTTTTTCTTCACTTTCTGTACTGTTCATTTGGTCATCAGGATTCTTCTACACTTTCTTTCTCCATGTTTAATGTAAGAGATATGTATGTGATAGTTTTCATAACTAAAGCACACAAGAGTTCATTGTTTTGGCCACAAATGGAGTACTTTGACAAGGGTGGGCGACTAAAGCCCTGTATGAAGTTATGAATTCACTTCGGGCTTGGCTTTTTTCAGAGGACCTTGGCTTTTACTTAAAGTAAGTGGCAGTGTTCTAAAAGTCGGCTGACTAGTCCCCTGCTAGGTGGCTGACTAGTTGGCGCCTAGGCGCTAGGCAAGCCCTTTTCTACTTGACTAGTGCGTAGCAATTTTTAGAACATTGGTAAGTGGTATTAACTGAGAAGGAAACATTGCAAGGTGAAGCTGCAGCTTGCAGCAGTGGGACTAAATCTCGGCATTCTGCTTTGTAAGGGAGCCCCTCATTCACTAGGCAAACTGTACTACAGTTCTCTTCTGGTATAGATCATTTTCAAACTTTAGATCCACGAGGGCTTGACTATGTATCTTCAACTTCACCAGATACAAAATGCTTTGGTTCACACTTATGTTTTCCATTTTATTCGGAACTGCAGATAACACAAAATGCTACTGATATTCTTTTGAAGCTGAAATTAAAATTTTTGTCGTTCTTTTGTGAGCCTTGAAATGTTGATCTGTGTGGCAGTTATTGATGATGCTATGTGTGAACAAAGGCTTTGGGACATGAAGTACAGAGGTGTCCAGAATTTCTACATGTGTGAAATTCGAAAAGACTTTACAATTGATGCGACTTTCAAGGGGAATTCTTCTCGCTTTCTAAATCATAGTTGTGATCCCAACTGTAAGCTGGAAAAATGGTTAGTATTAACAACTTCACTACTACTTTTGAAGATCAATTGTTTGGGGACCCTATTCTTTCTCGGAGATGGATGTCAGCTATAGCTTAACAATAAAATCTTTTACAAGACATTTGGCTTCTCACTTTAGTAAGGGTGTTTTTTTTGTGTTCCATGGTTCCACCATTTCTTATCTATTGCAATTCTTCATCCGACCACATTTCCCGTTGCCGGTGGTCTTAACTCCATTGTACAGGTATTACCATGCTATAAGCATTGAAATGCAACCTGGTTTAATATGACCTTACAGTGTCGTACTTTTGTGAGTCTAGATTGGATTACGGTTGAAATGGGTTGTTGGTCTCTTGTCATTTTCTGGATGATTGACAATGACCTTACAGTGTCACCTTGCTGGTTTTGGTAACAGATTTACTGTGTGCCTAAATGACTTGCTATCTGCATTCTCTTGTGAGTTTATTGTATCTATTTAGCCTGTCTATTGCAGTCGAGGCATAAATTTTTTTTTTATCAATAAGTTTTGACAATAATATTTGTTCTTTCTGAAGGCAAGTTGAGGGTGAAACACGTGTTGGTGTCTTTGCTGGTAGATCTATTAAAATTGGCGAACCATTAACATATGATTACCGGTATGCTCTAATTTTGCTCTCCAGTTATTATTGTTTGTTGGTCATACATGTGTATTTTCTCATTTTAATCCCTCTAATTAGTTCATTGTGTTGTGGTAGAAGTAATGGGGCATGTGCGATGTGCATGTAGAGAAAATATGGCATTTGATATATTTGATCCTTATATGCCACCTTATCGACATGGTCGTGGAGGTTGCTGCGTCAAAAAGTCATCAGTGTAGAAGAAAAAAAAATCAGGGAGGACAAAGAGTCTAATGCACACAAGAGAAACCAAAAATAGGGGTTTCTCTTTTATGAGGGCCGGCCCTTGGCATAATAAGCCCACCAGGTAGCCGCCTAGGGCCTCCCCTTTTGGGCCCAATTGGTGGGCCCCCAAATAGTAGAAAAATTATAAATATTATATATGTCACTTATTGTTCAAGTAGTTTGACATAATTCGGTGGTAAGGTTTACACATTTTACACGCGACTTCTCAAGTTCGAGCCCCAGCAACCAAAGCTTTTAACTCGCTCACCTTTTTTAAGTGTACAAAAAAAGGTTTGAGCTGTTCTCGCTGGGTTTCAAACCCGCTACCTGAGGTACTAACAACGTGCAACAAGTAGTTGCCAACTGCACTACAAGCCTTTGGTACTACTTAATTCAAGGTAATATATAATATATATATATATATATATAAAATAAAAGATGAGGCCCTATTTTCAAACCCCGCCTAGGGCCTCGAAAATCTCATGGCCGGGCCTGTCTTTTATCACCTGTATTTATTATAAATCGTGCCCACAAGAGAATCTAGCTAATGACCTAGCCATACCTTATGACATCACAAATAACCGCCTTGCGGTTCGACGTCATGCATGACGATTGCCGAACGCCATGTAGGTAAGTGATGTGGCTGAACAGAGCCACCTGGCCATGATGTGGCACATCACATCATCTTGTAGCATTTGGCCTCAAGCGCCTAAGCCCAACACTTTGCCCTGCCCACGACGTGACAGGCCGAATGGCCCTTCGGCCGCCTGGGTTCAGCTACTGGGTTGATGGCCTTCCTGGTTTGACAGGCCCGTCTAAATAGAATGGGTACGGTCTGCCATTCCGGCTCACTACATGTTGCCTTCTCTCCTTAGATATGAGTCATATGAGTGTCTAGTTCCAAGATATTCTAAGAAAGATCTTGGCCTGCGATTTCTGTTTGGTTTACATGGTTTTCGCTCTTAAATTCATAACTGGTTGAGAAGTAGATGTATAGATCAACAGGGTTTAGCTGTTTCTATTCTTCATTGGGTCCTATAACTGGAGTTGCCGAAGAACATATGTTGCAGAGGAAGAATAAGAGTTGTGTGATATTTGCCTTTGTAGATTTGTGCAGTTCGGGCCTGAAGTCATCTGTCATTGTGCTGCTCCAAACTGTCAAGGTTTTCTCGGGACGAAAAGGAAGATCGA